>VXBX01002105.1:268987-286921 GCA_013400415.1 Scytalopus superciliaris
CTAGCCATGATGATGATGATGCAGAACTACATGTATACTCCAGAACTGAGGCTTCATACCATAACAAGCACTTTGTTGGATTTTTTTCAATTTGTTATTAATACTTGCCATGGGTCAAATTAATTTCTAAAATACTTTCCATTTTATCATCCAACTCTTTAGTAGATTAACAGAAACTAATACTAATAATTAAAAGGAGCAACACATCTCAGGTTAAGGTCCTCTTGATAGCCTGGGATCCCAACTTCAGAGTTTCACATTTATGAACCTATTTCATCTTGTGCAAAATATCAAGATATCCAGCTTTATTTTCAGATTGGAATGATCTAATATTTAAAACATCACAGAATTACCTTTCCCAGAGTAATTTTACAGTATTAACACTTTCATACATCACTAGCTCACCCAAACACAAACTACCAGTCTATGTCTCTGCTCTGTAGGTTATACATTATAAAAGATGCCATGGGTGATGTTCAAAAAACATTTATATACCTTTGATTTCTACTTAAACTACTTTTTTCCTCACTTGCAGCTTTCCTATATGGAGCGGAAACATAAAACACAAAATCTTATTTATATGAACATGTTATTTAATTCCATCCTTAATACTTGCGACTAAATCTGGACTTTCCTATAAGTAATAATACAAATTTTTTTACTTTCTTCTAGACTAGGAATCATAGAGCAGCTTGAGGGATATTTTAAAGGTCCTCTAGTCCAAACAATAGGAGGATTTCCATTTTGCTTGCCCTCTGATGAATCAATCCATTGGGTTTTTTTGGTGTTTTAGATATAAATACTTCTTCTCCTTTTAGATATAAATATTTTTTCTCCTTTTAGATATAAATATTTTTTTCTCCCTTATGCATAATTTCACTTCAACTTATTTATTTCATGGTCATTTCATTCACTAAAGGCATCTTCTCTATGTAATATCATGACCTTGAAAGAACTTCATGTAGAAAAGTATGATGGGAGAGTCTATTGATGTACAAGTAGATTTGATCAACATTCTGGCCAGGCAGATCTATAAGAATATATTTAATATTTATGTTGAAATACACAAAATATTTGCAATTTCAGGCCTTTTTTTTTTTTTTTTTTGAGTTCTGGATTTCCCTGTCCCCCAAGATTATTTGCCATGAAAACACTTGTTTCTATATATATTTTCCCATATATTTTTATATCCTAAAGTAGACATTTCCAACATTATGTACACCACAGTAATTCTGACCAGACATACTAAAGACCCAAGATCTCCCAGAAAAGGCTACAATATTTGATAGCGGTAACTTTTGAGGGACAAGAGTTTTTCCGAAAAGCTCCCAGAAACACATCTCCTGTAGCAATTCAGACTTTGCACACCTTAATTTAGAGAACTGAGTGAATATTCACTCTGAAAGATCACACACACTAGGCCCAGAAGTGTCTCCTGAGACTATTCGCTTAATCCATAGTCTTCTAACATAATTCAGTACTCTTTTGCTTGCAAAATCACAACTAAGAGGGGAAGATTAAGTATTCTTCTATTAAATTATGTTCACCAACCTCTCCGTGAGTATTAAATTGAGTATTACGAGTCCACTAATCAAGTTAATCTGCATGGTAACATGAATGAAAATACCATTCAAAGACATTTAACTTCACATGACTGATTCACATGCTTTTCAAAGCTTAACTAGATTAACAGGTTGCCAAAATGGAAGTGCTTTATTGCCTACCAAAAAGATGCCACTCCCCAAATGGCTTGTTATTTCAGGAATTGTGAAAGGCATGGTATTAACTAGCCAATAAGTTATCTCTGACAATAGATGATGTCAACATTTTCGCTTACCTACCAGTATTTCAAAAGTCATTACAGCACAAGTGAGTGAGTGTAAAATATGATTCCAGAAACTGTCAGTCTTCCCTGGCAGTCAGAAGCTCTTCAGCATCTGCACTTGTGCCATTGCAGCATTAAACACAAATCTCTTAAATATCTTTAAAGTGAAAGTGACAGTCAGTAGTTGATGGAAGAACAATATCTTAACAGCCATACAAGTTCTTGGTTTTACTTCAGTAAACCATTTAGAATGGGATAATACGTATTTGATAGGATGCCTAGACTTACTATGAAGTATTACTTGAACAATCATACTGATAATAAATCCATTAATAAAACATGAATAAAAGAATTGCCTCTCTTTATTTATCACTCTTTCATGGTAGTTGCCTCCATAAATCCTCCTCCTTTAGCAAAAGCAGCTGTAGAATATGGTTGGTTCATTCTGTAAGCTTAACACTTTCATATATTTCCCTGTTAATGTTTTCTTTCTTACTTTCCATAAGTGGCTACTTTCTCTGCTCCTACTGTGAAACTCCTCCTGTGGGATCCACTCCACTCCTACTGTGGGATCTTGTCCAGCATATAAATCTTTCCCTTCCTCTATAATACCAATTTCCTTTCTCTCTTTTCTTTTTCTTTCTGTGATGCCTGTGTACTGTTCTGCACTTGTAGGCTTTCTTGAAGGGTTCATCTTCTGAACTCTTTGTTATTTAAGCTTCAATTTGTCATTTTGAAATGTTATACTGAATAAATACAGTACTCCAAGTGCCTGACCTACTCAGGATCAACTAGGAGAAAAAGTATTTATTCCTTTAATAGAGAGAAGTAGCTTTCTTAATGGCATCTAAAATAAGCATCTTAAAAATATAGTTCTCATTTCATTATCATCACACACAATACACAGACAATTCTCTCAGAACTGCTGTTAAAATGTTGTTGCCCCATGACTTAATAAATTTAGCATTTGTTTTAATACAAGGCTCCAGACAGACATGCAACCCATTGTAAAATTATATGTTAATTCAGCAGATGAAGCAACTTAATTGTCCTACAACACCGCAGCACCACCCACTTCTATGTACACACCTCTAAGGTCTTTTCCAAATTTTTAGTCTGAGTAACTATTCCTTTTAATGCAATGTGTAATGAACATGGCACTTAGGTAGATGGTTTAGTGCTGGGTTAACAATTGGACTTTTAATTAACAATTGGTCTTTTCCAATGTAAATGATTCTGTCTCTGAAATATTTCTCTTACTTCAGACACCAAAGTAAGACAACTGCCCCTGTTCTTGTTTGAAGGACCATGTAAGCTTTTCTTCTCCTAACACAAATGAAAGTGAACACAAAATTACCACTGAAAAAAGACCTCTGGCCACCCATTTCACTCATGGCTGTAGCATAGCCATGCTTGAGCTGTCTGTGAACCAATCTGATGCCTCTGGCTGACTGGGCTCAAAGCAGTAACCAGGAAATAGGAGACACAAAATGAAATGTCTTCAACAAGTACTCACATTATCAAATCATTTTGAAATAGGTCTTCTTCGTAAACCTAAATTTAATTATAATATTTAAATAGGTAATACACTCTGAAACACATCCCATGCTATACTACTCTCTGCCCTGTTGACTTTATCTATTCTCATTATTCTATCCTCATAAAATGTTTCAAAAGAGAATCACAGGCTTAGAACATCAAGCCATTAACATTTTCAAATGGTATTTTACTATTTTCATTCCACTAATTGTGAGCAACTCCCTCCTCTCAGAACATTTTATATAGAGAAGCTGAATAGGCCGCTGCACGTGAACAACACTATAAATAGAAGACGATTAAAACAAAACACAATGGGGTAAGAGAAACTCCAATTTTACTTTGGAAAGTGAGCCACAAAGAAAAGTATCTTGTCCAAGAGCTCAAACAACTTTTTTGCCAAAGCAAGAAATAGAGCCTTAAAACCCTATGACCAATAAGCAGTTTGCCAGTAATTTATCCTGAGTTCTCCTTTCACCCCTAACAGGCTTTCCTCCTAACAGGCTTTAGGCTTTAATTTTGTTTCAGAGACAGTGCAAGTTGTCTTGCTAGCTAATTAGGAAGAATTTATTTTTTGTAAGAGTGCACTGGCTCTTGCAGGGTTTTGCAGAAACCATAGATTTTAGTATGAATCTGAATGTGTGTGTCTCATTCCAGCTTCCTATTAAAGGACGTCTTTTGTTGCATCTGTATGGGACCACTCTTACTTAGACTTCTAAAACTCACAGACATTCTCTCTCATCTGTCTAACACAGCTGCAAAAACCTGTAGTCACCTGTACACATCCCTAAGACCAGAGATGGGGAAAGGAAGGATACACAAAAAGCCTCTAACACCCCTCTGCAGAGACAAATGCCTCTAAAAGTCAGCATAAATAACCTGATTTTCAGGACTAACTGCTTCTCTAATTGAGTAAGTAGATCACATCACTAACCATTGCCTCATGCACACCAAGACAATCAATCTTCATTTCCCTGGACCAGGTAAAATAAAGATTTTAACCTGCAATTGCCAACCCTTCTTAAACTGAATTCCAATGGTTTAATGTAGAGGGAACTGCAGCCTTCCAAAAAAAAAAAAACTTGAAAGGCAAGATATGATGGCTACTCCAAAGATTTCAGAATGTAAAACAAACAAACAAACAAAAAACAAACAAACAAAAAATCCCCACCAAAACAAAATTAAAAAAAAAAAAAACAAAACAAAAAACCCCAAAAAACTAGGAAAAAAGTCTCCAAGATGTTCAGATACGGTTCTGAAAACTGCAATTTTTTCTGACAATCTGATCAGAAGTGACTGAGACAAAAAAGTTTGTGACATTTCTAACATGGCAAACCTTTTCAGACATTATAACATTCTACTTGTACTCCAGGATTAAAGTAAAAGCCATTCAGCCAAAAAAGTTATTCATTGGAATCACATGTATAATAGAAGCACATAAAATGTAAGCTAATGTTTTCTTTAGAACCCACATCTTGCCAGATACATGGTCAAAACTGCGTAACTCCCATCTTCTTTCCCCAAACACCTTCGTAGCTTGCAAAATGCTTATGAACTGCAGAAGTTATTCTAGTTTTATTCCTTGTATGCAGGATTAACAGAATCTTTCTTATATATATCAATTTGCATGATTTACTTGTCAAAACAAGTGATGTCTTTTCAATAAGAGTTTTCTATCAATATATCCATGTGCTCTGCTGGGTCCCAACTTTAGGGAAACAGTCACGTGCAAGGTTAGTCCTGGCTTGACTAGGCAGAGAAGATCAGTAGGAAATGTAGAACTCGTGGTTACAGTCACATTTCAGCATTTGTCTCATTCTCAGGCAGTGAAAGAGCTTCTTCTCTTAGAAGTCACAGAGGCAAATAACTAAGTTGTTTTATTTTCATTATAGATTCTTCCTATATTAAAGACATCTAGTTTATCAAATACTTATGAAAATGTATAAGCTAGAACTTCAGTGAGCTAGAACCCTTGACATTGGACTTTGCAAGCATTTCACTTTGTAATAAGCACATGAAAAACCTTGTTCACAAACCCCTCTACAGCTTCAGTTTTATCTTTATAGCTCTAATTCTGGTCACAGTATTCACGGACTACTTTAAAGAGCCCCATTAAGTCAGGGTATGACTGTCCCTATAATCCAACACAAGGTTCCACTGCTCTTGATAAAATACAATTTGAAAGCTATTAAATGCACTCTAGGTAACAGCTGCTCTCCACTCACCCTGGTTAAGCTGACAAATCTATTTTCTGAATTCTGATAAAGTAGTGCCAGCCCTAACACTCTTCATTTGCACAAAATCAAAGCCATTTTTCTGTTAGCAATCTGGATTTCCTGGTAGCGCCTGCTGATGCATTCTTCACTGGCAGTCTCAAAAAAGTATAAAACTAAAGTATAAAACTATTTGCTCATCTTAAAGCTCTACAAATAAATAAAAAACAAAATAAAAAACCACGCACACACGCAAAACCCCCACACCAAACCAAAAACAAACTCTCCCACCCGAGAGAAGCCAGTCTTCAGTTCTTTTGTTAAGAACAGTCCTACTGAAGGGATAAATTTGGGGGTTAATCTCAACAAACATAACAAAAACAACCAGCTGTGTGTGTTTCTCTGTGCATAAGAGCTTCATTTTGAGGGTAATTTCGCAAGAAGCAAAGTATATTAAACAAAGGTCCTTTCTTTTCTAAAAGATATTTTGTCTTTTATTTACTTTATGCTGAGTTCAATATCTATCACATGCACAGAAAGGATAAAATACATAAAAGAAATTATAATCATGTACAATTGGGTCAGTCTAAAATCCGACAGTAATTGGACACTTTCCTGTAAAATTCTATTTTGTTTTTAGACACTTCTATTCAAAATATTTTCTATATGCTTATATTGTAAGCATAAATTTAACCTGGCTGTTAAAAACCTTTCAGCTCATTAACTGTACCAGGAAGCTGGTCTAAAAGTACCCATCCCTGTATGCATGCAGATCAGAGTGCAGAGAGTGAATGATACATAAACAAGGCATAACACTCGGAATACTTTAATTGTCTTGAGCTGATTAGCAATTATATTTTACCTTCTGAATATGAGGTACTTTTAATCTTAAAAACAAAAGAAAACAACCAAAAACCCAAACAAAACCAAAGAAAAAACTAACCAACCAAAAAAACCAAAAACCAAAAANCCAAAAAAAAAAAAAAAAAAAAAAAAAAAAAAAAAAAAAAAAAAAAAAAAAACAAAAAAAAACAAAAAACTAGGAAAAAAGTCTCCAAGATGTTCAGATACAGTTCTGAAAACTGCAGTTTTTTCTGACAATCTGATCAGAAGTGACTGAGACAAAAAAGTCACTTAACAAAAGAACTGAAGACTTGTTTGCTCTGCTGGGTCCCAACTTTAGGGAAACAGTCACGTGCAAGGTTAGTCCTGGCTTGACTAGGCAGAGAAGATCAGTAGGAAATGTAGAACTCGTGGTTACAGTCACATTTCAGCATTTGTCTCATTCTCAGGCAGTGAAAGAGCTTCTTCTCTTAGAAGTCACAGAGGCAAATAACTAAGTTGTTTTATTTTCATTATAGATTCTTCCTATATTAAAGACATCTAGTTTATCAAATACTTATGAAAATGTATAAGCTAGAACTTCAGTGAGCTAGAACCCTTGACATTGGACTTTGCAAGCATTTCACTTTGTAATAAGCACATGAAAAACCTTGTTCACAAACCCCTCTACAGCTTCAGTTTTATCTTTATAGCTCTAATTCTGGTCACAGTATTCACGGACTACTTTAAAGAGCCCCATTAAGTCAGGGTATGACTGTCCCTATAATCCAACACAAGGTTCCACTGCTCTTGATAAAATACAATTTGAAAGCTATTAAATGCACTCTAGGTAACAGCTGCTCTCCACTCACCCTGGTTAAGCTGACAAATCTATTTTCTGAATTCTGATAAAGTAGTGCCAGCCCTAACACTCTTCATTTGCACAAAATCAAAGCCATTTTTGTGTTAGCAATCTGGATTTCCTGGTAGCACCTGCTGATGCATTCTTCACTGGCAGTCTCAAAAAAGTATAAAACTAAAGTATAAAACTATTTGCTCATCTTAAAGCTCTACAAATAAATAAAAAACAAAATAAAAAACCACGCACACACGCAAAACCCCCACACCAAACCAAAAACAAACTCTCCCACCCGAGAGAAGCCAGTCTTCAGTTCTTTTGTTAAGAACAGTCCTACTGAAGGGATAAATTTGGGGGTTAATCTCAACAAACATAACAAAAACAACCAGCTGTGTGTGTTTCTCTGTGCATAAGAGCTTCATTTTGAGGGTAATTTCGCAAGAAGCAAAGTATATTAAACAAAGGTCCTTTCTTTTCTAAAAGATATTTTGTCTTTTATTTACTTTATGCTGAGTTCAATATCTATCACATGCACAGAAAGGATAAAATACATAAAAGAAATTATAATCATGTACAATTGGGTCAGTCTAAAATCCGACAGTAATTGGACACTTTCCTGTAAAATTCTATTTTGTTTTTAGACACTTCTATTCAAAATATTTTCTATATGCTTATATTGTAAGCATAAATTTAACCTGGCTGTTAAAACCTTTCAGCTCATTAACTGTACCAGGAAGCTGGTCTAAAAGTACCCATCCCTGTATGCATGCAGATCAGAGTGCAGAGAGTGAATGATACATAAACAAGGCATAACACTCGGAATACTTTAATTGTCTTGAGCTGATTAGCAATTATATTTTACCTTCTGAATATGAGGTACTTTTAATCTTAAAAACAAAAGAAAACAACCAAAAACCCAAACAAAACCAAAGAAAAAACTAACCAACCAAAAAAACCAAAAACCAAAAAAAACCCAATGCTAACCAACCAACAAAAACAAAAAAAACCCACAGCTCCAATCAAACAAAACAAAACAAAACCACAAAAAAAATCCCCCCAAACCTGTAACTCTTTTGTCTCTATGTGTATCAGAACACTTGTAATTTCAAATATTTTAAGGCTGTGCATTTATTTTTGACTACCTTAATTATAATAGATAGTGTTTCTTTTTATCAGCTATATTGTCCTGTGTAAAAAAAGAAAAAAAATCTATATTTTTTTTACACATCAATAAAATTTCTCATTTTGCATTTACTTGGTCTATTATTATTTCAGAAGCAATACATTAAGAAATTAAGTATGTATATTTTCCTACTTTTTAACTGAAAAGACAGTTTTTGTTAGACCTACCAACACTTAGTCAAGATCTTCCAATAGCAGTAGAACAAAGTCCACACCATGTCATCAGCCTTACAACATGCACATGGTACATATAAATATCTCATCAATGTATATGTGGTTATCCTTGATGTATCTGAGGAGTCACAAAACCCAACAGATAAGACAGGGGTTGGGCGTGAGTTCTGCAATGAGGGGGAAAGTATCATTTGCATTTTCTCCAACTGATTTGAAAGCACTATCTTTATCTTCTTGGAAAGCATTATAATCTCTAAGATGTCATGTAAAAGTGAGGTACTAAGATCTTTGCCTTCACATGTGCCCTGAAGAAAAGTTGCCACATTTTGGTTGCTTGTTGCCATAGCGCTCCCAAGTGCTTCCCAACAAAGCAGTCCGAACAAGCAGAAAACACATAATATAGGAATTTTTCAAGTTCCAAAGTATTTTGTGGCTGCATGTGCAACTGTGTAATTGGTTGGAGCAGGTTGACAGGTAAGTACAGTTTCATCTCTCTTCCATGCAGGAGAGCCTGATCTCATTTGAAGTAGACTAATTGTAAGCTAAAAAGACAGAGTAAAGTGAATTTCCAAACAAAAGAATGTGAAGTTTCACAATACACAAGTTACACTTCAGCTCTCTGGGATAGGTACCTAGCTCTGGAAGAACAAGGACCTAGATTTTTTTTCTCACATGAACTAACAACAAACTGGATTATGAACTCAAAGCCATTTTGCTTGGCTTAAAAATTGTCAGTACCAGCTGCTCAAAACTCACCTAGAAAGAACAGACTTTCAATCTTTATTTTCCCTAGACATATTTATTAAAACAACAAGAAGACAAATATACGCAAATGCCTATGTACTGTTCAAAATGTTTTGACTGACAGTTTGCATCATACTGAGGAAAGTAAATTTTCAAGATTTGTTTTTTCTGATGGCATATACATGGTTTGATATGCATGAGATGAAGAAACAACTGTCAGAGGAGATGTAGATAAGACAATGTGATGTATCACTTATAATTAAACACATGTGCTTATTTATTTTATTTAATTTTACCAAGGGTTATGTCAATGTGCAAAACAACAACCCATGCCAAAGGAATTTTCTTCTAAGGACTGCAGGAGTAAGGTAACTCTACATGTTTTTAAAACTCTCTTCTGTCTCATTCTTTCATGCATAAAACACAGATGTCATTGACCACTATAAAGCTATCCCGGCTACATCTGCACATGTAATCAGGGATCTGATTACATCAGGACAGATCTGAGCTTATGAAATTCTTGAGAATCCCAGTAGAGTTGAGAATCAAACCTACAATCTGCCATTGGACAATTCTGTCCTTGTCTTCAGATGTGCACAGCAACTTCAGAAACACAGGGAAGATTAGGACAGCCTAATCGGAAAACAGAAGGTTTAAAACCAGCACTATAGCTGGTTATGGGTCAGTAGTCTCATCTGCCTGTATTTGTATAGCTGCATTTACCAGCAAATGAAAACAGAATGATTAGTTAGGTAAATGGCAAGGTCTGAAAAATATCATCCTAGGGAGAAGTAAATTTCATGAATGTCTCAATATATTGCCTTAAAAGTCAATTAGAAAAACACAGTCAGTGAAGCAATAAGCTACATTTCAATCTATGCTAATTATATATCATCTGTAAGTTTAACTTAATATGTATATAACTTAATAGTATGTTTTGTTTTCTCACCACCATTAAATGACAGAACTATTATGGATAATATTATTCAGCACCACAAATAAAAGGGACACAATACACCAATGACAAAACACATTGTTTTAAAGCTCTCCAAGTAAGTCACCAGTTCTTTGATTATTAAAGGATCTTCAGTGTCTTAGATTAGGTTTTCTCCTGCATCTCCCTTTTTTCCTTCTTTCTTTCCTGTCACTAATGAACAGTATTTCAGAAGTGAAGGGGATTTATCCTTCTCCTTGCTCTGAAATCCCAGTTATGCAGTAATTGCAGCAGACAGAGTAGGGCACTGAGTTACCTCTTAAGCAGCTTGTATCCTGGTGATATTGCCTGTACATGATGAATTTTACCATACTTGCTAATAACCCACCACAGCCAGAAAGAGATTAAATTTTGTTACTGTATTTTTTTGGTTTTATTCATGAAGGACCTCAAAGAAAGAATAAAACAAAGCCTAACTGCAATATGTGTGTGTGCCATTACTCTCAGGATGTCTCCTAAAGAATGGTTTTGCATCTCTTGCTTTAAGAAAATACTTGTAATTATAATCAGCCAACAGCACTCTTGATTCCAGTAGTGACTAGTAGAAAACTTGTGTCAGCTTGTTACCTTTTATTCAGATAAAAACAATAATCTTGAGCAAAATCAAAAGAGAGTCATAATCTTCCTCTTTCAATCTAAAAAATAGGACAATTCCTCTACATGCCATTCTCATTTTCTGTTTTCTAGACATTTTCTATTTTAGTTGAGTATGGCTTCCTTGTCAATCTGCCCACACTTGCTGTCAAAGCATTTCCATGCAATTTTCTAACCCATACACAATTTTTAAAAAGCTTTCTAGTCACTTTGTGTGTGGTTTAAGTACTATAAAAACAAATTAAGTCTGAAGAGAAGCATTGTGTTTTAAGACTCCATATATGATAGAATTACTGTTCTTTTTAATTCAACAAATAGACCTTATTTCTGTCTTATAACACCAGATTTTTTCAAAGTATAACATCTATAAACTCTTAGACCTTTCAGGAGCCACAAACTAAATAAAACAAAAAGTACTTTTCCCCAGT
This sequence comes from Scytalopus superciliaris, assembly GCA_013400415.1. Taxonomy (NCBI): domain Eukaryota; kingdom Metazoa; phylum Chordata; class Aves; order Passeriformes; family Rhinocryptidae; genus Scytalopus; species Scytalopus superciliaris. Next base: position 280,359 of record VXBX01002105.1, read on the forward strand.
TGAGCAGGTCATTATGTAGATATTATTGTTTACCAACAAATAGGTGGATTGCTGAACATACTAAACAATCCCTGATAGTCAGTCCAGAACGAGAAAAAAACAACTACAAAAAGTTGGAGCATGGGCACATAGCAATTGAGCAATCCTTTTTTCATGAGTGTGGTAAGAGAATAAAACATATAAATGTCAATTAAAAAGTTCAAGGAAAAGTGGAATACAATCTTTAAATCTCCAAATAATCCAACTGCATACAAAATATAATTAAGAGTTTAATTTTATATTTTAACATATCATGGAATAATCTTTATAAAAAATTAACCTGCATTTTTTTTTAATTTTGTTGAAGTATAAGTTAGAAAATTTTCACTGCAAAATCCAAACTTTGCTCTATTTATGACTTTAATGTGTTACCTCGAGGACTGAGAGAAAAAAATATGTTTTTTCTCCCTAGTTTATGCTTTGAACTTTTTCAGCAGGAAAAAAAACATCACTGAGAAAGCATGCCAAATTATTATAGTTCTAATTTCCTTTAGATTTTCTGCATCTCATTTTATATAGGAGGTTTTGAAAATGCCAGTAACAACCAGCATGAAATTAAGAAATGCATCCATCAAGCCAGTTCCTAATTTTGCTTCAGTAACACACTTGTTCAGTTTTCTTAGTAAAATATGATAAACCAAGTTCACTAAACCAGATAAGGATTAAACTACATCAAGAAAGTGCTACCATGCTAATTAAATTTCATATAACAGTTTTAGCACAGAAACACCAAGAAGAGATGAACTAGAAAACCTTTCAAGTCAATCACAGAATGGGAAGAGTCTCTTTACATGGATGATGACCAAAATCTCTCACAACTACGGAGGCAGACAGCCATAGAGCAAGAGAGTTCTACAAAACAGGTTGTAATTAACATAAATGCTTCCTGACTTTAAATGCTAGCAATGACTGCAAGACTGAGCAGGTGATAGAACCTTCCAGCTACTTCTAGTTTTCAGGAAGAACGCTTTCCTTTTTTTTTAAGGCTTAGACTACAGCAAAAATTCCATTTATTCTTATAAATTAACAACAGATGCAGTATTTCTTACTGTCTGCCTTTTCTTTCTTTGACAGCAGAAAAATTACTTACCGATGTGATCAGATAGCTGGAAGAAAATACTCAAGCTTTGTAAGCCTGAACTTGCAAGTTCCACAGCCTGTGGCTCCACCATCATTAGATGTCTTTCTGAATAGTTTAGACATGCATGTGTTAACATATGTGTGTTAGGGTGGAATGGTGTGACCTTGTGAGGAAGGAATATTGTTTGGTTTTCACATTTCGAGAGCTGTTACCTATAATTGAGACAACTGTCAGGACAGTTGATAACTAACTGTAAAATGTAGTATGAAAAATAACATCAACTGCAAATGAGAATGTACTGGAATGCAAAAATGTACATATTACGTTAACGTGTTTTTCCAAGACTTCTGTTATGTATATGTTCTAGAATAAATTATATTTAATGGCTGTTCTAAAACATGTACTTATCAAAATTCTGTTTAAGCAACACCACAATTTTAACTGAAGAGGACCTTAAAGTAAAAACATACCCAACTTGTATCCCATTTTAAATTAAGATTCCCATATAAATCTGCCTTAAGTAAAAATGAGTTGGTCTCATACAAAGTTTCATTTAACACATTTACGTGTCTCATGTTGCTACAGTTTTTTCACACTTTTTTCATGTTCAAAACTCGTCTCAGATTCACTTCAAAATGAGAACTGAACAGGAAGACAAGCAAAATTAGTAATGATTTTGAATGCTCTTCACTGGCACAACTACCTAAGGAAGGCATTTCTACTTTTTCTGCTTTTTCTTTTTAGTAGGAATGTATCTATACAGATTAACATCAAGAACAAACACTAAATTTTAAATTATCTACATCTGAGCACCTGAGGAATTTTAATAGAACAGCACCTCTACTTATAATGACAGACGTGGCAAAAGGTGTTTTAAAAATCACCTAATAAGAACATGTAATTCACAATTATGTGCTCTGGACCACACAGCCTGTTTTGCTTATGATATTCCTGGAGCAGCCTAACTCCTCAACAACACTTACAGGATTTCTTTTGGAAGTGAGAGACAGACATCAGATTTGCTACAATCTGTACAAAACATCTGTTCCTGAATGTAACCTTGGATGCCTGGTACAACCACCAGGGAAAACAATCACAGGCTGTGAGCCAAGGGTATGCTGTTTCAGTAGGACCTTCCATACTATGGCCAAAATTTGTGGAAGCACCATCTGTTCCAACATCAAAGAATATAACCTTTGTTTGTTTGTTGTTTGATCCCTCCAGCTCCCACCTCAATGTTTTGTTTACCTGTAACATTGCAACATGTCCTGACTTTGCAAAGTATGCACCACATAAGAACAGGGAATGATCTTCCAAGTTTTGCATTATCTAGCTCATAGTAGGGAGCAAAACTACAAATTAAACAGCAATCACACAAGGAGTTGTTTACAAGGGAAAGCACAGGGAGTTTTCATTGTTCAAATGCCGTTAATGAAATCCACACAAATAGGTCCCACAGCTTTTTCCTCAAAAATTAATGCTAAAGCATTTATTCATAACTACATGTTCTTTTCAAAAGGCTAACAATTACTAGGCTTTAATGACATCTCTTAGGAGACTATGGGTATATAATATGTATAAACCTAAAATAATTGTTTGGCTGGAAGCCTGGCTAAACCACAATTCTGAGAGTGAAAATTAATCTTTCAGATGAAACATTTTTTTTTTTTTCATAGTACAGTTACATTCATTGTACAAATCAAAATGTACTTTGAAGTCAGCAATTTGGAAAAGCACTTTCCTTCTTCAGAAGTAAAACAAAAAAAGAGAATAAAATGATTGCTACTCAAACTAGCTGACACTTTTCTTACAGTGTTGGAAGAAAATTGGAAGAATCTGCATGGCAGCAGGAAAAAATGACATGCTATGGAATGGATGTGAATTTATTACCTGCATAAAAAGAATTTTTTTTTTTAAAGGTTCACGTATACAGGTAGTGAAAACCAACAGATCTACAAGTCAAAAATTCAACCCATGTTCAGGGATAAAAAAAACCCTCAAAAGTCTTCTTTATATTTAAAGATTTCAGGAACAGGCATTTTAAGGCTGCTATTGTCACATAAGTACTCTAAAATTTTATTTTTTCAGGTGGACTTTCACAGCAACACCACTGCCTGTTAAGACATTCTTATTTTAAAGTATTATTTTGTGACAAGTTCTTCAATAAAACTGTAGTTTTAATCTTATTTGTGTATTTTACCTATATCATTAAGTAATTTTTATGAACTACCTATATTCTAATACAGCATCATATTTTAAACTATGCAAGTTACACTATAATCACAGAAATATCCTGATATTTTAATGGGAAGGGGAAATCCTATATAGGGAAGGGGAAAGGGAAAGGATTACATTTCTAGTTTACAGAAAAAGCCACAAAGGGTATGTTATGGTTTGCTTCCATACAATGTATGTACCATTCCAAATACATTGTTCAGGAAACAGTGTGCATTTTTCAGACAGAACATCACAAAACATTAATATGAACTCAGTAAACACAATTTGACACATCGGACTGGCTTTATCTCACTCTAACTTCTTAACTATTTTATTAAGAATTTACCTTGTGTTTCACTTACATAAAACGACCACATTTTCCAGATGAATGAATGCTGTTAATTTTCCAAGAGTTCTACAAGGAATGCCTCAGAACAGAGCTTAAACTCAGTGCATTAATTTCAAACAGTATGAAGTCTCAGAATGTCTACATTAGCTGAAAGCTTTCATCCATCAGGCTTTTTCACATTAGTCTGGTCTCCGATACAGTAATTTCTAAACTTATATGACATTTTCATAAACGCCCAGAAACTTATTTTCAAAAAAAGCTTGATTATTTTATTAAGACTGAAAAGGCTAAACACTACAAATAAAAGCTATCCTTGCTATGGAATAGAAACTAAATAAAGTTTAGGATGTTTTTTGAAAGTCTTTTTCATGTGGGTAGACTCAAACAAAGAATAACCAAAGAGGATAGAGATCTTCAACTATTCCATACATCTGTAATAATCTGACTCAAATACAAAACATAGAAAATATTGAGAAACACACCTACCATACTACCTTTTTTGAGTTTCAGTGATTCTAATATTCACAAAAGCCTCAAGTTAAAATGTTTATGTTAGGTTGTTACTACTGATAAGCCAATTGACTTCAGCCAATGAGTGACCGACACAAAGTAGTGGACTTGACAACATGAGTAAACTCAACAAAGTTAATGTACTTTTTTCCATGAACACACCAAAATAATTTAATTTTCCATCCAATCTGACATGAACTGAAAATTATGGGTTGGACTCAGAAGTAAGCCAGAAGACTGTCCTGACATAACCATGTTGTGAAAGGAGCTGGAAGAGTTACAATAACAGCTGTATCATCCAAATTGAGATTATTAATAATCTAAATGGACAGGGAAAAAATTTTAAAGAGTGTATCTAGAAATTCTGTAGAACATTAAACATTTTATTTTTATCCTTGAGTTCAAGGTATTATTGCAGGAAAATGTCAGATATATATTTGCTTTTTTCCTTGCTTCAATGTCTCAGATGCTAATAAGTGACATAATATGAACTATAAAACATTTAGTAATAGAGTACTACATTACTCTCAGTCCCATCAACACAGTGAAATGTAAGCATTTTTTTTAGTAAGGTATCTTATGTATCCTCCTACACAGAACCATGCATCACCTATTTCTATTATCTGTGTTACTATTTATACAGAATATTCTACAGGCAAATGTCTTTGCATTACAGTGTCTTGACATGAACCCAAGAAAGACTGAAAGACTGAAGTTCGGACCTATAAGAATCTATACAGACAGCGCCACTTTCCATTTCAGTGGAAAAAACATCAGTGACTTGAGCTGTATGCTCCCGACGACATTGAAAAAAGAGGCCTCAGATGGAAATACATAGAATACATTTGGGTGAAGGAAAAAAAAAAAAAACCACCTAAGTGAAACTTAAACCAAGAAGTATTGAAGAGTTGTCTTAGAAAGCAGAAGGAATAGTTTAGGACCCACCACATTTGGCTAGGGATATATGCTGACAACTGGTAAATTCAGTTCTCTCTCTTGCTCTCTCCATTAACATTGGCTGCTCGAGTAGAGTCATGTGGCAACTGCAGCTTTTCTGTGGCTCATCTCATCCTCAATTCTTCACAAAACAGACAGATTTGACCCCATATAAGACTGCAGCTACAGGGTTTGTGTTGGTAAAAGCATATATTTAAAACTAATGTAGTGTTTGAATTACAGAAGAATAGCCTAGCACTTATTCACCATTTTAAAAACTCCTGCATAAAAGACTTGTATAACTAAAGTGATAATTTGCTACTACACATGACTTTTTGACAATTTATTCAATTGACATACATTATATGCTCTCTCTGTTCTTCCATGTTGACACCCTATTCCTGCTATAGGAAAACATTACTTTCATATTCACACTTAAAATAATTTTAAAATAATGAACACTATTATTATAATATCTCATATTATCTGGGCCTGAGACACAAAGCAACTAGTTGCTGCAATTCTGCTATTAATATAACTTCCAGATAAATTTCAGAAGACCTGAGGCTTATTTCTGGTTCTCATTTTAATATGAGTAGCCTCTTCTAGGATTAGAATGAAAAAGTTTGCCTTATTCAACAGAATTAAATCCCAAAGTGAGTCTTAATTAGTTCTTATATTTTTCTGCATTACTTACTGAACTTGAGTATCTCAAGTGCACTTAAGACACAGGAGATGCTAAAGAGTTGGAAAAATACACTACTGAAAAAAAACAAATAGCAATAAATAACCATTTTTTCCTCACTGAAAAATGTGCAAACACTCAAAAATGTGTAAAATATTTACATGAAAAACTGTTCTGTCTAAAGTCTTCATTAACCAGCATTTCAAAACACGTGGGAAAACTAAACTTCTGTATGGGAACATTTCCATGCACTTTTTAAAATGTAACATAATAAGCTTACCACAAACAACTGCACTTGCCTACAGATGTGTATCTATTACATCCACATTTTGCAGCTAGATCTATAACCAAACAGCATATTTTCACAGCTATTCAATGGGCTAAAGACATATGCATATGGAGGAAGGAAGGAGGGAAAAGCAGGAAGTGCCAGGAACAACAAAAACTTTACACTACTGGAAAAAAGTCAAATTCTGACCATCTTAAAGGAATTTTAGAATCCATTCTGGGGTCCAGGATTTTTTTCCCCAACCACTCAGCTGTTATGAGAGTGCTACTGTGAACAAAAACCAGAAACTGTGAGTTTAAATCACTGTTTAATTGCTTTCACAGTTCATTCACCAGGCAGCAACCAGGCAATGGTCAAGATAAATACGAGTAATATTTCTCTTGTCATTCCTAATTCAAACTGCTCCACTGCATTTTGTCTAGTAGTAGCTCAAACCAAACTCATGTAACAGCTTTTT
>VXBX01002105.1:286971-300608 GCA_013400415.1 Scytalopus superciliaris
TCCAGTTGGGTCTTTCGAGAGATTAAATGGGGATGTAGATTAGAGATTCTTGGAAAGAGTAAGAAGCAATATATACATATATAATTAGTACATTTAATACCACTTCTGAAAGTAATAGGTTATAAATACTCAAAGTAAGCCCACAGCCCAACATACTGTAAAAGGTCCTGTCTCAATCTGCTTTAAGTGTATTTTTAGGAAACAAGAACCCTTACCATACAAAGACAGTAAGGACATGAGTTATTTCCAGCCTTCTTCCAAAACTTTTCCTTGTTTTCCTACTTCAAGTAATGGAAATGAGTTCACAAAATAATTTCCACCCATAAAACAACGATACAGAAATTATATCATGATACCACTTAAATTGTTTCCAAAGAAAGTTGGTTTAATAAGTAAATATAAATACTACCAGGTAGATTAATTAAACTGCTAAGGAAACCACCACTGGACACCACCTGCCAGCCTAGTCGATAACTCATTGCTTTTTGCTCTTGACTGCAAACTAGCATTGTCCAAGGAAGCTCTAGAACTTGAATCAAACGTTGTTCCTCAGATAAACCTATTAGTTTGATCTCTGCCGCCTGAAGACATGGACATACAATGTTGGAACTGGAGCTGGCATCTCTGCAGGGCACCATACTCAGCCCTGCAGACACACCAGCACCCTGGGGCTGGCTCAGGGATCACCAGTACATTGAATCATGTCGACAAGTCGAAAAACTGAAGTATAAACAGCAGGTAACCTAATTAGAGGTTTCTATACCAGAAGAGAAAACAGCACATATTTTTCAGTGAAAACATGCCCCAACATCTTCCAGTGCTTGAGTGAATATGAAATAATTTGTCATTGCTTAGAGTAATTATGTCTTTTGGATAACCCTTAAAACCACAAAAAAAATAATTAAAATTGCAGGATGACTTTATAGAAGTGCTTAAGAGTTGCTTTTGGGGTAAAAAATTTAACTATCAAGTTAAATAAAGAAGTTAAGTGAACAGGGTTAGTTACCATAACTGATGAGACTGAAGCAGCAACATTTTAATCTCTATCCATTATCTTTCATTATCATGCCTTCAGTACTTTTTAATTATAGTACACCAAGACAGAGAGTGCACCTCTTCACTGAAGGAGCAACATGTACTAGAATTATACAGGTTTTCCTTGCCACTTTAAACAATGTAGGTTCATGCATTCTATGCTACAGTGAATTCCCTGTAATGTAGATACTTTGATTACCTACTCTTTGTAAGTATGTATTCTGTTAAAATTGTCCTTGCAATTATTCTTTTTCCCTCCATCCTAGTAGTACATAAAAAAATGTGAAAGGTTCTTTTGATTGCCCAACTTATAGTCCAAAAAGTGGCAAGAAACTTATTTGTTGACAGTAAAAATCATCACTAGAAAACACTAACCAACACTGCACAGCAGTCACCTGAATGCATTGGGAGATTGTAAAAGGAAGCAAGAGTAGAAGGGAAGAAGACTATTGTAGCTCTGTATATTTTGGAAGAATCTTTTTTTATGCAAAAATAACAGATTTGGAAGATGTGTGAAAATCCCTGAGCTAAAGAAAAGGACGGACAACAAATAATCCCACACTTAGAAAAACAAAGTTGAGGAAGAATTCCATGAGATGCAGTGCCAGAGAGAAGAGTGGTTAAAAAGATTCCTCAGATGACCTGTGGTAAAAACAAAGATCCCCTGAGTATCTATGATACTTACCTAAAATATCCAATATCTGACACTGTCTGACATGACTCCTGAAAGTTTTCCTAAAGCTTTTTCTATAGACCTCAAATGGTTAAGCAATTACATACATAATCAGTGCCTGCAACATAACTGTTTGATAAGGCTTTTAAATGGTATTTCTATGATCAAAAATCTCTATAATATTTTCCAAATTATTACTTTAAGTTGAAACTTCAGAAAGATGAAATTTAAAATTAGGTACTTGTTTAGAAGCAAACATAAATCAGCCCTGAATTGTGCACAGATAAATACAAGTCTGATAAGTAATTTAACTTTTGCTTTCCTCCTTCTTCTTAAGGTGAGGCTATGTGTTACACCAGCTATTTCTTTAATACATTCAATTGCTGGCAAAAAAAAGTACCTGGTTTATATTTGATGGAATAACAAAGACAAACGTCTTTCAAACAACTCTATATATTTCACTTTAATGAGTTTAAATACGCTTAAACTTTTGAATTCATGTGCACATCCAGCAAGTGGAGTCACAATCCTTTTTTAGTCACTTGCAGTGCATCATCTAAGGAAAAAAAGTCTCAAAGGTATAAAAATGGAGCAATGTAAGGGCAGGAAATGCAGCTTGTTAGGAAGTAACAATCTCTCGGATCCTAAGGGCTAACAATTTACTTACTCAACTTCAGTTTAACAGGTACCTGTTGATGTCATTTCTCTTCCCTGCTAGACAAAATGACTGCTCAGAAGTACCTGGATAGAAACAAACATGCAGGAGGATAGTACAGAATTATTCAGAAGAGTGAGTTCAAAGTCTCGCAAGGACAAGAGAAGGATACTTGTTTTATATCATGGTGAAATAAATAATTCAGAACAATGAATATATGTTTTATACATGTCATATTTCCATGTCCTTGTGATGAAGGTAAATGCAAATAATAATTTACACTGTTGTAGACTACAAGTTCATATTTTCATTCTTAAATGCAAAAATCCATCTTTATGTGTAACTCACTCCTTGTTTTAGTAAGGACTTTTCCAATTGACAAGTGTGTAGATTTCTCTTTCAAATATACCTAAAGTTTGATTAGGAGCCTGAACTATGAATAATTAAGGGCTATTTTTGTTGTTTCAGAAAGTTCCTTTGGGATTTTGTAAGTAAGGTTTGTTAGCAATGTTCATACAGTCAAAGAACACTATTAAAATTCAAGACATGAAATCTATCCTTATGGAGAAGGAGATTAGTGATTTTTGAAAAGAATTTTATTTCTAGAGTTTAAGCTATCATTCTTTATACAGACTGCTTCAACCAGTAGGTCTGTGTTTCTCATGTTTATTATTACATTTTTATTATTCTATCGTTCATTATTTTTCTCTATTGTTCCTGTATCATTACCTTGTTATTTCTGTTACTTTAATTTTTATTCTGTTTTCATTACATCAGAAAAAATATTTACAAAACTGCATTGCACATGAAATTCATCTTTCTATTATACACATTAAAGTGACCATATTAAGAAAAAAATCATAGGGAAAAAAAGGAAGTGCATAGCACTTTTTATCTAACAGCATAATATCACTATTCAATAGTATGATAGGCTGTTACAAAGAACAAACTAATGAAAATACTATTTAATCATATGAGTATTTTCCACATTTAACCACTTGCATGCCAAGTAAAGCAATTAGGAAAATCTTTGCTTTATTTTCATGTTGTCATCAAATACTAAAACTAAACCTTAGTAGTCGGTCTTTTTTATATTTTTGATTAGCAAACTTTTTTTTTTCTCCATGAATGCATTTCATTGTTTAAGAACACTTTTACCATGCTTTTCCTTCCATTTTCTGCAAGAGTATAAATACAAATAATAACTAAAAATAAAAAAACAAACCAAAAAAACCCTGCAACATTTTTTTCTCTCTTATTATTTCTATAGTGGGTTTTCAGGTGATCAGTTGTTGCTGCCTTTCACTACATTGGCTTGGAGAACTCAAAGTCTACCCATGTTTACACTACAAGTCAGAATAATCGAATTCCACTGTTAAATGCAATAGCACTCACAAAGACTCTGTCTGTCTTTTACCTTGCATTATGTGCATCTCAGTATGGAAATATAGTGATTTAAGTGCCACTTAAAAATCACCACATGCTGTTAAAATATCAAGTAACTAGAAATTTAACAGCATTTATGATTTCTGATTCAATTGAAAAAGCACCATTTAAAATCTCAGCCCATGAAGGTGAGTAACATTCATAAACTTCAAACATTAACTGCAAAACCCTCACCTCCTTGTCAACAGCTTCCAACAGCAACTGCCTTCAGTGTTACATATAAAATAATAGTTATTATAATAAGCACTGTAGAATCATAATATAGAAAATATTCCAAACATTTTCTTCAGCTCAAATAATGGCTTAAAAAGAAACATTTTAAGTGGGCAGAATTTGGCCTGTCTTAATCTTGCAGCAATTATCACAAGTAGGACAGATGAAAGTAAACAAAAACTGTCAGTGTTTTCAACAAGATAATTTTGTTTAGGAATTGATCAGAATTTTTTATTTCTTACATAGAAGAGATAAGATTCACATGAATGCTCCAATACATAATTTTATTGCATTTGAAATTGTACCTCCGTGGTTTTGGGAGATAATTTCATTCAATATTTTCATTCTTTCAGCCCTGTACCAAACTACAATCTAAAGCAGCTGTAAAATGCTGCATTTTATGTCACAGGAATGTTTAGGTAATTAGTATATGTGCTTTAGCATTCCTTACAGAAAGATGTAAGAGTCCTGGCATAGAGATTACAGTTCAATAAGCAGAGCACTAAGGGCCAAGTTGAAGAACATGATATACAGAATTAAACACTAAGATGTGAGTGTAGTTCCAGGAACCAGCCACAGGATCTTTCACATTTCATGGCCTGGTGATTTCTGACAGCTCAGTAGCGTTTGGCCACTTAGAAATATGACCCTGCAATTAAAGGAGCCATATTGTCACTCCCTAGATAAAAGAGAGTCCTGCAGGCACTTTATCAAAATCTTTGAAGGAAGTGTTGCTCACATTACGACACAAAGTTCAAAGGATAATTATAGAGCCTGCCATCCCATCCCACTCTACAGTACATGCAAACTCTCCTTTCATTTTAAACTCACAATTTAGCTACTGTAAATCCTTGGAAGTGCTGAATATTACCTGGCAAAGGCTCCTGACCTGCCTGGTTAATATGGTTACAGGACATTACATTAAAGATTAATTGGACTTTAACAGACTAGCAGATGAACAGAGCAAGTCACTGTTTAAAAAAGTGAAATGTTTCAAACTAAGAGCAAGTACATTGTGAGAAGACTGGAAAAAGAGAAAATATTTTTTTGCTAGTAGCCTCTCTACACAAGCAACAAAACTTCAGTGTTACTTCTACTGTCACAATATTTATGCATAGCTTGGGCTCAATGTCAGCTTTCATCTCTTTGTTGCTGAAGTGTCAAACCAGATCAGCAGCAACAGGGTTATGGTTGAGAATGGAAAGAGAAAGATGAAATAAGAGCATGGAAAGAATTAAAATTTGCAGTGCTGCTGAGATTGAACACAGATACTAAAAACCTACCATCAAGGTGAAGGGTAAGTATGAAGTTGCAGGATTTTGTCAGTTGAGTTTGATTATTTCTGTTAATAGGCACCACATTAGCAGTTTTTCTTTGAACCACTGATGGTGGTTGAGTGTGTCACCATTCAATTAATGACTATATCACAGCAAAAACAAACAAACAAGATGAACAGAAATGAATCATTGGCCACTCTGCTGATAGACAGACTGGAGGAGGACTGCAGGGAGTTTCAAAGTAACTGACTACATTTAACTGAACTGCCTTATCTTTGAAGCATACTACCAAGTTGCCCCACACTTTTCTCAGTGTCCAACAGAGAAATGAGTTCTACGTTAATATTGGGGGTGTAGAACCCCACAAAACCAGCCAACCAAGAAATCAAACATGGTTACTGATTTCCCATTCTCTGAGTCTGAATGTGGTGTCAAGGTATGTAGACTTCTGGTTGCATACTTTTTTTTTTTTTTTTTTGTCACGATACTGTTACTCTGAGAGTGATGGTGCCATGCTCAGAACACAGATGCATTGTTTATCAGCTTTTTATCCCCCACATAATAGTGCTTCCTACTCCCAACAATCTCTGAGATATAAAAACAGGTTAGGAATAATCCAAAATTTGATGCATCAATTTCCTTTCTCTACAGAGACATTTCAGTATCTGGGTGTTTTTCAGATAAAAGCTAACATGAATATCTAGTACAGTACTTTAAAAATTGGCCAGAACATTGATGTGTAATAGAACTGGACTTTTTCAGAAACTTCTGTTGGCCGGTGGTTTGGAAAAAATAGTCCTCTAATAAAATGAGAAAATGCTGAATGGTTTTTGTCTCAAGAATACTAAACACTTTCCTATCATTGCCTGTTGCAGAGAGATCGTATCTCAGGAATCCAGCTGAGGAACAGGATAATCACCTTCCCTATATTACATACACACTTACTTTCTCAGCACCTCCAAAAGAAACTGCCTATGTTAGCCAAAGACCATACATAAAAATTTATGTCAGTCAGACAAAGCTATGTCGATTCCTGCTGTTCTTAAAATTTTGAGGCATTTAAAAGCTTTGGATCTCCAGAGATGAAAAGCTTGTCCATACTGTACCAGTATTAAAATTACATTTCCCATTATGAAAATGAACTAGAGACAAGATTAGAGATGTTGAAGAGTCAATTGCAGTGAATACTTGGTAAAATATAGTCTTTCCAACAGCCCACTGATCATCAGCAGGATTGTTTTGTGTTTTTTTTTCTGGTTTTGAGAAATCAATAATACATTCAAGCACATAGAAAACAAGTTCTTTCTTGAGGAAGGGACACAAACAATTTAATACAACTGCCCAGTTTTCACTGTGGTATTTTCGGTGGATGTTTAGTTCAGATTCTGACTGGAGATGAACATGTCAACTGCAGTCATGGAGTGTGCATGTGGAGTCATAGGCTTGATGAATTGGCAAGGTTTCATCACGTTAATGTTAAGCACCACACAAATCTTGATATTGAATTTGTCTGCCTTAAAAGGTATTGCAAGTTCTAAAGCATCCATCTATGACAGTATAAAAATTATGGATTCCATTTGGCAGATGCTCAGATTACTGACAACTGAAAAGAGGGAGATGTTCACTATGACCAGAGGTAAACTGATAATCAGAGGTAAAATCTCTGATAACCACAAAAGATATTCAGAATAACTAGAGATGAAAATCATAGGTTAAACCTAGATTGTTACCAAAAAAAAAAAAATAAAAAATCATGAGTTCACAGATACCAGAGTTCACAGATAGCTGTATCAAAGGCAGAACATGTCTATGAATGATTCAAAAGGTTGCAACACAATCTAAAATTATCATCAGGGAATTTTTAAGGAAAAATTACCTGAGGCTCCTGATTAACTCATGTATGTGTGAATTTAAATCAGTTAAAGTTAAGAAAGTAAAGCAGAGCATGAAAACCTATGGAGTTGGTAACAGAAGTGGCATTATTGAGCCTGAGGTGGTAAATAGGATAGTTTAAATTAGTGACTGTAAACATTAATTAAAAGATTATACTCATCTGTGAACAATACAGCTATCAGAAATTTTAATGGGAATTGTAGCTAGTTCAGAAATTTAACCACTAATGAACCCCCAAATGTACTCAATTATGACCATCAGCTTTCTCATTAGCCAGAGTTCACACATCAATCAGCCTGATTAAAAGTGAATAAGATGGGCTTGGAAAATTTAAACCAGGTTCAAGCTCATCTCTAAGGAAAAAAAATTAGTTAGCATCTTTCCCCAGAAACAAGAAAAAAGCTTCGCTATGCTAATCAAAACAAAAGAAGACAATGAGATATATAATTAAATCTCAGAAAACAAGACAATACTGGAATATGGAATCTGTGGATAAGAAGGATTATAAATTAGTCATATATATTCAGTCAGAGTACACAAGAACCATTAGATCATCATCATTAGCTCTTTTGCACCCATGAGTTTTCAGGCTTAGTCACTGCATGGATCAATAGCACATGCTTCCTCATTAAAAATCAGTCAATAATTACAGTTAGCCACTACGTCAGGGAAGCATTAGAGCATCACTGATTGCTTAATGCTTGTTATTGTCTGTCCATTTAAGTCATAATTGCAAAATTTTATGTTATCATTTTACATCAGATATTTCTTACACATGAGGTAAAGTACCAGCACATTTCTTAAAGGTGAAATAATAATCCTTTGGGCCAGAAGTATCCAAAGAGGAAAATCATGGACTGAGTCCTAAAACATCAGAAAAATAGTCTTTTATGATGGGAATGTAGTGGTGATACAGGAGCTTTAGATCTGATGAAGAATGAGATATTAAGAGAATTTCCACTAATCCACGTAGGTTTTCTATCTGTTAAAACAGAACAACTCAATTACCAACCTAATTTAGCTGTTAGCGGCTAAAATGAGACATACAAATTTCTACTGGAGTAAGAGGTGACCTGAAATCTACAGAATAATGGCTGCACATGACGTTCCAGACTCCCAAATGTGCCTCCCATAGCCACAGGTTTTACAGGCCAAAAAGAACTCTGAAAACCATTGTCAGAAGCCTACTTATTTTGGAAAATTTGTCAGGTAAGAAATAACAAAACTCTTACTCCTCATGAGGAACAAATAGGTAGGAGAGAAAGAACAGCAAGGGGAGAAAGAGAAAAAAGCTTTCCCTCCTGGAAAATTACCATACTGGCGTCAGAGAAATGAAATAACAGCTCAACAACTGAAAGCATTTCAAGGCAAAAGAAAATCACGAGGGAAGTTGAAAAACTTGGTTTCTGGACAAATTTTAATGACTCTGCCAACTCATAAATAAACAGTGCTATTTTTCAATATATATACTAAAAAAAGAAAAATAATGTCTATCTGTTAATATATTAGATAAGAACAGAAATCACCATTAAATTATGAAAAAATAACTTGTGTTATTTTTAAAATAGTAATTTTTAAAAAGAGGCTCATAAACCTTCCTAAATGAAAGAGGGGTCTAAAGTTGACTTATGCAAGTGGATAAACCCCCCCCCCACAAACAAACAAACAAACAAAAAAACAAAACAAAACAAACAAAAAAAACACAAAAACCCAAACAAACAAAAACCCCAAAACAAACAAAAACCCCAAAACAAACAAAAACCCAAAAACAAACAAAAACCCAAAAACAAACAAAAACCCAAAAACAAACAAAACCCCAAAAACAAACAAAACCCCAAAAACAAACAAAAACCCAAAAAAACAAAACCCCAAAAACAAAACCCCAAAAACAAAACCCCAAAAACAAACAAAAACCAAAAAAAAAAAAAAAAAAACCCACCCTGTCATTACTTAGAATCTTATTTTTCTTTTCATTATCTACTGGTTTCTTTTTCAGTGTTATTTAGAAAGAATATTTGCCAGTGTAAAAGCCATACTACTTTACAGGTATAAAAACCAGAAAAAAATCCCAACCAACCTGTGTCATGGTCAACTGGAAGAAAAGGAAAGCTAATCTGGTAACAGAATTTCTATCTAGGGAAGTTTACAAATGCACTGAGACATAAGCAAGTTGTTTTTCTCATTTTCTTTCTTCTTATTTGAAAGTTGTGAAGGTTAAGAAATGGAGCTCTGAAACCTTTTTCATTTTTCTGCTCTGCAGTTCTCCCACTTCCCATGTCAATTTAAGTCAAGGATAAGTTTTCAAACAAGGAAAAAAGTGCTATACGTTTCTCCCCCTCTTTTCTGGCAATAAATAAATCCAAACCACTTCTCTACCTTACACATTCACACTTTATACTGCTTAAATGGTTACAAATGCTTTAACTGGGAGCTGGTCGTGAATGGAAAGGAACATGGGAAGTTACATTAAATTGTTTTTCTTCCCCTCAAAATAAATGCAGTCATGTACTTGCACATTATGTTATTTGCTGCTTATTCTTTTCAAAACTAAGCTTACAAATGGAAACAACTTTATCATGTTTCATTCACACAGTATATTCATACACAACATCCTTTGACAAGCAAGCACTAAGTACTTGGCAACAAATAAGATTAAGAAAAGCATTTGATATTTAAGAGTAGAGAGCTTTCTAACTTATTATAAATCAATTTTCCAACTCTGTATATTGTGTAAGAGCAGCCCTGCTCACCAGCTATGCTAGCAGATACCAGAAATCATCAGCAACAGTAAGTAAAAAAATGTTAGGATTATGTTAACAGACTACAAATCCATAATTTTCAAGTGAAATAGAAAAGTGGCAAGTACACTATAAAATGACAAGGTAGAGAATCAATGTTGTACTGAACACTAAGCATGCTACACTAAAGAGGCATCATGAACTATTCTAAATAGTTGCATGATTTTTTCAGTGATCACACCATTTAATGCCTGTATGATTAAGATATTTCAATAACTAAGATCTAAGATCTCAAGAGAATTAACTTATTTTGTAAAACTTTTCTTTAAAGACATTTACATTTCGTTTTCTCTCTTCTCACTTCCTCCGCTTTATTTCCTGGCAAGACGAAAGCATAATAAAAATTGCTAAGAGAGAACATTAAAAAGGGAAGAAAACCATCAGGCAGGAAGAAACAGAAGAAAAAAAATAAATGTTGTTCTTCGGTTCTGTTAAATTTATGGAGATGGTCCTCCTTTTAAGTCTTTCAATCATTCTTGGAGATCTCACTTCAGTAACTCCTTATACAGTAGTTAGGACAAGAAGCTCAAACACAGAACCCAGAGCAAAGAAGAGAAAGAAATTTGAAGGTTTCTTATCACTAGAGGAGTGAATAACTTTGGAATACCTTTCAAAACAGCAGTGTGGCATAAATCATCTACAGAAAATACTGTGTTTGGATAACCTTGGAACTTGATTCATGTGAGAGACAACTGATTTCATCTGACTTGAATCCTTCAAGAGGCAGGTGGTGAATTCCTGCCTTCACTTCTCAATCCTGTTTCAGTGTCTCTTTACCTTCATACTCTTCACTTGCTGTAGAATTCAGACACACATTTCCCTCCTCCTCCTGTCCAGTGCATACATTTTGTTTGGCTGGTTTCATTGATGGATTTCCCCAAGGCATTTAGCATTGCACAAAGCAAATGTAGGGATGTCAGAATACGTGCTAATATTCTCTGTAACTCTGAAATGCTTCATACAGAACCACACCTGTTTTATTTCATTTGTCCTCTTGAATGGAGTGCTGCAATTTTTAAGGCAATAAGGGTATGGCATGAGATACATATCTTTGACATCAAAATTTGGAATATTCCATTCACTGGATGTGGAAAATCAAAAGAAAAGACAACAGTTAAAGCCAGTCACCAGTTACTTATTTTGGTCTTGGTGTTATATGGAGAAGACAAAAATGCCCCTATATGATATAGTCTCTAGAATCAAAAATTATCCTGCAGGGTTGCTTTGGTTTGTTTTCTTTTTTTACCATAGGATTTGCTGGTAAACACACATCTCAAATTAAAATAAACAAACAAAAACAAAGCCACTAAAACAAACCACCTCCATTTCTTGAAATCCATGCCTTGCTGAGAGATAAAGCTTTAATAATCAAAAGGAAAAATGAGGATTGCAATTGTCATATACTTCAAGCCAATATTATTTTGTTGTTTCTTGAAAATTATTCCTCTTTAATATAATTTCTGCTGAGTTATATATAAACAAGGGCATAGTTTCACTTGACATAATAAATTTGACTCCCCTCTAAAACTGTATCACAGTAATTAATATTACCATTTCAGAAACCTACCTAAATTTTTTCAGCAATGCTTTTGGAAGCATTGGTCTTACAAACACAAAAAGGAAATATTTCAGGTTACCTCAGAAGCTATTTCTAAAGATATTACATTATTTTTTCAGATATAGATACTATATATTCATTTTCCTTTTTTTTTGTCTTTATTCATATAAGCAAGTAATACTGTTGAAAGCTGAAAATTCGTATGCTACAGCGTATGTTAAAACCATCTGTGCTTAAAAATACTCTCTTTAGAAAAGCAACTATAGTATGGTTCTACCACAGTTACTATTCCTCTTATTACTCTTAAGGCATGAATCATGTCAACTGTCTTCTGAATTTGATGTTCACTGAAGGTGGTTCTGCAACCAAACATGAAAAAATATGAAACCAAAAAACCTTCTTAAAGAGAAAAGGAGATTAAAACATATTCAGCAAACTTTCACTCCCTTCACAGCACCTTCTTTCAGAACACGTAACGCTCTTCAGAGCACTGTAGTTCTGTGTAAAGTCACCAATGGAGAACAGTACATAAAGCCCTACAGATGACCATGTGATTCAAGGATGTTTGACTTGAACATAATTAATCCAAAATGATTGCTAGAGAAAAATAATGAAGGAAGAAAAATGAAAAACATCCATATGTAAAATGAAGTGCCAGAAAGTTGCAGAAGTTACTACTAAATTCTTGTCTTTAAGGCAGTTTGAGCTTCAGTTTTATTTTGCCTTTTTGGTACACAGTGATCTTAATAACATGTCTTGGAGCAGCATACTTTCAGTGCTGCTCACATCTGAAACTATTGTTTTACTATGGAAACATTCCACTGAAAATTCTATTTTCTAAGAAAGCACTTGTAATCCTGAATTTAATATTTCAATCATGGAAGTTTATAACACAGCTCCCATTACTGTTATGTAGAATTTTTGGTTAAACAAAATAAAAAGTTAAACCATATTTTAAGTTGCAATAAAACCCACACATTCTGTTAAATTTTGGAGTTAACATAAGTGTTACTGAAAAGTTTTTCTGCCAACTTTTTGTAATTCTATTTCAGTTCATGACAAAGAAAAGACAAGTATTTTCACTCCTTGTGATTTCTGAGTAAGTTCAGGATCAAGTTTTAAAATTACTTGGATTTTAATCTGGTTTTCTCATTAAAAACACAGCTATGCTACATAACAACATTATTTCCATCAGGCAAACCAGAATGGTACCAGTTGACTATACCAGAAACATGAGTTAGTTTTGTTTAGAAGTTGCACTGAATGCTGCATCAATATTCTTTTTCTTAGCAAATATATATGAATCAAATTCTGCATTGTATGTTTGAAATTTTGCAGAACCCTTGTCAGGGGCCTAATTTCAAATACAAAATTTCATGTCAGTGCCCCTGTAAAATTTTTAATTCTAGAGTTCCTGAGATAGCTGTTCTCCTTATTCAACCTCTGTGTGAGGGAGGACAATTTGCTCATGGAAAGAATGATTTTAAGCCATATCTAAAATTTAACTCCTGTCTCATAATGAAAGAATTATTCTGAGCTCCAGGATAGAGGAGGATTACTGACAATGATCATTACACGGTAGAATAATCTAGGTTCAAAGGGACCCTCGGATGTCTCTGGTCCAGCTTGTTGATCCAAGGAGAGTAAACTATGATCACTAATCAGATTCTCCAGGGTTTTATCCAGGTAAATCTTGAAAAACACTGAAAATGAAAAGAGCACTTCTCTAGTCACCTAGTTCTCCTGCTGGTTGTCCTCACAAGAAATTAGTTCCCTTACATTCAACTCATCAAGACAGGAGAGGAATCAAGAAAGATCATTCCAGCACTGCAGCTGTTACTGAGTACCACCAGAGTAGGACTTATTAACCTCTACCCTCTTGATCTGATTTTCCAAACATTTTTGTAGCCCTCTGGTTTGTGTGTCATTTTAGATCACAAAGTTGTAACATGGATACAACTTCACAGCTACAGTATCAGCTTTCCACAAATTTTCTAGTCACATATGAAAGGAGAGTTGGGGAACAGAAGCATAGAAATAACCTTTTTTGTTTGGTTGGGGTTTTTTTGGTTTTTTTTTTTTTTTGGTT
>VXBX01002105.1:300622-334841 GCA_013400415.1 Scytalopus superciliaris
TTTTTTTTTTTTTTTTTTTGGGGGGTGGGGGGGATGCCCTTGTCCTTCCTCTGTACACATCTTGAATTCCACTCTGTGACACTAAAGATGCTCTTGCTCTAAGAGCTGAAATCAAGTCCAGTACTTCTAATTGTTGCATTCCTTACCTTTCTCCATGATGGCAGTGCGTACATCATGATTTTAACTTTAAAGAAGTTGAAAGGTTTGTTAGTTAACTTGCAGAAAGGAATAACAGACAAAATAATTAAGCAATCTCTGTTGCACAAGCAACAGAGCACTGGGGACAAACATCCTCCTATTTGCCACAAAGCTATTCAAGACCATATGTAGATTGTTAAATTTTAAGTTTTTGGATAAAACAGTTCAAAAGCTGAACTGAAATTCAATTACCTTGCTAAAGCAAATGACTTTCTGAATCCCATTTTAACAGTGATCTTTCTGCCAAAAATATATGATTCATTAAAATCTCAGCAAAAAAGTGTCATGAACCTCTAAAAGCAACAGGAGCATACTAATTTTTAAAGACATCCATAAAGACCTGTCTGTTTCATAAAAATAAAAGAGATTGTGACAGTATCAACTGTAGGATTATCAGGTTTGTTTCTTACTTATGGCCTGAAACAACCCCTTAGTTAAAAAAAAAAATAAAAAAAAGCCCTTATTATTTTCCATCAGTTGCCAGTCACAGGCTTGTATTAAACCAAATGAAGTCTACCTGACAAGTTATCATTTTATCAAGAGAAATTTTGAACTAGGACACAGTAAAAATGCCCTAAACTTTAAGAATCTTCCCTTTTCGCACAAACACCAACTTCAGCAATCAAAGAGAAGCTGTTGAGTAAAGCCTCTCTCCATAAACTCAAGTTCAATTCAGGGAACATGACATAATTGTAATTACTGATCTGTTATGTACAAATTTAAGTTCATAGAGTTCTTCAGATTCTTCTATTTCCTTTCTTAATTGAACTTTTCCATTCTCTCCTCTTAACAACTCTCTTCAAGCTTGGGTAGATCTAATTCTGCACTTGTTTGTCTACTGTTCCTCCCTGAACAGTAAGTGTTTTGTTCAAGCTCATGAAGTTTAATTTCAGTCCTGGTAACCAGAGCGTGGATAGCATCCTTCCCATCTCATCCACTGCCCCAGTTCTGTAACAACTCAGAGATAAAAACAAACACTCCAGTGCTGTTTTTTTTTTTTTTTTTTAACTTTAAACAAAACCCTTGAGTCATTTCTTTGGAGAGGTGGCACCCATTTCAAAACAACCAGAAACCTTTACACATCTTCAAATTGTCAAGATCTCTCTTTGCCGCAAAACACTTTTCTAGTAGCAAGACCTTCTTTGTCTGGATCTATCACTAGAACACAAACCTGCAAAAGCCAAAGTATTGATGGTATCTCTTAGACTAACACAAATACAATAAATCAGACTCACTTAACGTGCATGCCCTCTAAAATATTAGGAAACATCAAGTTCTATTCTGATCTTATATAATTCACTTTCAGCCACTTTAGATAAATTCAGTTTCAGTGGGAAATAAGAAAAAAACAGCTACATATTGCTCATATTGAGCTAATTTGTTCAATGTTTGCTTCTTAAGAAAGCAGTCAAGATTATAAAATTATGGACACATATCTACTTGAGGTTCAAAGTGATACAACTTAAAGGTACACTCAGAAAACTCCAAGCATGGAGTTAAGGAAAAGTGGGTCCTTTAAGACTGCTCACCTTAGATGCCCACAGATGACTAAATTTAATAAACTGGTCTTTAAAAACTTATAAACAGTCTACTTATTAACCTGTTTGGAGCATAAGAAAAATAAGCCTTATTAGGTCTTAGTAAAAGAAATCCAATTATTTGCACATTCCTCCTATAAATAATTTCCACCTTGTCAAATTGTATATATTACTTCTGAATTAGCTGCCGTAGTATCTGGTCTTTAATAATGAACAAACATACTTGCAAAATCCTTTTGCACAAACCTGCACAAATTATTTTTCAGAACATCACAGAACTCAAAACCTTCAGGAAACTTAGCCTACTTAAACAGTCCTTTCTGAAAAAGTAAACAAAGTAGCACCCTGACTTGTATCTCTCTATGACAACAGTATTAGGAAAAATACACCATTCTAAATAACAAAATAACTCAAAATAACAATGTTCATGTTTATTGGGGCATCTTCTTGATACGTTTCCACTAATACTTTTTTTCCTGAATAAAGACAGAGGTATAATCACAATTAATCTATACAGATATAGGAAAATTTATTCCCTCTGAAAACATATATATTGTGGGATGTACAATAAATCATATATAAGGTAGATGGAAGAAGATTATGATAATTTCCACTTCTAGTGCTTGTTAAATATTGCTTTTGCCTGATGGCAAGCATTTCTTAATGACAGAGTTTTACAGCATCAGACCATTTGGGGGGGGGGCCACAAAAAAGCCCCCCAAACAAACAATCAGTAGGCTATGAATTTAATAGTCTTAATCATCAATCATTTTATTTGCATGAACAGATATGACTGAGACCATAGTACTATATACAAACAGCCTCTATAAAAATACTGTTCTACAGCATTAAGACAAAGCCATATAAAAAAAGCTGTATACCTTTATACCTTACAATCTTCTCTTCTATATTTTCTATCCAATTTTCACAACATAAGAAATTTGTGCTCACTTTTTGCTTTATTTTCCAAAACAAATACCTCCCAATATGTAAAAGTGCCCTTGCAAACACATGCTCCTAGAAAATTTTATTTTCTCTCCCCTTTTTTTTTTTTTTTTAATTGCAATTCCAGTACTGGTAGTCACACTCAATACCCTGAACACCCATATTTTGCTCCCTTGTATGTCACGGAAAATTATACAAAAAGCGACTAATGTCACCCGTATTCTCCCTGAAGTCCTGGTGATTAGCACAGCTTGAAAAGGGGAGAAGTGAAAATAAGACGGTTAATCCTCTTAGGCTGCATGTACAGTAAAGAAAGGCTTGACTAAAGGGGAATTAAAACTGAGACCATCAAATATTCCCATCTTTCATAAGTGAGGCTGTTCCCTGCTTTAACCTGGTAAGAGTAAGGTCAAGCCTTTGTGCAACCCACTATCACCTCACGCCTTTTCCCAAATGGATCCAAGGAGAAGCACTAACACACTAGAGCAGTTAGTGCTCAACAACAGAGAGGTAAATTTATTCTCTCTGTGGATGTCTTAAGGCTATAAAACTTAAACTGTTCTTTTATTATAAATTAAAGCAGAGTTGAACAGCAATTTACTATGGGAAAAAAGAAATTAAAGGCACTACACTTGCAGCAAGAATGTTAACTTTGATGTTAACATTTTAAATGTAATTTATGAAAGCTTATGCTCATTTGTTAAATTACTAGCACTCAATTTTGCTGAGCACATTTCTTAAAGAAGCTCCACTGATGCCTGCTGAAATAATGAAACAAAATATATCCTCATTCTCATGAATGAGAATTTATGCAGCGAGTTGCCATCAGCAGTAATGGAAGTTGCATGCAACAATCCCAGTGGACACTAATACAGAGGCATTCCTAAATACACAAAGGAAGCGAAAAAGCCTAAGAAATTCAGGCCTGAAAGAGATGCAGAAGACACTTATTGTACATTCTGTGATAATTTAATGAACTAGAATGAAAATATTGCCATATTCAGGTGCCACATCAGATGTACATATGCAGATCAGCATATATATAATATACTACCTTATATTCTTCCAGTCAGGAGTTATCAAAGAAGCAAAAAAATTAACGTGTCTGCTCCCCTCCACCCTCCTCATTCACAAGGGCTGAGATGGCAGGGCCAGAATGAAAAAGCTCAACTTATTGATAAGAAAGAAGAGATACTCCTGTTCACACTCCCAAGGTCAGTCAACATACAGATCATGACATGATCTTAAGTCAGAATGAAAATATGAGGTACTCAGAAAGGACCAACCTCCACCTAATAAAATATTACATATATATACTTATGGAATTAAAACACAATACACAATATTCAGTGTACACTTCCACAGAAACAGGCCAAAATGTAACAAAATATTTCTTTCAGGGCTGTTGGGATAGAACATAGCAGTCAGTGAAGGACTTAAAAACCTGTGGGCACACTTCTCAGTGAACATAAGTGAGCAGTTCTCATCATTTCCTTACAGAAGTGTACACACAGACTGCCTCAAAAAGTTTACATTTTACAATTATAAAAATCAAGACTATGAGATGAAGTCCAGACTAACATTTTCTGGAAGATATCATATCTTAGAGTTTGGAAAAGATCAAAACCAGACCGAAGAGAAATGATTTAATGAAAGAAGATGCAGAAGGGATGAAATTTGTTGATAATGGAATTAGAAGTAACAAAAAAAGTAAAATAAGCTTCTATAGCAGGGTGGAATAATAGGATTAGAGGTAAAAGCAATCTGGAGTGAGTAAGCAAAAAGTGGAGGAAAAAGAGCAAACAATGATTTTTTAAGTTTTTGTGCTGATTTTTATGCTGGGTCTGTAAGCAAACAAGTAATACTGTTTTATAATCTTTGATCTCCTACAGCAGTATCTTTTTGAAGAGTCATGATGTGATGATAACAATCCTGAAAAACTGTCTCACAGTTAAGTTTATTCATTTTGAAATGATCAACTGCTTCACATAGACATGTAAAAAGCCAAAAAAGAGTGTTCTCAGAAGTTACTGGATTGTATAGAAAAGAAATGAGAGGGCCATTGTGCATTATCACAGAAAATTTCCTCATTCATATAACTCTAACCATAAAGAAGCCTCCCCATCCCTCAGCAACATTTTCACTGAAAGTCTATTTTAGAATCTAACTTGGTTGGTAATTAGCATCCTCCCTTCCAATTTTCAGTCAAATTAATTTTTGGAGTCTAGCAACTCTTTTACTAAATTCTGTCTTCTGTTCTCTAATAAGAAAAAAAGTAATATTTAAACAGAATATTCACCTTACTGATCTAAAACCCCAAAATTATTATCTGAGAAGCTGTGGCAGCTGGGAGCCACCCACTACATCGAGCTGGATGCAAACCCAGTTGAGGGTTCAAAAAGATGAAGGTACATTGGATTCTAGTGTTCTGCCTGAGTTAATAAAATGGCATAGAGTCACAAACTTTAGCTCATTCATACAGACACTATTTCAGGCTTTTTTTCACAGGACATGTCTTCTATTACTCTCTTTCTAATGACTTTATTCTTTTACACCTCTTTTAACTTACTAAACCCATCAGGTATTTTTAACATGATAACTGGGCTTGAGCCAAGCCCAGTTCCAGATGAAGTCTCATCAGTGCTAATTACAGAAGGGCAGTAAAAACTTGAAATCACCATTCAAATAACCAACCCAACCCAGATCTGATTGAGTCAGAGTGGGAACCTTCAAAGTCTTTCACTGAACTACTGGGCATCAAAATACTTGAATATTGCGGTTTTGAGGGAAAGGTGGGGGAGGGCAGAAAGAAAGGGACACCACCCGGGAGTAGGGTGCATGCTGCCAAGGTGAGCACGGAGAGAGAGCTTTATTCAAAACGCTACAACTTAAATAGGGTCGGGGGGCTGGGTCCTGACCCCAGGAGCACCCTGGGAAGGGTCTGGGGCAGACCCAGCCATACAAGGCAAGATTCTCCAAAACTGGAACAGAGAAGCAGGTGTATGCCATATAAGGGAATGGTACCCTGCTGCAGGCAGGGACCAGTCAGGGATGGGTTACACAGCATGAGGGATAGAAGTTTCCAGCAGGGACACACAGTGAAATAAAGGGAAAACATATAGAATAATAAAATCCTCAAACTTTGTACAGATTTCAGACTGCAAACAGTCCTTAACATAGCAAGAGTCCATACAAACACAGCAAACAGTTCTCAGAGTTCAGGCAGTCACAGATCTGTGCTGCTTTCCACAGCTAATCTCTCTTCTCTCCTCCAACAGAATATTGCAAGTAGTAGAACTGTAAAAATATCAACTCTAGAGCTTTTTGTCTCTCCAAACATCTAATGCTTTAATAGATCTCTTCTATACAGCACTGGAGATACTATTACTAGGCAAAAAAAAAAAGTATCTCTTTCTACAATCTCATACTTTAAGATCTATTTAGTCACTATATTAGTTTCATAAGTTCATAATTTTTCATAAGTAAAAGAAAAAAATCTATATGGATTTTGTCATTTCATGTGCTATATTTTGAGCTCAATTTCGCTCAAAATCATACCTAGAGCATTATGGATTTACATAATGCTCATTTCCCAAAGTATTTAGTTTTCTATACTAGTAATTGGCAATTATTTGTGTAGTGCTCACATCAAAGGCTTGAGCTTCTTTTACTTTTTCTCAATTGAGCTACAGTTGAATGATAAATAAACTGGAATGAGAAGCTGTGGATGCCCCATCTCTGCAAGTGTTCAAGGCCAGGTTGGAAGGGGCCCTTAGCAACCTGGTCTAGTCAAAGTTGTCTGTGCCAGAATGAGATGATCTTTAAGGTTATGTCCAACCATAACTATTCCATGATTCTACAAGCAGAGTGCCTACAGCAGCACCCTGTCTTCAGAAGCAACTAGAAACAGTAATCTAGGAAAAAGACTATGCACACAACCTATGCCACTTCCTTGGCACACCCACAATGAGCAATCAGGAGCACAGGGAGTGTGTGAAGTAGCACCTACAGACTTAATCATAAAAGGTACAGCTGTATCAGAAGGATAAAAGAAACATTTCAGATCCAGGCATTTGTACTAAAATGCAAAGGAAGTGTTGTTAGAGTAGAAGAATAAGCAATTACAACACGGAAATATGCTTTCTAAAACAGCTGCTTCTATAGCACTTGCTCAGAACTGTCTTTTGTCCAACTTAGATCTAGCATTTTTTCATGAGGGAAAGTATTCCAGTGATAAGCCAATAATTGAAAGCAAGTGGTCACATAAGTATGGCCAGCAGAATTACTTATTCCAAAGACATATAAGAAAATGACTTTATGTGTCAAAGAGATGACTCTCCAGATCTCATCACTGAATATATTTAAGCAAGAACAAAAAACACAATGATGCAAAGCAGGAAACTTTTGTCACATAGGAATAACTTGAGAAATTATCTTTAGCAATGTGGTAAAAAACACACAGTGAAGTGCAGCTTGATTAATGACAGGAAGTATGGATGCAGACAGGGGAGGCCATGCTTAACTAACCTTCTGAAGTTCTTTGAAAACAAAAGTTTTATGAAAAATAAAGAGAATCCAGTGAATACAGCATGGTTAGATTTTCAAAGAGCACTTGACAGCATTTCTCATAACACATTCACTGCTAGACTAACAGCCACACAACAGAGACAGGCCACTGAATAGGAAGTTGCTCCAGAAGTGAAAGGTGCATAGTTAGAATAAATTTCCACAGTAACTTTGAGAGTTTTCAAAATCCCCTTGGCTCACAAATACACAATGATAATTCAGTCCTGATCTTTATAAGACTGGCTTTAAAATACAAGATCTGTTATCAGTAGTATTAATAAGTATTAGTATTATATCAAATAATAAGTGTGCATAAGAGCCCTCCATATAACTTCTACTTAATTTTTAGAACCTAAGTAAAACTAGAATTCAGTAATAGTGGCATGAAACCAGAAGAATGTGTTTCCCATTAAATCTAGCAGCTGGGCAGAGCAGTTACTCATGTACACCAGAGAACACATGGCAGCAGCTACCACCTCCCAATGCCAGACACACACTAACACTCATATTCAAAGCAAGGCATTTGAGCGAGTTGCACAGGAAAGCTGAAGGTGAGATGGGTAATTTACTTTACATACATCACTGCTAGCTCTAACAGTGCCAACTTCACATCCATTTTCCTCCTCTACAAGATGGAAGGAACAAGCCAAGTAGATTGATGAAATCACCAAGGCTGAACACAGCTTCTCTTCGACATGCATCACAGAGAAACGGTCTCGATTTCCCCCCCTCCCTAAATGCTGCAATTGTGCAATGAATTTCATGAAGGTTGGAGACAGTATAAAATGAATCAATTAGCTAATATTTGGGTACTCACACAAGATAAACTATGACAAAAATTATTAGTTATCAGAATAAGACAATGAGGACACAAAAAGTGAGTTTGAAAGTCTCACAGAGGTTGGAAATAAGGAAAAGGATTCATAATACAAAGACAGCAGAGGTATGTGGAGTTAAGAGTAAATTAGATTTGTCAAATCAATGTTTTCCAGTTTCTCAAACTACTTTTATTCTTCATGCCTGCATCATTTATGACCACATTAGCAACCACAGATTTTCAGTTTTGTGCTAGCATGCATTTTTCTTCTCATGTGCAATCAAGACCAAGCTTTTAAGAAGAAAGAAACTTCTCTCCAGATTGTGATCCAGTGTCAACTAGATTTGGATGTATGAAAATTGTTCAGTGAAAAAAGGAAATTTATAACCACCTTAGAAGAAGAAATAAAGCATAATAAAAATAAAAGCAAAACAAACAAATGAGCCCCAAAACAAAGCAAAAAAAAAAAAACTCTAAAGAAACAAACAAAAACCAAAAACCCAACTAAAAAACCATCAAGCAGGAAGAATGATCATATAGAAATAGATGCAGTGCATGATTTTTTTTTTATTAAACATCACAAATCTCTATCTGATGGTATTACGAAAGCATCCAATCTATAATATACTCCCTGCAGTTAACTTGCTTTTAGTTTACAAATACTTTTTTTTTTTAAGGGATTTGCACCTGAGATGTTACAACTCACATAAAACACCACCCTGCAAAAGGCAGCAAATGGAATTGGCCTCTCACAGATTAAAACATTATTTAAAATACTCGATGCTTGGCCACACTAGAAGTTCTTTTTTCATAGATACTGCTCCAGGATAACTGCTGTGTTAAAAGATATCAATGAATGTGTCAGTTCAAGTACTGACAAGTTGTTTTTATTACCAAAAGACATGATAACATTTCCACAAAAAAAACCTACAAAGGCCATATCAGCTTTTCTCTATGTTGAGATGGAAGGAGTAGGACTCCGCTTTTATCTGCTTTGTAACTTGAAGTCATGGTCCTTGTGTTGACACAGAATTTTTATATATATATATATAGCATAAAAACATGTATTATACATGTAAATATACACTTGATATTCCCTTTGACTTACATATAATGAAATCACTGAACAAAAGCATCATTAAGCACTATTAGTGGAGCACACATTTGATTACAGAAGCAACTAATAATGAGGGCACAGGGAAAAAAAAGATCAAAATAGTGAGTACAGGAAGATCTCTCTCCTCTTCCCCTTGCCAAATGCTCACTTGATGTAATTTCTACAGACAGGGAAATGCACAGAAAAGTATTAAAAGTAGGTAAGAGCAAAAATTAGGTGTTTAATATCTAATAAAGCAGTGTTGTGCTATAACTTTAAAAGTTAATTGTACTTTAAATCTGCCTCAATGAAGGCAGTAAAAGTTCCATTTACAATGAACAGGCCTTGGCCTTTTTTATTGTTTCACACCAAATTCAAGTAAAGCTGCTAGCCATATACAGTAAGGGTCAGCACTACTGGTGGAAAAGAAAATCAACCAAACAAAAAACAGACCAAACTCCCCCCAAAAAAACCCCAAATCAAACCAAATTAAGGGAAGAAAAAAGGCCAGAAAACTTAAAACCACAATTGCAGCAAGAAGTGACCATCACCAAGTTTGTAAGTGGATGCATCATCTCTCACTCTTGTTAACATTCTACAGTTTTACTGAGTTATGGAGAAAGGCTTTGTGTAACTATTTATACAGCATTTGGTCTTGTTGAACTACCTGTGTTGCACCAGAAGCATCAAAAATTTCTCACAACAGAAAAAAGAAAATAAAAAAATTAAGCAAAAAGATGAACAGCATATATTGCTACAAACTTTGCCTTATATGTCAAGAAAATAGGTCTGGGCAACAGGAGTACTTCACAGAAATACAGATTCAGGGGCTGCCTGAGGCAGGAGAGGCCAGAGAGTACAATCCTCACTCAGATCAGGTCAGGCAGAGAAGGTTGCTCAGGGCCACATTCAGTTTCCAGTTTTTAATATCTCCAAGGATGGAGAGCCCACCTCTCTGGGCAACCTCTTTTGCTGTTTAACCACCTTCATTGTTTGGGGATTTGTCTGGTTTGGTTTTGGGGTTTTTTTGTTGTTGGTTTTTTGTTGGTTTTGTTTTGGTTTGGTTTTGTGGTTTTTTTTTTGTTTTGTTTTTTTTTTGTTGTTTTTTGTTTTGGTTTTTTTTTTGGGGGGGGGAGTTGGGATTTTTTTTTTAAGTGTTTTCTTCTAAAAATGGTTTATCTGTGGGGTGCTGACCTTGGCAGACTGCCAACCATCCATTCAGCAACCCTCTCACTCTCCCTCCCCAAGGAGGAGAGAGGGACAAAAAAAAGGTTTAGAAAAAGACAGGGTGATCACCCATCAATTACTGTCAAGAGCAAAACAGGCTGAACTTGGGGTAAATTAATTTGACTTTTTGCCAGTTAAGATAAGAGTTAAATAGTCCCGAAAAAGAAGACCAAAATTAAGCAGCCCTTTCCTCCTTCACAGAAATCATTTAAGTTGGAAAAGACCTCCAAGGTCATCAGGTTGATGGATCTCCACCTTGTCAACTAGACCATGGCACTGATTACCAGGTCCAGTCACTTTCAGGGATGGGAATTCCATCACCTCCCTGGGCAGTCCATGCTTGACAATCCTTTCCATCACAAAATTCTTCTTGATGTCCAACCAAAACCTCCAGTGGCACAGCTTGAGCCTATGTCCTCTTGTCCTGTTGCTGGAGGCCTGAGAGAAGAGGTGGACCTCCACCTGGCTCCAAGCTCCAGTTAGGTCATTATAAAGAGCAATAGGGAGTTGTACAGAGCCTGTCCCAAGCTCAACTTCAGTCTTTCATTCCTGACTTCTTCACGTCCTCTCCCACCCTGGGCAGTACAGCAGGGTATGAAAAATGCATTTTGCTCAGTCAAGAACAGTTCCTCTCTGGTGAGATGAGGGAATTCCATGAGTTTCTTCAGGAATATCCACAGCTGTCCTCCACACTGTTTGTGCAGTGTTTTGTCCCTTTAAAATATATTTTCATGGATGTACCACCAATATACCTGATGGGATCACTGTGTCCTGCAGTAGCTCCATTATGAGCTGGAGCTGGCCACTCTTCTCAGTAATGCCACCCCTACAGGGCCCCCCACCAACATTAACAAGAATTTGCCACCTACACCAAACATCTTATCATTATAAGCTCCTTTTGATCTTCAGAAATCTTCTTGAAGTCTATTTTTTAAATATTTCCTCTTTGAAAGTGCCTTTGAGAAGGTTTTGAGGTAAAGAACTCAGCACATACAGCTAATACTTCTTTTTAAAGGATTTTTTTTTCAAGATACTTCTTATAGACCAAAGCCTGTAATATAAAAATGCTAGCTGAAGACCTAAAAAAAAAAAAAAACCAAAAAACCCCCACAAAACCACTCAACAAAGGAAAAAAAGAGCTTAAAAAAAATTGTTTCATGTTCACACTTAAACAACAAACATTTCCTTCTTTAAGCAGGGGGACAAAAAAAAAAAAGTAATGAGATAATCTGGTTTAAAAGAGTGAATGAGTGAATGATTACACCATAGGATACATAACATCCATATATAACTGTAGGTGTGGCTTTCCCATACTCTGGCTTATAGGAGGCCAAAACAGAACCTTAAAATTAATTAGAAACAAATAAGAACAAAATGTTCTGCCCCTCCTTGCCCAAGTTTCCAGCATGAATATGGAAGAACTTTTAAGACAACCACAACCTTACTGTGTAATTTATACAGACATGAACACTTTTGTTATTGTTGGTTCGTAATTTTCACCCTGTGGTCTGTGTTTCACTGAAAAGTCCTCTAACAGAACTTCAAGAATTGGCATTCTGAAAAATCTAAAAAAAAAAAAAAAAAAAAAAAAAAAAAAAAAAAAAAAAAAAAGAATTCCAGATCACACCAAAACCAACTTCTAGATGGGAATAAAACCCCCAACTTCTACTTTCCATTCTTGCCCATGCACAGTTTCTCTGGAGAAAGCAGGAACCTAAAATAACTTTCCCCATTCAGATTTCCAAATACATTCAGAAGGACAGTAAATATACATTTGAAAAAGGTTTACTTGAGTGAGTTAATTTGAAATAAAGTCTCCTTGAGCAAAGCTGTAGATTTAAAGAGAAGTTTTTTCTTGAAAAAAACTAGAAAAAGTAAAAATCAACTCATGACAGCCTTTCATAGCAGAAAATCTCTGAAACTGCACTTTACCTATATATAAATAGATTATAGATTATGCATACTATATTTTATGGTTTAGAAATTATGACTCACACTTCATGGTAACATTGCATATCTAAAACTAATTCCTTGCTAAACTAATGTTAATAGTAAAATTATTTTCTTTTGCATGCTCCAACATTAAGATAAGAACCAACTTGTAAAATGCTTTCAAAGAGCAGTTCGCACACATGAACAACTTAAACTGTAGGTCAAATATAAGTGAAGGATTAATCTTGAGAAGGAACTGTAACAATCGGGGTATTTTCCTCATGAACATCAACAGAACTGATAGATATTTTACCTGATAATGATAGAAATAAAAGATTTTCTAATTAGTGTCTCTCATTAATAGGTATGAGTATGTATGAATATGCATTTCAGCATCACATCTAATCTAGTTTTAATAGAAAACTGATCCCATTTCCATACCATTTTTTATCTACTAATAGGAATCAAATTAACCATTTTGCTGTGAATTTTCCCCTGTCTGGACTGAAACTATCGCATATGTGTAAGTTTTCCTAAGGTATACTACTCATCCAAAATAATTTTTTTTCTGCTTATTGTAAGCAAAATGCATTTATTTTCCAATTATCATTCCTCAAGTATAAGGAGGATTTATACTCTTCAGATTTATCTTAAATTTCAATCTGAATAAATATGGAAAATTAAAAAAGGCAGGGGTGACTATAATCAGTTTTTTCTTCTAGTTTAAAGGAAGTTTCATGAAATGATTAGGAGCTGTTAAAAGTGTAAAAAAAAAAAAAAATGCAAAAATGCTTAATAATAATAAAAAAGGCATCAGGAAAGGGTTTCTCCACTACCCTTTGCCCCTCGCTTACCATATGCTATAATAAAACCTCATAGGTAAAGGACTTTACAGGATCTGAAGCCCTCTAAATTAGAACATAAGGGCCTGCATCACGTTACTCAATGCAGGAACTTTATTCCTCCCTATTTCAGCATTATGAGACACAACACTATCTCTCTTATTGCTTATGCATTCTTCATGTCTTCCTGCTGCTCTTGGGCACTGTCAAGATGAGATTACATATTTAAAAAAAAATATTCTTACACTATATTATTGTAAATCCATGAGGAAAACAGTAATTTTGTTACATGGTTGTGAGTGACAATGAAAATGGTTTAAGTGTACAGAATATCCTCCTATGCCTTACTGCAAAAGTCTTTGAAAAAGGTCAAATCTTCAAACTGCAATCCCCTCTATGCACAGCAAGAAATGCAATCTATTGTACATTCTTGCCAACTGATCCATTTTAAATTAAGTTATATAAAAATTATTTCGAAATTTGCTCAGATAACAAGGACACCACTATTTTCAAACTTAAGACAGCCACACTTTATGCACTTCCTATCTAGTTAAGCTAATCTGTCACTGCATTTAGATGTATATAGATTGTGGACCTGATCAGTTTGGCTCTGTTCTTCTGTTACTCCTAGAAGTTCAGTGTTAAAGCCCCTTCTCCTTTCCATACCCATCTGATAGAGAGCAGCTCAGACAAGAAGGACTTGGGGGTGCTGGTGGGTGAGAGGCTGGACATGCCCTTGCCACGTGCACTGGGAGCCCGTAAATTCCCTGTGTCCTGGGCTGCATCCAAAGCAGTGTGGGCAGCAGGGGAGGGAGGGGATTCTGCCCCTCTGCTCTGCTCTGGTGACACCCCACCTGCAGTGCTGCCTCCAGCTCTGGGGTCCCAGCACAGGGAGGACATAGACCTGTTGGAGCGAGTCCAGAGGAGGCCACCAAGGTGATCAGAGGGATGGAGCACCTCTGCTATGAGGAAAGGCTGAGAGAATTGGGATTGTTCAGCCTGGAAAAGAGAAGGTGTAAGGGTCAATTGTGGCCTTCCACTACCGGAAGGGAACTCAAAGGAAAGATGGAGAGAGATATTTTAAAGGTCATGGAGTGGCAGGACAAGGGGGAATGGCTTCAGACTGAAAGGCAGCAGGTTTAGATTAGATGTGAGGAAGAAACTCTCTCCTGTGAGGGTAGTGAGGAATTGGCACAGGTTTCTCAGAGAAATTATGGATGCCCCATCCCTGGAAGTGTTCAAGGACAGGTTGGATGGAGCTCTGAGCAACATGGTCTAGTGGAAGGTGTATCTTGCCCATGCCAGGGGGTTGGAACTAGATGGTTCTTAAGGTTGCTTCCAACTCAAACGATTCTGATTTAAGAAGTACTGTCATTTTTTGCAATATATTGGAGCATTCTTTTATTCTATATATACAGGCCTCAGTGTGCTACATACTGTGATTCTGTTGCCTTAACAACATAGTCCCAAAGTACTACTTGGAATTCTCCATTTAGCCAAGATGATTCTATCTTTTCTGAAACAAAATTTGCTTCTTTATCTCACTAGTTTAATTAGGTTTTGTGCTTTCTGGACTCTCACCTGACTCAAACAGTTCAGATTTTTATTTTGAAAGGGCTTTTTCAAAATTCACTGTCTAGAAAACAAGTGTTAGAATTAATAAGTACTTTTTACAAAGTAAAAGATCAAATCAGAACAGCCAGCAACATTTAATGGGATTCAGATCATCACCAAATAGCAGAAAACTGTAGAGACAGCAATCATTTTTTTGTTAGGAAAAAAGTAATTCTTGTTATTTCAAATGAATATGAAAAACAACCAGTATAAAAGCATTACTAACAATTATTCAAGCTACCCATCCCAATGAGGGCTTTAGATAATGGGAAAAAAAAATAACACTATTACTGACATTAGAAAGTAAAGGTTATATGTTATTTTAAATAAACACTAATATATTCATGAGTCTTTGGTTATCACTCACAGCAAGAACATGATTAATAGTTGTTAGAGAAAATCTTCCTCTACCTGAGCTCTATCAAAGGAGAAAAAAAATTGGGAAAAGGATAAAAAATGGAGGGAAAGGATAAGCTTTCATAAAGGAAAGCATGAAATCCCAAGAGACAGAAAAATTAAACTGTATTCCTTTACTTAAGAAATCGAGAGTACATAGAGAACTTAACACATGACCAATTATATAATCCAAGCCATGATACAATCCAAGGATTAATCTCAAGGTTTGATCTTGGTACTCCCTTACCTCATTCCTGTAAGGAATGCAGGAGGGTGTGGCAGCAACAGGATTATCCTCTGGGCGCCAGAATTACAATGTCATTCCGGTTACCCCTCTGCAGTGCCAGATGGCTATGGCCCTTAATGATGAGGCCAAAACTGTGACCACCACTTCTGGGGTCATAGCAAGTTGTCTCAGACATAGACCTCCCTCTTTTCCCAATGTTATTAGCAAACACTTTTCAAGCTCTACAACAAAGAGGTCACCTATTCCACAGAAAAAGGCCCATTTGTATTGATTTTCACTAAAAAAGAGATGTTAATTCATATACGTGCAAAGAACTAGTACATGTGCCAGCCTAAATACCTTCAGAGAAGGAAGATTCAGAAGAGACAAGCCTACATGAGAAAAAGTAGTTCTTGGAGATATGCACAGTCTGGGAAGATCCTGATGTTAAAATCCTATTATACAGGCAACATGCCAGAGGATGACTGACATAAAAGTTTTAAGAGAAGCTATTGAAGAAATGAAATACTGAATTGTTCCAAACAAGTTCTTAGGACAAGACAGCATTCACCAGAGATTCCTGGGAGAATTCACAAATTACATAGTGCAATGAAACACAAAACAGTAATTCATTCTCCCTTGTAGTGGCCAATGTTATCTATTGGCTTTTAGGACTCTATGCCACTTTTATTACATAGTTTATATATATGTATAATATAATGTTAAATATCTGGCACTATCCCTAGTTAATTAATTAGAAAAATATTTTAAACTATAATATTGCATAGCACTCTGAAGTCACATTGAATTTCAAATTGTCAAGTAATGTGGCCAAAGCACAATAGTATGTCCTTTCCAGAGTCTTAGAGAAGGTCCTTGGACAAGAGCCAGCAATGAAGCACAGTTCATGGTGATGAGGTTTCACTAAATCACACGAATAACCACCTAGGTAAGCTTTTATTTTAGGGAGGAACCACTTAAACACTGTTCACCATTTTGGTTATGACTGTGTACTGGTTCTGGCTGAGATGGAATTAATTTTCTTTGTAGTACCTTGTGCATGGATTTTGCTTTACCTATTAAACTTTCTTGATCTCAACCTACGAGTTTTTACACCTGTGTCCACCTGATTCCAACCCCCCCAGCCTTCTGGGGGGAGGGGGAATAACAAGTGGCTATGAGGGGTTTCACTGCCTGCCAGGGTTAAACCACAGAACTGCAGTAACCAGTCACAAAAAACAGCATATACTTCAGTTTCATTACATTTTATGCAATTTTATTTCTTACCAAGTAATTCATTTTAATTTAAAGTAATTTATTTTAATTAAAACTAATTTAATGAATCCTAAAATATGGAATGGTTACTCCCTGTCATAGAACCGGGTGAGTTTCTAGTGTAGTCATTCAGATTAGTTTTTTGACTTACAAGTACTCTAAATCACTAAAATTCAGATAAAAAAATCACTAAGATTTGAGAAAATGCTAAACTTTTCAAAAATTTCTCTTCCATTTTTCATTTTAAGATTATGATTAAGAATTTTTTTGTGCAAAGACACTGCAAAATTTCTTTATAATATAATCTTTGTACATAAATAGATTGTTAATGGCTAATTTTTAGAGTCAATCTGAAAATGCTTGAATTAGTTTTTAATATTTATATTTCTTTATTCATTTTGTCAGCCTTTTCCACAAGTGTATCCATACACTTATTTTCAGAGTTATGACTCATTTTTATTTCATTATTCACATGACCAAATCCTGCAAATAATTATAAAGTCACAAGTACACACTATATTTCCAAACCAAATTTCATCTCTATATACTTATATGCATTTAGAGGTTTTTTCCCCCCACAAAGTAAACTACTGTACTATAAGCAAGAATAATGCAATTATCACTCAATTCACATTTTTAACTTAATTCCATTTTTACCTCCTGTATATGAAAATGTATGAGAAATCTACTTGACTTTTAGCACGTATTTCTCAAACATGCTGCTGATTAGAAGCGTATCCTTCTTTGTATTTCTTTCAAATGGCACTGGGGATTTGTGAATACTACTGTTCCCAAAGTTTGCACTGTTTGGGCTTATTCACTGTAAACAGTACAAAACGGAAGAAAAATAAGGGAGATGATAGTAGTCTCTTTCCATCTCTCTTGTCCCACATTTTTTTTTTTTTTTTTTTTTTCTGTTGTTCTGGAAAAACTAACCTTTATTTTTCAAAGGCATGTCATTAGGGCACACCAACACAATACATACATATATTGAGGCTCCTATTTCACTACATATATAACTAATTTAATTTGTGCTGGTAAGAGAAATAGAAAAAAAATATTTGGTGTAGGACTATAGTCAACAGGAATTATTGTTGGCTATAATTAAACTGCCAATATCTATAATTTAAGAAGTATTTGATACACTTATATACCGCCTGTGTGCTTGTATTATGCACATGCTTCTACCTATAAATATTGATGCTAACTAATAGGGTAAAAAGATGAACAGATGTAACAGATACTTATTATCAGCTACATGCTATGCGCGAAATTTTAAATTCTCTGTCATAAAAAAACAAACAAACAAAAAAAACCCATAGTGATTAATTCCTCTTGAAGCAAGTTAGTATCTTAAACAATAAACACCAGTGAATATAAACAAACTAAGATGAATTTCATAAACCTACTGTACCCTTTTATAGTGGGGCACATTGCAAACCTAAGGAACAAATCATAAACCTGTTGTGCCAAATTTTCTGCTTACAGAATGCCTTGCTATATGGACAGAAATCATACGGTATAACCCTACTTGAGTGGAAACAAACAGGAATCAGCATTAACTGAACAATATAATAACAACCACTAGGTATGAGCCTCCCTTCAACCAAACCCCCCATTCTTTCTGTTCTATTCTTGACCTATGAAGTCTGCAGTTTCTATGAAGATGAAAAGAAAGAGCCACTAAGAGCATCTTCTAATATTGTCAGATGCATCAAAAGCTGCCCTTCATCTTTTCCTTCTCCCCTTCTCACCTTTTGCAATTTCATCTGTAGAACAGAAAAAAGGCAAGGGATCTTTTTCTTAAGACCTTTATGTCCACCAATAACAAACAGCTTCTCGACTCCCCTTTTAGGCATTATATCAGGATTTTATGCCTTTGTTAGTCTCCAAGAATGCAGCACAGACCAAAGGCTTTAATACTTTGAAGTCTTCAGGCATTACACAGTCTCGTACATTACATTATGCAGCTTCATTAATGAAAGGTGCTATAACACAACTTAAATAAAGCCCATAACTTGACTCTGCAATTATCTGCTCCAGTTTTAAATCTTTTCAGTCTGAGAATACATGGGGGGCAATTACATTCAAGTCAGGAAGCACAGAAACAGATTGCACCTTCTCCAGTATTTGTTCAGAGAATTTGACACAAATGCTTTCTTTCATGAAAACTATTTTTTATTGCTGCTGTTATTTATGATGAAGGTTAGGGAACTGAAAAGAAAGCAACTTTTATGTCTTCCTATGCAGGTGACTTGTGTACTTATTATGTACTTCTAGACTATGACTCAGTGATAAACAGAGCACAAATTAAAGCTTAAACAGCCAAGGACCATCTTGACATATCCACTGGCTCTGAAGAAAGAGTATGTTACTTTGGAAAAAAGCTTTAATTTTTTTTTTCATTATTTTTTAAACGAGTTGAGGGAGAGGATTTACCACTGGCATTCAAAATTACAGTACGGTTGCAACTGGAAGCAACCTCTGGAGGTCATCTGGTCCAGCCTCCCTCCCTCCCTCTGGTCCCACCTACAGCCAGTTGCCCATCCTCTTCACATATTTATTTCTGTTTCTTTAATACCACAGTTTTTAAATAATAACATGTATTCTCACCCCCACTAGTGCCACAAGGCAAGGAGCTGTAAAATACATCTTAGGAGATAATCAACTGCCTGGCCTTAAAAACATACTACAGTCTCCTAGGGCTGCATGTGAGATTGCAAGACTGACAGACCACAGACCCTTGCCAATTTTTTTGTTCCATCAAATAAAGTAGCTATCATTATAGTAAAATTCAAATAATGTTCTCAGTCAACTCCATACTTATTTTCTATAGCCTCACCTTGCCCAAAATAAATGAAGGGTCAACTTCTTCAGTTAGATTTCCCCCGCTTCAGCCAACATACTTCACTTGCACATATTTCCAACTAGCAGAGCAGTCAAATCACTGCCTAGGGAGGTATTCAGGTCATAAAATTCTATGTTTGTAATTAAAGCCTAAAAACAGATAATGCTCAGCCTTGTCACTAAGCACTGAAGAAAAACTCATCTGTATCTCTATTCAGAAAATTTCTTCAAAAACTCCAATAATATCATTTGACATGCAAAGATAGTTTCCTTTAAGGAATGGCTTTAGCCACTCATTCCCAGTCAGGCTGACTTCAATCTCCAATCACCATCCACCTCCATCAAATGGAACCCCACTGTCAGTCCAGAAATACAGATGCATAATTTCATGGCATTAGGGTACACTGTGCATCAGTGCCAGCTAGAGCAGGTCCAACATTCCAAGATCCACATAGTCCAGTAGACCTGGCTGTCCCTCTCCTTCACCAAGCTAGAGGAAGGGCCTCTCTAATACTTATCACAGGAATTTCCACTTACTTCTCATAGAAGTGGAATAGAACTTCTTTCCATAGAATCAGAAGTAAAATCAGCCCTTTCACTCTGCTGGGGAAACTGCCCACTGTGGACTGGAGCAGCAACTTTCCTCAAAGAACCTCCATTTGTCTCTGTTTTTCCCTGTGCCTCTAGGGTTAAGGTAGGTTTTCTATCCCAGTTCCTCACCTGCTCTCTGTGGTCCCACAAGCAAAAACACAAAGTACCCTGTGGCATATACTTTCTATATCATCTCTGGAGTGAAAGGACGTCTGCTGTCAATTGCTGAAATACAAACCCATACAGGTGGGAGTAGGACATACCTTCTCTGAATCACTACAACTCACACATCAGTTTAACAGACAGTTTCTCCACTGCTGAGATAAGGTAGTAAGAAACACTGTCTTCCTATCTCCCAAGTTGGTGAATTGCTTCACCCACTGCTGGTGCCACACCATCTTTCCAGACTAGTGTTGCCAGTGGGTTGCTGTGTGACCGTGGGGCACTCCGTACAAATTTCCACTACATGAGTCATGTGGATTGGACGTCATCTGTATCTGCAGCTAACTGCGTTGTTCAGGCCATAATAAATCTCTCAAACAGGGTTCATTCCCTCAGGTGTTGGATACCTTTCTCTACTGCAGTCCATTTGCCTGGGTGACATGCCGATTTTCTGTGTAGGGAAACCTTTTTTTCATGATTTATAAGAATGACCTCCAGAGGTTAAGGACTCGAGGCACTTTTCCAATTGCTTTGACAATTCCTGCTTCCCCAGAAAGTGATTCCAGCTGTTTGACTTCTCTAATTCCAAACTGCCAGCCCAAAGATCCCAGCATCAGAACAGCCAGCTGGTCAGGTGTTCTTCACTCAGATGACAGCTGAAATCTTTTCATATATCCTGCAGTTCACTCAAGGATAGAGTGGTTACCACTCAAGGATGGTGATTACCTCTTGTTCTGTGTCTTCCTCCTGTTCCTGTCCTGCTTCTTTGTCCTCCTCTACTAAGCAAGGAATGTGTGTCTTCTCTTGTGTATAGGGATGATTGATACCAGGACATGCTGGTTCTTTGGTTCAGCCACAGGGCTTGTTGTCTTGTCAGATCCAGAGACTTCTCTTCCCTTTGAGGGTACGGAATAGTGCTGAAGAGGGCTCCACAGGCCTGGGCCAGTCCCCAGCATGTTGTAGAAACTTGTCTCTCTGGAATGCCAGGATAACAGCATACTTTTTCCAAATATTTTACTAGTTTATTCCAGATTCTGGACTTACTCAGGTGTGAAGTTCCAAAACACTGGAGGCACCCACTGTCCTAGATACTTGCCCACAATATCTCACACATCCAGATACTTCTAATTGTCCAGCCTCTGGGCAGATCCCTGGGTGATGGTTTTAATTAGTTTTTTAACCTTAAACAAGAACTGAACCGTATGCAGTAACATGCTGAGTCCTACAATAGGACCAGGTTTGTTTCAAGGATATGTTTAAAATTCTCAAATGGTACTGTAATCAGCATGGAGACAAAAAGGGATGTACCTCCCCCATAGCTTGACTCTCCAAGGAGAAAAGGCAAAAAGTGTAATTATTAATAGTTCCCAGAAGGTAACTCCTAATGGAGAGATGACTGCAATACTGAATACAAATACCAGAGTAGTTTTATAACCAGCAATGCTATCATATCTTTTGTACTACAAAGTACAACAAAGTGATAACCTCAGTTCAGGCCCCATGGAGGATAAATATCACCACAGGTAACACATACAGCAAGGTATTTCTTAACATGACCCTGAGAACAACCACAACTCTGATAGAAAATAAATCAGTATTGTGACCAGAAACTACCAAACCTACACAGTAAATGCTTACAACAAATTTATTTTAACATTCTATGGTCAGATCTGTCATTATCTCAACCTTTTGATCCCCATGTTGGGTGCCCAAAAGGACTGTCACAGTTTCATTCCAGCAGTGACGTACCATGCAGCTGCTCACTCGTTTCCCCCTCTATCCCACCAGTGGAACAGAGAACGGAATAAGAAAACAAAAGTAAAAATTATGGGTTGAAATAAAAACAATTAAATAATTGTAACCAATTAAAATAATAATAGTAATAGAAGTGAGGCAGATGAACCTCAAGAAAGTGACGTACTGCTCACCACTCACTGAATGATGCCCAGCCTGTCCCTGAGCCAGAGTAACTCCCCCCATTTATATCCTAAGCATGTTGTTCTGTGGTATGAAATATCCCTTTGGGCAGTTCCCAGCTTTTTGTGCACCTCCTCAATAACAGAGCATTAGACATTGAAAATCCTTGACTTGGTGTAAGCACTACTTAGCAATGACCAGAACATCAATGTGTTGTCAACATCATTCTCATACTGAACCCAAAACACTGTTCTTCACCAGCTACAAAGAAAAAAATTAACTCTATTTCAGATAAAACCAGGACACTTCACAACATTTACACTCATTTTTTCAATCACAAAAATAAATAATCAATCACAATCTCTTCATGACAAAAAAACCACAGAATACATCAGAATATGGACTGTGATAGGCTGACTTTTCCAAGAATAACACTTGCACAACCTTGGTTATTGTACAGGTACAGAATCAGCCCTGGCAACAGCAAAGTTTGGAAGGCATTTGGAGTGCCCATACCTAATCAATGAAGCTAGTAGTGCTACCAAGCAGAACTGAATGGGTCCCTTGAGGGA
This sequence comes from Scytalopus superciliaris, assembly GCA_013400415.1. NCBI lineage: Eukaryota > Metazoa > Chordata > Aves > Passeriformes > Rhinocryptidae > Scytalopus > Scytalopus superciliaris. The sequence goes on from VXBX01002105.1 coordinate 323,384, forward strand.
CTCCTGCGAGTGACAGTCACCCACCTCCTGACCGGGCTCATGGACTTGCTCTCCCAGGATTAAGGTCTTGGACATGGCAGAGATTACTGAAGCTCAATTTCTAAGACCACTTCCCTTTGATACTTAGTCACATGGGTGCCATTGACACCAGTCAGGGAGATTTGGAGAGTAACTACAAGCCCCAAACACTTGGGTGAAGAACTTAGGGACCCAGACAGTGCTCCCATTCACCTTGTGGCCAAAGAAAATGGCTTAGTAAGGAGTAAAAGTTTCCTACAGCTCAATATACCTCAAGATCCAACTAAAGACAGGCAATTCCACTGCATTTACAAACATGTTCTCCTACTGTCAAGCAATAACAGTTTCAGTCCACTGATAAACAAATTCTCTAGAAATAATATTTGAAACTTCCCAATCAACATTCCAGATGAATTAAGCTAAATACTAAACACAGATTATAACACATTCAAAAAAATTGTAAGACTGAAATAGTTGACTAAGGGGTGGGGAAAAAAAGGATGTCACTGGAACACAAATAGAATTAGTATATCCAGTTTTAACCTGCTTTGCATGTTCTTAAGACTCATTTCTAATCAAGGCCTGCTCCTTTAATACTGCTAATTTTGAAAGTTTGTTTTGCTCAATCTACATATTCTACTTTTATTTAGGAAAAAGTAATGATTTTCATTTGCATGAACCTTTTAATGTGTTAATTATAAATATAAAAATTTAGATTAAATTGACAAAATACAGATGTAAATCTCAAATAATGGAAATAATTTGGGTTTTATTAAAAATATTTCACAACACTGCACATGCAGCAGAAGATTGATTTAGATGAAAGAAAAAAAAATTTATAGTTACCATTTTTAAATGTAGTAAGTTATCATAAAAGTCAAATTGCTAGAAATAAGTGGTTTGGTTTTTTTTTTCCTGCATTAGACAAATTTAAACAATATACTATTCAGCATGTCAGTAAACCTGATCCTGCTGAGATCATACCCAGGTTAAAGTAAGATTTTATTATCTAAATCCTATATCCACATTTAGAGTCAGCTCCCCACTGGAGAGAATAAAAGAGCAGAAAAAGAGAATAGAAAAGCCAGTTTTATGCATTTTAAGATCATATTATCACAACTGATGTTCTACAGCAACACAAAACAAAGATTTATTAATGAACATACTTTTTCAATTTCATATATCAGCATTAGATGAAGCGAGAATTTGTAACTCATCTCCAAGATTTATTCTGAAACTACTGTCAAAAGTTAAGCCCAGACTGAATATAACTTTTATTTGCTTTGACATTTGCTTGGTACACAAAATTGCATTTCAGGATAGTCAATTCAACGACTGTATTTCTGTCACTGAAATCGCATCTTTTGATGGAACTTAACTTTTTTGCTGAGAAAGTATCCAAGAAGAAAAATTAAATTATTTACTATAGCTCTGTGAATGTCATGCAAGTCTTCTGCTGATTCCATCAAAAAGTTTTTAATTTGAGAAAGAGCAAAACAGAAAGTTCAGCATACCTGTGAATACATAGCTCACATACGAAAAATAAAAACAGTCAACAGTATCTTTAAGGAAGAACAGCATATTTCTTACATTTTAATCTTTGCTGAGTAATGGGATTCAGAGGAAAAATGGTAACAGATGACAAAACGTTCTACAATAAGATTGCATACATCCCCAGAGTGTGGCTGGACACTGGAACAGGCTCCCCAGGCAAAGTGGTCACAGTACCAAGCCTGACGGTTCAAGAAGTGTTTGGACAATTCTCTCAGGCACATGGTGGGATTCCTATGCAGTCCTGTGCAGGGCCAGGAGTTGGACTTAATGATCCCTGTGAGTCCCTTTCAACCCAGCATATTCTATGACTCTATGATAACTGAAATCACAGGATATGTCAAGGTGTAAGGGACCCACAGGGATCATCGAGCCCAGCTCCTAGCCCTGCACAGGAATGTATCAGACCACCTAAGAACTGGGACTGCTTTTCCACAGGTGACCAAGATAACCATATTCCCAACACAAATGGCAGGCCTGAGCCAGTCTGGTTTACTCAAGAGAAATGCCAAAGTAACAGGCATGAGAGAAAAGCTACACATTCCCCACAAAGTTGTTCAGCATTGTAATGCATTGGGTTCAGGAACCAGTGAGAACTAAGGATGAAGACTTGAGCCTTCATCATGGCAGGGAAAGGGAACATGAATATTTTCAGAGCTGTTCAAAATTTGTTTGCCTTCTGTACAGCTGATCCTCATATTTGTCACATACAACAAACTTATCTTCTGTGCTGAAAAGGCTTCTGCTGAATCTAGAAACTTCTTTCAGCTGCATTATCTCAAATCCATCCAGAGATATAAAAATATACCATACTTCATACTCTCAGATTTGTCCTATTTTTCCATTTTTGTGACTGACAGAGGATTAAAACCTTTTGAGTACATTAAAGAAAGACCTTACTTGAATATTCAAGTGACTGCTGCTCATTTCCAAGCTAGAGATGAGTACATGGATATTTTTAAACCCCAAAGTGATCATGCACACAGACTAGAAATATAATCACTTCCTGATGTTGGTAAAGGTAAGACTTATTCTCTCTCTTCCTCTGTATGCAGCAAAAATTTACAGAAAGCTGGAAGCAATTTAGCTTTTGCCCCAAAAGAATCTTAATATCTATCTTAATATGACCACATTCCTGTTCCAATCAGTTAAAGGTTTCAAAACTAATTACTTTTTTTCTAAAATCTTCATGTCACCACCATGTAGAAGAACCCTACTGTATATACCTTAAAAACAAATGAAAATCCAAACAAAAAAAAAAAAAAAAAAAACAAAACCACAAACAAATCACACACACAGAATTTCACAAGACGACACAGAATTTCAGTAAAGATCACTAAGTGATAAAAAGATGTAGACTGAGCCACAGCTTTGATTTTAAGCCACTGTTAGTTTTACTACACGACAAACATGACTAGAATTGGTATACAGAAGCAGAACAAATTCAAACAGCAGCTTTGCATAGGCAAGCAATACAGACATGCTTTCAGAATGAACATGGAACACAAGCACTAGACCTAAGTATGTAGTGTAATCCCCAGTATATCCATTTAAATTGACAAGTTGCACATCACTGACTTCTGTTAAAACAGGAACAGTTTCTAACTTTCCAGAAGTGCACAGGGGCTTTGGCAGTTGAAATTTCAGTCATTAAAAGCAACACACTTAATTCACTACAATAGTTCAGCTACTTAACACTGTATATATTCTTAATGAACTGACAAAAAAAGTTTATATACCTTTTTAAGAATAGAAAATTATGGAAAAAACCCAAAACCATCCTGTGCTTCACATTAATAGCAGTGTTATTACAGGAAGTAACAAAAACTATGTTTCAGCACAAAGCATCAAAGGACCAGTACTGTACTGAGACACACCATGAAATACACTTGGATGAACTCCAAGGTTGAGAACCACCAGAAAAGCAATTGAGTGTTTAAGAGTTCATCTGTCTTTCTGACATAGTATGGATTCAGTCTCCCCCAAATGAAAACATCCTGGCAACCTCAGCAATAAACCAGCAATCCTAGTTTCACTCTGTCAGTAAATAAATGGAAATGTAAAGTTTTGCCTCATTGTTCTGTTTTGACTTAGAGGCCAGAAAAAGGTATGAAAAATGCAAGATATTTTAAAAAGGTGCAACATAACCATAATTACTCTATTACATTCATTCATAAATATCTACCTCCATAAGAAAATATTAAATACCAGGATCTTCACAAAGAGTGACAGGATACACCATGGTAAGAAATATGAAAAAAAACCCCAAACCAACCAAACAAAAAAGTTGTTTATTGCACTTACATTTTGCACAACTTTCCTTTATTAGAACCAATCTATGAACCAGCCTTAAATACTGTACAGGTAGAAATAATTCCTTAAACATCAACAGGGGTGTGGTCATATTCTGTAACTCCTAAACTACATGATGCATCACCCCAAGGTATCTTGCACAAAATTTGATTATACAGCCCTTTTTGGAGGCAGCAGCAAGTGAATAGGTAAATGTGTATCACCTTATAAATGCTCAGCTGTTTGGATTTGCTGAATTTCTTTAATGTTAAAATGAATGGTGCTAAGAAATCAAATTCCATGCCACAGCAAAAGAATTTTTATTAAAGATCATTCTATATAGTCACCTACAGAGAGTATCCACTGCCTACTTATAGCAAAGACAAAATTTTTTTTTAGGATTTCAATGTTTATAGAGTGAGCTCCTTTACCAGTTCAGTTGAACACATAGACCCTGTGCAGGAGAAGCAAGAACATGACTTCAAGCAATACAGTTGTTTGGTTATACTTGTTGCTCTTACCTTAAAAAATTCCTTTTCACAAAATAGGTTAAAGGAAAAAAAATTAAAAATATGGTACTTCAGGGAAATCAGTATGAAAAGATGCTGCAAAAGGTATCCATGACCTTTACTCTAAACAGTAACAAAATTGCTAAGAAAAGAGCACAGAAGTCAGTGCATGTCATATCAATTAGATGTTAAGAGAAGATAAAAGAGTGGCCAGAAGTACTAAATTACAGAGCTACTAAAGAATTACATAATGAGATTCCCAAGCCAATTCCAGAAAAGTTTTATTTTCTTCTTTTCATGTTTCATAAGGACTTCACAAGCTCCAAATATACACTACTAGAAGGATTTTTTTATCTATGGTAAAGAAATTAATTTAAATACTCTTAATTCTGCTATTTCAGATGTCCTTACAACAGTGACAGAATGCACTACTAGTCAATTTTTAAGAAGCAGTAAGTTAAAAGTACTAGATAAGTATTTATTTCCTACCATTTTTGCTCAAGTGTTAACCTAATAATTTTTTAGCTTACCTTAACAACATTTTCAAATATCTCATTAAGTCTACTATTGTCTACTTCAACAACTGTACCTTCAAAGTCTCTTTGATTTTTTTTTTTTTTTCCTCCTCAACACAGAAAGCAGCAAAATTAAATCAAGAGTCCTAATATCTCCCAGGACTGTGAATTCACACACACAAAACCACCCTACCAACCACAACCTCCAAAACATCAACCAAAAAATCTGCACACCAATCCAAAAGACGGATTCTGCAAAATAAGCACTACCAAGCCATGAAGGCGACTCAAAATACGGACCTGTGATGAAGAAATAAGGCATCCGTAGGCTTCTTATAAGAGAAGGTGCATGGAAATGGAAAGAGAACTCAGGTTTCACATGGCTGATATGTCCTTTCACCCCAAGGTGAAGGGACAAGTAAAGAGGAATGAACATGGCACAGGAGAAGCTTTCTTGCCTTCCCAGAAGGACAACACAGAGCCTTAGAACTAAAAAGGGTAAATTGAACATCAGCAACTGGTGAGTCTGGTGGTCTGAATCTCCAAAGCAGTAGGAAGATGTCCTAGTACCTGGCTTGGACCCTAAGTTTCCAGCTGGAGTTCTGTCAAGCAGATTAAACCTTTCAAAAAGCCTTCAGTGCTTCTTATTTTATTCATATTACAAGATTGAAAAAGTTAAAATAGCTTTTTATAATATAAAAAACTGAACAATAAATCAGGAAATTCATCATTGCTTAAATTAGACTTTCTTTAATGATTTTTTTTTTTCCTAATGATTACTCTGTAGCTTATACTACCTGATCTCCTCAGTTAGAGCTGGTCAATCGAACAGCTGCAGGCCAAAAAACACCACAAAATAAGCCAAGAAAGAAGATCAAATCACCATCTAATCTGTTCTTTAGATGCATTTATTTTTTATAGCTCTTCAGTAATAAATAGCAATTTGTTATTAAATTCAGAAATATTTTGTCAGGCTAAGAATACCTTGATGGATCAAAGAAAAATGGAAACCTTTTCCACAGAAAAGATTAATATACAAAGAAAAAAGACACAATAGAAAGTTCGCCTCAGCCAATTTTATTAGATTAACACAGTATGACAAATCATCATATTCCCATATTTATGGCTTATGAGAGAGAGTGGTTGTTCAACTATGTACAGTTTGCTTGGTTGGAATTCTATATCCTTCCTCTTCATTCCCTTGATTCATACTTTAAGCACCTCACACACCAGCAAAATGAAGTGAGCACAACCAACCATTTTAAGACTCAATGCACATAAATGATGCTTTCAATGAGTACTTAACTACTTGTGTCCCTTGTTTTTTCTATTTAGTGCTTATAGACAACAATTTCTGTGGCCCATTAAGCCTAAAATTACTTCAACAAAGGTAAATTCCCTATTTCTCACCTAGAAGGATGATATAAGGAGCATTTAATCCATAAAAAAGAGCTCAAACATACACACAAGAACACATCAAGGTCTGAGAACAGAGCATGGATTTTGCCACAAAGATAAAAACTTGCCTTAGTTTGGTGTCAGCTTATTCTTTGCTTTTTAATTTTCCTTTAAAAAAAGCCTCAACCAACCAACACCAAAATACATTTCAGCTTTTCCATATGAGATTCTCAACGTTTTGGCTCTTTATAGTTGTGTTTAAACCACTGAAGAACTCAATCACAAGCCAGTATATGTTGTAAATAGTTATGCCAAAATAATGACACTGCATAAAGACTGTTCAATTAATGTTAAACTTAAATTCAACAATAACTAGACTAATTTTTCCTTTTCAAAGGTATCTCAAGGTCTATTTTTAAAAATAAAAAAAAAATTTAAAAATTGGGGGTTTTTTTCAATGTTTTAATATACCAGATGACAAATACTACTACATACAAACAAATATATCTAGAAGCTTTTAATCAGTAACAAATTATTTTCTGCAAGTTCTTAGCTGCTAATTAACTCTTACCAAAAATTTTTTCACACTGAGTTACATTGGTGGGGGGTGGAGGAGGGAGGGAGGAATAAACAAAGTGTTATTTTCATGACCATTGTAGTTTCAGGCTATAGTAAGTAAAAACATGTTTGGTATTTGTCCCAAAACCTAAATATCTTCCATGAAAAAAACATAACGACTGTCTGAAAAATCTCTCCCAAAGTAAAAGACATCTTTCATACAAGAAGAATTAAGCTGGTCAAAGTACTTTACACCATCCAGGGATGCTGTAGCTTCCTTTGGTTATATGAATTTTGAAAATACAGAATAATCTCTAACTTCATTTTTAACTGAATCTCACTCTGGAATATTCATGAAATTTTAGATAGAGATCTAAATGTATAATATTTAAGAGACAACTTTATTTGCAAGATAAAATAACCACTCAGCTGTGGACAACAAAGTAATTAAGTCTTTCTGTAAAAATCTGAATAATACATAGTACTTTTTAAAAACCATAAGGGATCACTTGTGTACCTTCAAATGTAAACCTTATTCAGACAACGGTGATATGAAAAGTCTTGAGGTAAGTTCTTAAAAACATGTTTTGATCAGATTGGTTGATACTGTGCTTATTGTTATGAAAACATTGCCTTTCTTCAGAGGAAATCTGGCAATTCAGCACTTCAGCAAAGAGCATTTCTTTGCCATAGACTACAAAAACATGCTACAAGAAAACACATTATGCAAACTCTGCACAACTTAGTCCATATTTTATAACTACAGGAATAAGTAGAATATATATGCAAAACACACCTGAATGTTGCCTTTCCCCATCAAAATACCAGCACTGTTCTTTTTAAAGGAAGCAGTGCAGGCATTAATACAGTTTTGCCAATGGAGTTCTTGGCAATCAACGTGCATTCTGAAGGCATGGGATACTCATCAGTTAAAGATCCATCTAGTGCTTACATCCAATTACATACAACACACCACAGTTCAGCTGTAAAATATTTCATACATATTTACAGGGTTTTTTAAGCAATAAATGACTCGTCTGATTTAACTAGTTTGCTGTTATGTTTCTGTTAAATTAAAAAAAGTGCTCCAGTTCTGCTTGTTACTCCGTTGCTAGCTATGAGATACTGCCACCAGGTGGAGATAATTTAATAAGAAACTACCCATTTATGTATAGAGACAGTGAATGGAATTTCATAATATAAAATGGTTATTGTAAATTAACCAATCAATGAAAAAACTAAAAACAAACTTGAATTAAACTATTTAACTCAGACATACTTTCTATCTATTGATAATATTAGTATATATAAAGCCCAAAACTTGACAGATATTCTGGAAAATCTTTACAGATTTGCTCTTGACAATTCAGAACATGCAGAAATTCATTATCAAGGCTCAGCAGCAGTCACAACCCAGAGAAACAGTTCAAATGCAATCCTGCAGTGTTACACCATTTCACCTCTGTGTGTGAATAACTGCTTACCAGAAACAAAAGGCAAAGTAATTTGAGGCCACTGGGTCATGAGATCAGTTAGACAGAACTGCTGCTTCTCTAACAGATCCAACAGACACTAGAAAAGTGTATGTTTCAAGAGAGAGTAGTAAAAAATCCTGGTTGTCAAGGATAATATGTGGCTGCTCCCTTCACAGACAGATTACAGTGTTTCATGGGAACAGCATGTTATTTTCTGTGGGGCCTGTTGTGCCTCTTGCACCATGTTCCTGCACAATGCAATATGTAGTTTAAGGGGAACACAAACAGGTTTAGAAAACAAGGATAAGCAACTATAACATCTGAATGATGCAGTAAAGCCATCCTGCCCTCATCATGTTCTACGCCAGCAGTGCCACCCACTCATAAGCACCTCCTTGTTTTACATAAGAAGGAAAGCAAGCAATTCTTTCCCCCGTAAGTCCTTGCTGGATGTAAGTAACAGAGAAAAGAAGGCTGAGAAACAATGAAGACACTGTCTTAGCACTTGGCCCTCCGGATGTCTCCAGCCAAAGACTCTGCAATTCCCAGAACACGTCATCTTCTATGTAAACTTCCCCCTTTTCCAAGGGCAGACATCAGTAGATTTGCAATCAGGAAAATTATACGGAGTTAGATTGGTGGAGAAGTTCATAATTTGCTCCATGTCAAAACAAAATTACAAGCATCAGACCTCCAATTTAGGTTTGGCACAAACTGCATCGCAAAGAGAAAACAGAGATGGTTTCTCCTGTGAAAAAGGCTTCTTAATACATAATTTTTCATAAATTTAGTATTACACAAGAACTAAAAGTAGGCACCATTTTATTCATATCCAGAATGTTATTCTGTATGGTTCATTACACTTTTGATTTTAGTCCTTCAGGACTTTAAAAAGTACAATGATGTCATCTTTATACATAATTGCCTTGAAAACACCTGCTTTGTATTTTTCTTTTAATTTTTTTTTTTTTTTCATAGGTATTTGAGAGTGTTCCTCTTACTTTATTTTGCAATATAAAATTTCCTTTCTGGGTAGAGAGCACAGTATAAAATATACTGATATCATGGGAGTTATGAAATCTTTTTAATTATATTGGTTATCTTTCTTAAAACAGAATTAAGACATTATGAGCAAAGAAAAATCACAAATTAATTAACTTAAAATATTTGCACTGTATTCCTTTGGCACAAGTTTTAATATGTCATAAAACAGAGAATACAGTAACAAAGTGAAGACTGTGTGTTTCGGAGGTGTTTTCAAAAGCAACACATGATTTCTAAATTATAAGTCTTTCACTAAATTACACTTACTCAAGTCTGTTTAGGGAATGGTGGTTAGAGTTTTGCAAAAAGCTAAAGATTCTGTTCTACTAAGGAATCATTCATGAGATATATCAACTAAGGATGTATCACAATTGAGTTATGATGCCATTTAATGATTTAATGTGAGTCTGGAAAAGCACTTGAACATGGACCACAACTAGAAACCGGATATTTCCAGAAACTTGAGAACAATCAGGCTACATTAAATACTAGAATAATACGTACACAAGGTTACAAGAGTAGTTGCATGGAAGCAGTAAGAAATTAGCATCTTCTAAACTCACAAGAACTCACCTACCATACAAACTGCTATGTGTGTTTTCTTATGGCATACCAGGGTACAAGGTTAATGCTCAAGCAAAACAGCATTCAAGGAATTATTAGATGGTAAACAGGATCTAAAAGGACTGGGAATAAAACTAGAAAATATTGTCTGCCACAAACTATAAGTACAAATAAACTATGTACTTTTGACATATACATGGATAATTTGATATACTCCTGAATCATTTGAACTTAACATTAGTAATGCCATAAATTTCTTTCCTCCACTACAGCGGCACTCATCAAATGTATCTGATTAGAAAACTGTGACCAACCTTGTATTATTTTTTTTTTTCTTTTTTTGGTGGTAAACCTCAAAATCTAAATGACAGCATAATGCAATTTTAAACTACAGCCTAACCATCTTTGATTTGCATGAGTAGAGTACCTATAAATGAAAGAAAGAAACATTTGTCAAGTTACAAGATTTTGACAGCATATCCTGCCAAGGGTATTGCTGTTTCATAAGAGAGGATATGAAACATTCCAGACTATTTCCATTTGTGCTTTCTTTTCAAGGAATGTGTGGAACTAGACTTTGGCATTTTGAATGTAAGTTATTTGCTGGCACTATGATTCCCCTTTTTTCTTATGCAGAGTTGCCTCTACAGCATTAACTGAAACCATAAATAGAGCACATTTAGAAGAACATTTTCCTATCTTCTGGCTGTCCAGCCTTCTTTTGTCTCTGGAAAGACCAGGAAGAAAAAGCATTGAGAAAATAAACCACAAACATAGGGAGAGGACATAATTTTGTCTTATCATTAATTGTTTAAAAACACACCAATGTCATAAATAAAAATCTTCTCTTCAAGATGAGTCACTTTCTCAGATCGTATCTGCAGAAAATACAGATACTGATCATTTCATTTCATGTTTTCAGTAACAGCCTAGTGAAACTTACTTGGCTATGACTTCCCTAAACACCAGATTTTTCATTAAACATACCCAAAACAGTTTCTGTCAGTTCCACAAAAAATAATTAATGCTTCTGTGTTTCTAATGGCCTTAATTTTTACTTTTTTTTCCACTGTTTGAGAACTGTTACTTATTTTGTGAAGTCAAAGCATTTAGAAAGTATTTATTTTGGTGTAAAGGTTAGACTCTACAGTCATATTTCCAAGTACTAGTGAAATGCTACCTATTTTTAATCTCCAATGTTGGACGCAATCATCATTAATCCATAATGAGATCATGACATAAGTGAAAACAGAGTTAATTCTCATTGAGTGAAATCATTGCACAGATTTTTAAACACCTGAAAGTTCTCGAAACAATTTCCAGAACAAATAGGGATTTTTAGAAAACATTAAACAGTTAACTTTCGTAAATTAAAAAGTATCTCAAATACAAACTTAAAGGAGTAATTTCAGAGTTTAATTCCAAAAATAAGAATTCAGGAGAACAGCAGTTCTGGGGTAAAAGATCCTCATGTCCTTCTGTAGGTACAGTATTGCAACACTCCCCTCAAATCCATCTACCTACTTCTTAAAAA
>VXBX01002105.1:334909-354159 GCA_013400415.1 Scytalopus superciliaris
GGCTGTTTCAATTTTCTTTCTTTTTATGGATGGAAATAGTCTTTACCTTTTCAGACTAAAGCTGTTCAGTCAGCTCAAACTCATGTATTCATGCACAAAGAACATACTTTTAGTTAAATAAAGAAGAATTCTCTTTCCTTCCATATACCACTTTGGAATTGTTAGAGACTCCAAACACATCTCCTCTCCAGCTCTAAAGTAAACAAGTCCAATTTCTCCCACGCCCTGATACCCTCTTTCTCACCTTGCACACACACTTATTCTTGAAAATGGATTACAAGACTTGTACATTATTAAAAGAACAGATTTCATTGGAACATGAGAAAATGACACAACTAAATAAAATTATTTATATTTTTACGGTATTTGAGATATATTTACATACACAGCCTTGCATACCATTCACGTTACAGCAGCAAGCCTGTACTGGTCAGACATCTTTCTTTTACCTTTTAAACCAAGATACAGCATTTCCCAGTAAATCCTTAATTTCATTCAAGATCATGGGATACAATTTACCAGCTCATTCATTCTGGCTTCAACTTGCAATGCCAAAATCTTCCTCTTGTTACTCCTTACCATTCAGTTTTTCTTTGCCCTCTTTAATACCTACTTCTCCTCATAAAATCTTGGCATTGCAATAACTAATTTAGAATGTCTTGGATTCAAGAACACACAGGATAAATTCAGAATGTGCTTCACAGTCACCAGCATGCTCAAGAAGATTCACAAAAAGCAACAGCAGGAAATTATGATGGAAGTGGTTGAGATTTCAGAAAGATCTGAGCTGAAACTGTAAAACTTGAGTTTAAAGACGGTTTGTTTATCACAGAGGAATTACTAGATTTCGGTATCTCATTGCTTTGACTCCTAAAGGTCACATACTTCCACCAAAAGAGAAAGGAAGAAAGTGAGTAAAACAACAAAAACAGGAGTAAGACTCCTGTTTCTTACCACGCACATTAAGTAAGTTTAGGGTAGACAAACACATCCTGCTCATGACTCCAGATATGGAGAATTATGAATTACAAATATAAAACATTCTGACTCATGTCTAGGGGGAAGCACTATCTGCAGTCCCCTTTTAAATGAAACAGCATTCCTGTGTAAGCAGGAAACTACAGGAATGAGTGTGGGGGTGGCAGAGAGCAGGAGGAACAAATGCTGAAAGACTGGTATTCAAAATCTGCACGTTAGGTGTAAATACTACTCTCTGCAGAGGCTGCACCACTGTCAATGTGTTCAGAGGTAACATTTCATTCCATAAATCTAAACATAAAGTCTAGGATTTCTAACTGTGCAAAGACCACTTCCCTACTTTCTTCAGTCTCTTGACATTCATAACCTATTTCAAAATAGAAGGTAAGAAATTATTTTTCCACAAGTTTCCTTGCATTTAAAAGATTCAGCCATCAGTGTATCTTGCTGCCAACCGCTGAAGTTCCTCATCTAACTCAAAGCACACATTCAGAATGATCCCAGTTTGTGTTTTCCAGAGGGTGTTCTTGTTTGATTGGTTGGTGGGTTTTTTGTTTTTTGGTTTTTTTTTTTTGTTTGTTTTTCGTTTTTTGGGTTTTTTTTGTTTGTTTGTTTTATATATAACAGTATCAATTTCCTCATCTTGTTAGATTACTGACATTTCATTGCATGGCTTCCTCTGTCTTTGCTCTGCCTAATAGGACATTCAAACCTTTCACTTGCTGCAACTTGAAAATAACAGGACTCAAATGAACTAGTCAAGAAAAATAATTCTGCATCTCTGTAGAGCTCTATCACTTGACACCATTGCAGGAAAATGACTGAATCTGCCCTTTTATGCCAGATATCGAATACGACACCTGTTACAACAGCCCCTTTTGTATTCATTTACTACTGTTATTTTCATGCTAAGCTCAGCTAGACAGAATATACAAAAATACACCTCTTAAGATAGAATTACAGAAAAAAATTCATACACATATTAAAATTACAGTTTGAATTGCAAAACTTTTCTGCTCAGTAGCTGATCTAAAATTTAGGGGGGATGGGGGGGAGGAAGATGTGGACATGAAACTTAAAGAACTAATGAAATGCATAGTCGGTTTTAAATGGTCACAGCAAGCCATTCACATTTTGCCGCAAAGGAAAATTTGCCAAAAACACTATAGGCAAACCATGAATGTTAAATGATTGTTACTTGGTGCAAATAATCTGGAAAAAAAAGAAAACCAACCAACATTAGTAATTTGAATTAGTAGTTTGCAAGGAGGAGGAGTATCATTAACTCTCTGACCTCTTAACTCTAATTTTGCATTTCACTCTAGTTAAAATTTCATACTCTCAGGTTGTCTGAATAAGTGAAGGCATTTTTAGTTCCTGTGATATTCTTTTTCTGATCAATATTGCAAACATTATCCTAACAGTTCAAGAGAGATTTCTCAGAGGTTTCTTCTCTTTTCTGAGGGAAGTCAGAAGGGGGGTGCTGCTGTCTTGCTTTACACAAGTCAAACTGAGAATTAGACATTCAATTATATAATCCTTTACTGAAAATTACCTGTAATTTGCCATAACTTCATCAGATAAGTTCATTATCCACTTATCTGGCATATTTTGATTTGAAGAATTGGCTAAGTATTTTTGTCTACCTAAAACTCCCTTCTAGAACTGTTTTTTGTTTCCTTTCTCTCAGTGGTTTTAACAGCCTGAAGATTTTAGATACAAAACCTGCAGTACTTCCCTTTCATTTAAACTGTTCCTGCCTTTTAAACTAGCGGTTAACTAGTCAAGAAACAATGAACTGTATTTGTTACAGCTGACACATTCAGAAGTTAATCGCTGACATAGATTTGGCAGCTATCCCAGTACAGGAAAAAAGAATGTATGGATTCAAGCTACTTTGCATTCTGGTCAGAAACACACACTAGCAACATGACAACGAACTTTGCACTCAAAAAGATCCCTCTTTCAGAAGGCTGCACTTCTGAAACTGGAGATTAAATAAAACATCTTGCTTACCAAAGTGACAGATTTGGTCTTAAAATCAGGAGTCAAGACTAGAAAATCAAGGTACATATTACCTGCAACCAACTGACTTCCAATAAAATTATAACTTGTCTAGTCAAGAAGCCTATTTAAACATGAGAAAAAGTGCACCACATTTTCATTTAAGTAACAAAAAGGCTACTTTTTTTACTAAGACACCCACATAATTTTCAGTATTTAAATGATACGAAAACTGTAAATGCTTATAGGGCTGTGTGTGTCCCCAAAATCATAATGAAACCTATTGGAGCAAATGCTAATTAAAGACAAGAGAAAATAATTTTAAAAAATTTATTAAAGATCAAATTGATCAGAGAAATGAAAAATATTCTTCACTCACAAAAAGATGTCCTTGTATCTCTAAGTAGTACTGCCTTTCTGTATGGTAATGCTATCAATTTTAAATATAATTTATTTGGTTTAGCAGAAGTTATACTTTTGTTCATCTGAGAAGTCCCTGCAAAAAGAGAGAAATATGGTTTTATTTTAACCCTGCAGAACCCAGAAGAGGAGCACCTCAGACCACTGAGGGAACTCTGCAGAAGCAGTGCAAAAGTGTGTGCAGGGGTCTGTGCCTCTCATGCCATCATCACAGCTGGAGGCAGGGAAGCTGCCCAAAACATTCCTTTCAGTACCTAAGAGTACACTGAATAACATCCAAGCACTATGAAAGTTAAATAGAAGATATGTTATTGACTTTGAAGAAACAACTATATATATCTCCATTTCGAGGGCACATCATCATTTCTTCATCTAGGGAAGAAGTGTAAGGATGAATATTCATAGATACACAGAAGGAGGTGGTGATTGATTTTATGAATTTATGAAACATGATTGGTTTAAAATATGCATTTTCAACAGCCCTTACATGCAGGTTTAAAACTTCTACTGATATGTTGAGTCTCAAGCTCTCTATATTCCCAGTGGTTAAAACACAGAGAAATTCTACTGTATTAAAATACATCATTATACACGAGTTACATCAGAGACTTGTACAAAAGTACAGCTGCATTCTCTGTACCTCTCTTCACAATCCCCTTCCTGTTCTTCCACTATTCTTTTCCAAGTCTTTGAGACCTGACTTTAAATAAATTATGCTGCTGTTTATACAGCTAATCCAATTTACAGCATTAGATAACCTCTTGTGTGTACAAACAATGCAGAGAGCACATAAATTTTGCCCCTCTAATTACTCTGTTCTCTCAGTTGTGCTAAGGGATCAGGGAACGTGCATTCCAATCTGCATTCCAGAGCCCTCTCCATTTACACTGTGGGGATTAAAGAACCTACACAAGTTGTACCAATATTAGGTGCCCTGTAAAATGCTCACTCAAAACACTTGCCTAAGTAACATTATTGCTTTTTTAAATGTTATCAGTCAATGGAATGATATAATTATTCTGTTATTTTTATGTTGTAAACTAATATCACCAGTTGTACTAGTGTTTCAAGGTGTTTGTGGATCATACAAAGACAGCTGTATAACACCATGCCACTTCTGTATAAAAGGACACAACTCAGGAAGACACAAGTAGGTCCATCTTCATTCCCAAAATAGATACAAAACTCCAACATTACAGATGTCCAGTCTGGCAATCTCAGTAAGAATTGTTTTCAGGAAAGAAGAAGGGAAAAAAAAAATTTAAAAAAAACAATCAAAAAAACCCAACTTGATCAGGTTCTGAGTCTACTGACAGCATTTTTCTCACCCAATTTCATCTACCAGTCCAGGATTCACAACTAGCCTGGAACACCAAAACACCCTGGTTGGCCACAGAAGGTTCAATTCCATTCTTAAAAGAGATAAATGCTGACACTTCTCATTTCAAAACTACAAAAAACTAACTTTTGATGCAGTGTCAGAATAGTGAGTGCATAATCATAAACATTTAAATACATATCTTACAGAATCTGTAGTGAGTTTTGGCTTTGTGTTGGGGAGGGTTGTATGGTTTCCTTCTCACCCTTCTTTCCTCCTCCAATCTAGTTTCCCACAAAAAAAAAAAAAAANCATTTCTAGTGTTTCCTTGACTTCTTAAAAAAGAACCACCAAGCATTCTACTTGCTAATATGCAGTTTAAATAAAGATTTCTGGGGATACACATTAGGATCCTAAAGGATTGCCAAATCATCAAACCCACCACACACTCTAGCCTCAAATAAGACCCATTTAAGACAAAGCTTCTGGAATCAACATGAACTAAAAAGCAACAGCAAAATCAGTTTACTATCAATGCATATTTTCATGTCAGTTTTGATTCTGTATCTCATCATAAAATAAAAGCAGGGTGACTGCAAAAGCACTGGAATGAAATCAGGACAGCTGGCTCAAGTCTGAATTCACAATGGACTCTAACTTTTCTCAAGTTTCTTTAAAATTTCATTTCACATCAGTTAAGGAACAAAACAGCCACAGGGGTATGACTTCTCTCATTTTGTAAAGAAATGCTTCACATTCACATCTGGGCTCTAATACAAAAACAAATTTTAGAAAAAGTAAAGTCAGTAAGACTCAGGTAATTCTGTTTCACATATTAAAACAGAACTAAACCAAAATCAATGCATTTAGTAATTGTAGTAATAGTAACTGTCTAAGATACAATATTAATATCTCCCTTTTGTTTCTGGTGCCTGAATTAGTTGATTCTGAGTGTTCATTGGGCCATATTGACAGGTAAAACCCCCAAGGCACAAATAAAGTCATTTGTATCAAGTCACAAAGCTTCACAGTGGGAGAATACAGGTTTCCTGCCTGCTAGCAAGGTTCCAGCAAGAAAACTATAGCCTGTCAACTTCTTCATGACAATGTTCTACACTGTTTGAACAGATACTTATTCAATTGCCTAAAAATGAGTGGTAGTCAACACCTATTCTCTGAGTTTATTTGTATGAAGAACAAAAATACACAGTTTGACTGAACAGAAACCAACGACTTAAATTTGAAACACCCTTCAAGTAATAATGATTCACTAAAGCTGGGATTCCCTTTCTCACTTGTACCTCACATCCTCTCAGTTATACCAGTTAGAATATGGAACTAGACTGTCTTCCAAAAGGGTAATGTTTGACTCCATGAATATAAACTCTGTGAGCACTCTCAGAACATTTTGCCACATTAATGGCACCTACTAAAGTTGGAATAGGGGTCAGTATGGCTTCTGAGAATTTATGAAATAACATTGAGAATCTGAAAAGACAGTTCAGCTCTTAGGGTACCATCCTACCCAGGAGACTGAACCACATTGCTCTGTGTGACAGCTCCACTATTTGGCTCATATGCATAGCTGGGGACCAAGCTAACTGTGCTAATTACGTCAGTAGCAGAAATATGAGTAACTATGATATAGAGACACCATAACTCAGCTGAAGTCTGGAAACAATACACGTATGTCATCATGGTGCCTGTGGCAAATAAAACTGTTTACTTGGAGTCAGAAGTCCTCCTCTGACAGGAGTGGACACTCAGTGCCACAAGGGTGATGGTGCCATTTAGAGTCCCTGGTTCAAGCTCTCTTTAACTTGAGGATCTCTGCACCATCCTGTCTGTCTTGCTGTGTGCATGCTAACACTATCTTTGGAAGGCAGATGCACACTCTGAGATGGGCAGATGCAACCTAATGGCAAGTGCATCTGTAATTACCACAGCACCATGGTAATGTTAATAACCCATGACAACAGTTTGTTCAAGCACTGTCACAGCAATGGCACTTCCAGTTCTTGATTTGGAACTAGTTTGTCTTCAGTTAACTAGGAGCATGTGCAAGGAGAGCTTGCATTTGCCTAGGAGAGAACAAGGGGACTAACTTAATTCCCTGCTTTTCCAATGGTGATGTTGAAGGAGTTCTGAGGGTTAATACATTTCACATTGACAATTCCTCAGACACCTTCCAAAGACAAGTATACAGAAGCAATTTCAGACTTCATTGCTGAACAGATAATTATGGAGAACACACTTGTTTGCAGAGGATAAAAAGAGTGGTTTTCTCTGATCTGCAGAAACTATTTCTAAAGTTAAAACTAAGAAAGTCTCCATTCCCTTTTACCTTTCTTTAGTCTCATTCTTCAGGTTAACAAAGATGCCACTTCAGTCAGTTATAATAGATTTTGTTATGTGACTGTAGTTACATTTGACATTGAATAGCCAGACCATGGACTTATAAAATGGCAGGTGCTGCACTGTGATAACCAAAACAAAACAAAACCAAAACCCAAATAAACAAGAAAAATTCTTTTACTTGCTACTTGCAATCACCAGCAAATCCCATACTAAATTTTTCAGTTGAATCAACCCTTTCTATTGTCAGGTTGTGAACTGACCACCTGCATTACCATGTATAAGAGATTGGAATTGAAAGTTTTACCACAGAAATATTTACCTCTGCATTGTCATAGCTCAAAAAATTCAGTTTAGATGACACAGTTACATTGCACAGCACAAGTGAAGGGAACCATTACTAGAGAAGAGAAGTTCTGCCAGAAGGATGTCCAGCAAAAGCTCAGTGTTAACTCAATGAATCTGTGCAAGTTAACTTTCCACTCATATTTTACTTCTTGTAAGACAGCAGAAGCCAAAAATAAATAAAACACAAAACAACAAAAAACAACCCAACAGATCTTCAACTAATTGGGAATTAAACCTTGCACAAAGATATTTCATGAACAATTAAACTCAGACTGACAATACAAATGTGGGGTTTTGTACAGAAGTAGTGAAAAGTAGCTTTTGCTTCGCTTGCAGTTCTTCCTAAAAACTGCTTAGAAAGCTTATATTCTTACTTTTTCCTGTTTTAGTAATTCTTTGTGTATGTGCAGCTGCTTTTAGGACTCAGAATTTTTAGGAATTTCAGAAAAATCTCAGGTAAGAGAATTTTAAGAGTATGGCTTGTCTTCCAGTGTTATGAACACTGTGAAACTGTGTGATGCTTTCATTAGGAAAAAGAATTTCATGAAAGTGATTGTAAAATAATGGACTTGCTAGGGAAGTGGTGGAGTTACCGTGCCCGGAAGAATTCAAAAAACATGTGGATGTGACACCTAAGGATATGGCTCAGTGGTGAAAATGGTGGTGGTGCTGAGTTGATGGTTGGATTTGATGATCTTAGAGGTGTTTTACAACCTTTGCAACTCTGTCATTCAATGGGAACACCCTGAACTATGAAACCAGAATTCTATGTTTTTAACAGCACCACCCCACCATAAAAGAAAAACAACAAAAACCAACCAAAAAAAAAAAAAAAAAAACCAAAACACATAACCCCCCAGTGACCAAGAAGCAATTCCTCTTTGAGTAAAACATACACCATCAACAAATACTTAGGGTACCTCCTTTCTGCTGCTGTAGTTTTCCCTCTGCCCCCATTACAATACTGGTTTTTTCTAATCAAACGTTCATAAATGTAGTCAGGAAACTCATTACATCATTTCCATAGGTAAAAATAGAGCATCACTGCAAAAATGGGCTTTTGTATACTTTGATAGATAAAGATGTTACTTATTTAATACCTGCAGGCCACAGGTAATATATTCAGTGTAGTTATGAACAGAAAAGTTTTGTCTTCATTTTCAATCTATCATTGACTTAGGTACAAACAGGGACTGTAAAAACCTTTCAGGATGCTATTCAGCGAGCTTCATAATCTGAAAAACAGTCACACGTGTATTTAAGGTGCAATAAAGCAATAACAATATTCTCTAATCATAATTAGAAAAGGTAAGATTTATTTAAAATAGCTTTTATAGTACTTACATGATACTACAGTCAATGGCTACAGTTATCTGACCTGTTTTAAAATAGGCACAGAACTCCATTTAACAGCAAAAGGACTTTTCTCTTGAAAATGAGTATTTCTGGGTTTGTTTAATTGTAGTTGTTTGGGTTGTTTGTTTGTTTTAATAAGATCTTGAGTAGCTAGAAATGCAAAATGCATGATTCATAGGAAAGTAATGCTTTTCAGTACCATTTTTACAGGAAACAATAGTTTCCCCAACCAGATCTGCTCTTTTATGCAGCAGATAAAGTGTTCATTCATGCACCTAGAACCAAAATAAAAATAGAAAATGCTATCAGAGTGTGGCACATAAAGGCCTGCACAGAATGAAGCAGGTGATCCCCGAGGTTTCAGAACACAGATAAGAATCTTTTGATTTCTACTAATGTTTGCAAATGATACAGAAAAAGTGAATATAGGAACAAAATTGTGTTAAAAATTTTAAGCATGTAAGAAAATCATGTATTTGGAACTGAAACCCACTACCATGACATTAAACAGACATCTGTAAATTTATTTGCAAGAACGGTAAAATCAGATTAAGTCAGCCATGAGTTTTGGAGAACTGTACAGAAAACACCACCCCAGAGGTCTCAAACCCAGCAACATAAATTCAGTATACACAGGCTATATAACCCAAAGATATTCATAAAAATATAATGCAGAGGTGCCAGGGGGCACTATTTTGACTAAATGCTAAAAGCTGCTGAAACCAGTGTGTGGAACTGCCATAAATTGGCACAAATCCCATGAACATCTGATCACTCAGACAGTGCACTTACAGACCTGCTGGCATGACCTGAATACTGAACGTCTGAGGAACAATTTTGACCAGTGTCACAAAGCCACAGATGAAAAACACACAAGTCAATAAAAACTCTCAAAAAGGCAAACATAACTGAGTTAATGAATTTTTGTACTGAATGGTAAACACAGCTACAACCTGGGCGGCAACAATTAAGTGACCATAAAGATTGATCACAACTTTTGCGTATATTCTCAGAGGGAGAAATTAAATCAGGGGCTTACAATACTTACAATGTGCCTTTGAATTTATAATTAAAGAACACAGAGAAAAATACCCTTTTTGTCTCTTGTGCTATCTTAACCTGGCACACCAGAATATCCCTTTAGTTTCCAGTTCTTCCATGCTTTTGGATTAGCCCCCCACTTTTTCAGCATTACTTTGTAAACATACCCACTACTTAAATATACATGGAGTTAGAGCCTGATTTTCTATTCTTCACTAAATCAAAATTCCCACATGCTCACATGGGAGTTATACAACTCCTGAAAGCTTCAATCAGACCCTGAAAGGTGCAATCAAGTACAACCCCTGAAACAGTACTCCTGGCACACAAGTCTCCCATAGACTTCAGTGGGAGTTCCATGGCTGCAGGGCATGCACAGTTCTGCCAGCAGAACTCATCTCACATAACACTGTTTTCTTAAAATAAAGGAAAATAAAAGTCTGGAGATGTAACATTCATATTATATCACAGACAGTCTTCACTGGGAAAAGTCAACATTACTTTTTGTTTAACTCTGAAGTTAGGTTGTTATTCCTCTAAACAGAAAGCAACGAAACCACAAATTCTATTGTGAAATACAGATGCCTCACATTCATGTGATTAGCAAAACCCACAATGTTTCAGTACTATGCAACACTGTCTTTGTAGTTTTGCTACAAAAAAAACCCTAGCATCAAAGAAATGTAAATTAACCATTCGAGGCTACATTTTTTAAGAACTGGTGTGGCCTGTCTTCAAGTGGTGTGAGCAATTTAGGTGCCACATCAGAATTGCATTGTATTACAGAATAGCCAAAGGAGGGCAATGAAGATGGTGAAGGGCCTTGAGGGGAAGCCGTATGAGGAGCAGCTAAGGGCCCTTGGTGTGTTCAGCCTGAAGGAGACTGATGGGAGACCTCACTGCAGTTACAGGTTCCTTGTGAGGGGAGGAGGAGGGGCAGGGACTGATCTCTGCTCTGTAGGGACCACTGACAGGATCCAAAGGAATGGCATGAAGAGGCAGTATAGGCTGAATATCAGGAAAAGATTCCTCACCCAGAGGGTGTTTGGACACTGGAACAGGCTCCCCAGGGAAGTGGTCACAGCACCAAACCTGACAGAGTTCAAGCAGCATGAGGACAGTGCTCTCAGGCACATGGTGTGACTGGGGGCTATTCTGTGCAGGGTCAGGAGCTGGACTCAATGACCATTGTGGGTCCTTTCCAGCTCAGGATATTCTAGGATTCTATTAGTATCTGCTGTTTAACACCCACTAATGAATGAGAAACACACAATTGTATTTTCCAAAAAGTGTAATTCGGCAATTTGAAAATAATTTTTCCCTTATATCTTGGGGACCTTTATATGAGGAATGTCTTAGACGCACATTGCTTGAAGGGACCTCCCAGGACTTTCTGGGGACTCATTAAATGTAAACCTTTAATAAATTAATACAGAACCTCTTAAGAATAACAGTATTTTCTCCCTCTCATTCTTATGCTCCAGAATCACTACCTTTTTGGCCAGAAATTAATTTTCATCCTGAAGGGGTTTTTTTGTAACCAGTCTATATCTATTCACTCATACATCATGCTTTCAAGTACCTCTGCACTCTCTATGTGTTCATCCCTGGCAATCACCTTTCTAGCAATCAAACTCCCTCTCAGCATTTATTTCACCAGGGTACCTGTTCAAACAGTTTCAGCCCTCACCCCCTTGTAAGGCAGAACTTGCAACACTGATTACACTGTAAAAGAGATACTTAGGAACAAGGAAGGTATTTTACAATTGACCTGATGCAGATCAGCTTAAAATTCAAGTTCTTCACATTATCATTTGCTAAATTATGATAACCATCACCAAAAGGCTAGGGAAATAAATTGTTTAAAAATGTAAGGAACTGAACATCAAACAAAACAAAAAATAAAGGCAATTAAATCACTCAAAAGCCCATGAAAATACCATATAGTTCTGACTCTATCACATAAGAGATAGGCCACTTCTCTGTTACATGCAATTATGAAAGTCATGGAAGAGTCAAGTAAGTAACTAGTATTACTACTCCATTGTTTACAACACAGCAATTAAGGGTCTGAACAAGATTTTTTCAGACTTCTTTTTCTCATGTAATCTGTTGACACAGCACACCAAGCAGATCAAAGTATCAGCAGATTTAGGAACAAATTCATGCCACAAAGATCTGCCAAGATCATTAAGGAAGATCACATAGATATAACCTGACATATCCGTGAACCTTGTAGGTGCACTGACAGAAGTATCACGCTGTTCTCATTCTGTACTTACTGTTTCTTTGACTCCTACTTTGAGTCTCTGTTGAGGTCACTGGAGTATATCAATCTCTTTTCTGATCCAGTAAGCACAGTAGTTTAGGAGTATGATATGTTCAAGAACATTTTTAAAATGCTATGTGATGTTATTTCTGATAACTGGTCTTCAGTACATATAACACATCGCCCTTTTCTACTCTCTTCCCCAAATGCTGGATGTAGTTTGTGTTGCTTTGACTAATTAAAATAACAATGATGTAATATTAACATAACACCATTGCAGTTTGCTTACATATTTCCTCTTATAATAAAGAAGAAAGTTCACTGTGTTGTCAATACAAAAAACTATTCATAGCAAGAGTCAGAATTATCTCTCCCCTCCAGTTTATACCTATCTGTGACACATCCATACACTTCTTTATGTGTCTCTGGTTTTAAATACTTTATTATTTTAAGCACAGACCTGAATTTGTGCAAGCCAAATTCAGCTGAAGTACAAAGGTCTAGAAAGTTAATGGGTTTGAAATTGCTTGCAGCTTGACTGAATCTGGTGCAACATGTTTTAGTAGCAAGAAAATTGATGGCAATGAGTGTTTTTAAACTGAATCCATAGTATGCTCCAAATGGCACCTCTTGGGCAAAGTGATGAGAACAGCAACTTCTTGTATGATTCTCAGGTATGAATTTCAGATCATACCAAACAACTGATATTGTTACTTAGCCTACAACTGCAATGTAAACAATCAGTTTAATATTAGCTAACTGGAAAGGTCATTTTGAAAAGGAACATTTAATTCATATCCTTATGAGTTATTCATATGCTACAGGGCTGAACACTGCTGAATTCTGAAGTTATTCATCAGCCTTTGTCTGCTGTTTATCAATACTAGTCAGGTAATTAGAACATTAAATAAAAACCAGTACACCCTTCTAAAGTCACAATAAAAAAATTAGGTAGGAGGAAAAATACAGCTGGGTAAAAAGAAAACAAGCCATTTGTACTTCCCTCTCAATTTTTTTCCTCAAAGAGAGCCACTACATCTTAAATGAACATAAATTAACATATCAATGATCTATGCTTTTTATGGAAAGTTGGTTCTTGAAGGAACTTGAATAGTACTTGGATAAGAGGAGGTTTATTTCAGTACTGATAGGCATGACTACTGAAGAAGCTGACTAAACCACCATAGTACCATGTGTTGCTTCCCAATTTCATCTGGATGTTATCCATCCACAAACTAGCTATTTCAGATAAGATTATTTGGATCATGGAAACTGCAGCAAATGATACCCTTGGTTAGTAGATCTCCAGGCTTACCAAAATTATTTGTTCAAACAGGTTTTCAAAAGACTTGCTCTTTTCATTCTATTTGCAATGCTCCTTATGTATCACATTAAAGAACAGGTGAAACTAAATTACTGGGTTTTTTTTTCAAAAAAGGCAGAAGGCAGGTAAAACATTTCAGCAGGTGTTTGGTTTACCTTTTTATAGCAGTGATCTTAAATAGGCAGAGACCATGTAATGATTCTTAGTTGATACACTTCACTATTCCCTTCCCAAATTAACCTACTTGAGACAGTAAAATAACTGCTTTTAAAGAACTGGTCCCATTTGTCTCATGCAACTACAAACTTAAGTCAGTGGAAATTCTCCTCTGACTAGAATTAGTTGAGTTAGGCTACAATCATAGAATGGCTTGGGTTGGAAGGGACCTTAAAGGTCATCTAATTACAACCCACCCTGCTATGGAGACTGACACCTTCCACCAGGACGCTCTGAGCCTCATCCAACCCAGCCTTGAACACTTCCAGGGATGGGGCATCCACAACTTCTCTGGGGAACTTGTTCTAGTGCCTCACCAGTATCAATATTCATACTCATGTTCATATTTAAGAATCACATTATAATGATCTCCTTCTGCAGTAGATCTTAATTTGGATTAGTACTTCAAGCTATTACCCCCATGCATTCATTAATGATCCAGGTGCTAATGCACAAAAGCAGAGAAATTTTCTGTTAATCATAATTTCCTAAGTCATAACAGCAGCATAAATGGACAGTATTGCCCATCTCATGCTATTTCAAAAATGAAAGCTGATTACCTCCTGCCATTTGAAGAGATGCTTTCACATATTCCACTGAACCCAACTGATTCCTGCTCAGTGTGAGCCTCTGGATTAGTACAACCAAGAGTGCTTCCAAAGAGCTACTCAAATGCAGGCCATTCAAAGGCTTAGAAGTCTTGTTAAACAAGGTTTTCTAAAATGTAGACCTGTGTACACACACACATCTTTTGTTTCCTTTCCAAATAACTTTTAAGCAGCACTTACATGGTTTCTTTTCCAGGATTTTAATATCAAAAGCTGTCACCACAAATAGCTGTAACTAGATAAAATTACTCTCCATGGTTTTGTTCTTTTCTACTGCTCTCTAGTATTCTACTCATTAAAAAAAGTTAAGAGGCAGATTTTAAGCTCTTCTACAGCAGAACAAATCAGAAAATGTCTTCTGCAGTTAACGATATCATCAGTCAAGAAATAAATAATGTAAAAATTCAGCCATGCAACAAATATAAGAACCTTGGGACCCTTATTTTTGAGGACACTCAATTCAAGACGTTATGGCATAACACAAGGCAGCTGAAGAGTATTTAATGATTTTAAGTTAACTCTTTGCTTCCATTATATTCCTTAAATATATATACAATTCTATACAAATAAAATATTAAGAGAAATGGAGATAGA
The DNA here is from genome assembly GCA_013400415.1 of Scytalopus superciliaris. Taxonomy (NCBI): domain Eukaryota; kingdom Metazoa; phylum Chordata; class Aves; order Passeriformes; family Rhinocryptidae; genus Scytalopus; species Scytalopus superciliaris. The sequence goes on from VXBX01002105.1 coordinate 349,741, forward strand.
AAAGCAATAAAGATTTTGCTAAAAAAATAAGATTTATTTCACTGAAGCTGGACATCTTTGGATTCTGGAGACAGCAGCAAGTTGTGCTCTGAATGGTCTATTTAATATTAAAAATTATTCTGAGTTTAAAACTACTTACCAAAAATGGAATATTTTAGTCAGACACCTAAACTAGAAAAAAATTAAATACACTAAGGGAAAAACCTAATTACTAGGTCAGAACTATGCCATGATTATTTTCTTAGGTCAAAATAAAAAGTGGTAAGATATAACAGATACTAATAGGCCTGGATCTAGTCTATCAGACTTCAATGAGCCTCCATATTTGAATATGCCAGGATATCAGTAAGTTTTGCCTCCCATCTCTCCCATTTCTGAATTTCAAGAGACATCAAAAATAAAATTCAAATGACCTGTGACATGTAGAACTTCAGGGTACACTTTATCAAGTATATTTCCCTTATTTTGTAAAGCAAATGTGAGTGTTAAAAAGACAAAAAAACAAAATAAAGATCTGACTTTGGTTGAAAATATTAATACCAGGTATTATCCAGATTCTTTACCTGAAGAAGTCTATGTCCTACCCTTTCCATAACAGATTTTCAACTCCCAGACACAAATTACAGTGTGTTTAAAACATGTCTCCCAAAACGTCATATAAACTTGACTCAATTATGCTAGAATAAAATGGCATGTACTGAATGTAACTGGGGGATTACTGGAGTAAATTGAAAGAAAATCAGTTAAGTAAACATGAATCACTTGGGAAAGGTGCCTCAAAGCAAAGGTCAGTGAAAGGGCAAACAAATACAGAATTTGTTCTCAATATACTTGTTGTAGAAGATGTCCATGAAAGACAAATCCTAAATAAATTACTCCTAATAAACCAGTCATTTCCATAGATTAAAAAAAAATAGTTAATAAATATATGTATTGTGCTGTAAGAGAGTCAAAATGATGCAATTCAACCTTTTAGACTTTAAAGCTCTATGTCTCTGCCTTTATCATTCATGTATTTCATGATTTAGAGCCACTGCAAATGATAAAAATATCTCTAGCTCCCTTTTGTCTGGGACTGCATGAAACAAAGCTCTCTACATATTTCTCAACTATCTATTCTTAAGTCAATCTTTCAGTACACCTCATCAGTCAAGGTATACTTCAGACAGCTATTTTGAATCTCATATTCACCTGAAGAGGAGTAACAGACTAAAACAGAAAACCAAACATTCCTTTTTTGTCTGAATTGTTTGTTTGTTTTTGAAGGGTAGAAAGGAGAAGGGAAGACAGTAGGCATATTTTAATCTTAATGAAGTTGTATAAATCAACTGGTAGCATAAAACAGCAGTTAGCCAAACTTTCAGAATGTTTCAGATTTCAATATACAATCAGAGTAAAATATTAGTTCACTTAATCCAGTAGAAAAACTCACTGATTTCAAAAATTCCAAATTTCATGGCTTCAGTATGCAAAAAGCAGAAAGAGGCAAGATTCCAGACTGCACTGTGGTGAATAAGACACACACGCTGGCATCTCCCTTGGGGGATGTTCCTTATTAACAAACAGTCCCTTATAAGCACTTGCAAAGAGAAACTCCTCAGGAAAAACAAGAAGCAGCTCAGTATCAAAGCAGTGAAAAGAGGAAACTTGAGGCACAATGACTGAACAAGTACTGACTCCTCTGAATCTCCTGGATGAGCACAAAATAGATTAAATTCTACAAGCAAAACATTTCCCACTACAACTTAAAAATTTGCTAACCCAAAGAAATGTATATTATGCAGAGTGATGAAAGAAATAGGATTCTGCAATCTGGGAAGACGTCCATTTCATCCACTTTAAGTCAGTGTCCCCAGACAGTGGTAAAAACCAATGAAGCTTCTTTGAGTGATGTACCACTACATATCTTAAAAGGCAGATTTACAGAATGGAGTATGATTGTTGTTGTTGTTGTTGGTTTGGAGTATGGGGGCTATGTGTGTCCTGTTTTGGTTTTTTTTTAACTTATTAAAGTTAATTAAATTTGAGCCTCCACATTGGATGAATTGTCTGGACAGCTTAGAAAGGTTAAGAAAAAAATCCTTTTGTTTTAGCAGAACAACATTGCCAGTTAGACTCCTCCTCGCGATGAAATTAGGAGAGGGAATATTTGGCCCTGGTAGATAATTATGACATTCATAAGCTCTTAACTTAAGGGGTTGGGGGAGGGGTGGCTGTCTGCTACTTGTTTTCAAACTGCTCTGATTTTCTGGAATGGAACAAATACAGCACCATGCCCTGTCTCCAGTCTTAAACACCAGCACTTCCCGAAGGAAAAGCTTCAGTCATTCTTCATACAATCTACTGCAGCTCTATTCTTCAAAATATACATCCTCAACCTAAGACTTTCCACATTTCCAAAGCAAATGAGCCAAATCCAGTTACTGGTTTTTCCCTAATGATCCACAGTATTTCTATTTAAGATCAAAAAAGTCATAATTATCACTTAATAATTGCATAAAAATGCTTTTCTTAAAGACAAACCCAACAAAACAACCTTCACAAACACCACAATCTTTAGTTGATGATGTAAGTGCTCCCCACCACTGCATTTCCTCCAAAAAGATAAATCCCAAGAGTTTTTGGAATAGCCTCTAAAATGACACAATTCACTTCAAGAAATTCTCTAGATTACTCCAAGGAGGTGTTTAAAAATAAAATAAAATTAAAAAAATAAATAAAAAAAAACCCCACAAACTCCTCACCACGACGATACTTATTAAAAATAATAACATACTCTCCCCATCACTGTAGAATTTTCCTCTCCTAGCAACCTAAATGGGGATATTTTCCATATGCAGATGTTCTCCCTCTCCCATTTATTATGCCCTGGTGTGGATCGAGGCTGCATGTTCCTGCTATTTCTAGAGCCAGTTAAAAAAAAAATCTCACTCTTCCCCTGCCAATACAACTTACTCCCTCTATTAACAAAACAAAACAAAAAAACAAACAAACAAAACAAAAAAACACACACACAAAAAAGGCGCTGTTTCTTTAAATTGAGAGCAACAGTAGCTTACTATCAGTATTACATTTAGTCAGATTTCCTCTTCTTCTTTCCATCCCCCTCTCCTCGTATCTATCCTCCTATAATTTTGAAAACTCGTCTTAATAGCATCTATAATTTCACTCCATTATTTATCTCCTGGCGTTTGTGATAGTAAGATACCAAACTATGCACTCCTCCTACGCTGCAGCAATCACACTTCACGGAGTCGCTTTCCACCACTCCTCCGTTGGAGGAAGCACCGCGCACATCCCTACGCACATCTTTACATCCAGGTAGATCAATGCAAAGCCTGGAGGGAGCTTTCCCGTTCTCCTGCTTTGCCATTCCAGCGCTGGCTACGCTGGGAAGCCTTCGGACTGTTGCTGGATCGCTGCTCACCGGGAGACCTCCAGAGCGCACCGCAGGATGGCAAAAGCATGGGAAGCACTTCTAGATAAATTGAGAGCATCTGGTGGCTCATTGCTAAACACTAAACACCTGGACGGTGCGAGGTTTAGCCATGAATGCACTGAGAGAGACCTTCGCAGCTGCAGCCTTAATACCCCAGGGCATAACCAGCCCGCCCTTTCCCCAGGTGCAACAGATCTCGCTGCCCATCACAAGACACCGTGTGGGGCCCGGGGGACACTCGCAGCCCCCGGGGGACCCCCGGGTGATACTTGCAGCCCCCCCGCCCGCCTCGGGGGCGATGCCGCTCCGTCCCGGGGCACTGCGCGGCGCCGCCGTGGAGCTCTGCCGCCCCCTGGCGCCCGGCGGAGGCACGCCGCCCCGCGGCCGGTCCCCGCCGCTCCCGCGGACACCCAGCTGGGGCTCCGGCTTTGGGAGGCTTTTATTTCTCCCCTAAACCTCCCTAGGAAGGCGTGCCGCCGCCCGCCCACTCAGGTGCAGGGAATGTAGCCTCACACCGGGCACCCGGCGCGGGGGCAGCGGGGCCAGGCGCAACTCCGAGCGGGCTCAGCGCCCCGGGCGGGCGCCGGGAACTTGCCCGAACAGTTTGCAAACACGGCGGCGGTCAGCATCCCTCACCGAGGGGCTGTGTCCCTCCCGGCGGCTCTACCCCGCCCCGTCTCCTCAAGGAGCACAAATCCTCAAGTAAGCACGCAGAGGACATCCCAAATAAGCAAACAAATAAACAGAGATATAGACATTTCAGCTCCTCCCCTCCCCCCCAAGAAAAAAGCCAAAAACCCGCGGCCGCACCGCAACCCCCGAGTCCGCGGTTCTCGAAGCACTGTACGCGTGTGTGTGTATGTACACATACATGCATATGCAAGGGGCGATCCGTGCCCGCACACACCTGCCCCCACGGCGCTACTGCGCGGCTCCGCACCGTGCACAGCCCCGGCAGCGCCCACCCCCGAGCCCCCAGC
>VXBX01002105.1:374756-390230 GCA_013400415.1 Scytalopus superciliaris
AATATACAAATTTATAATATATATATTTTAATATATATACCTGCTCCAACAGGGCCTTCCCAATGGCTTCAGGGGTGTATCTGCTCTGTCATGGACTTACCCACAGCCACATGCTTTGAGGTGTTCCACCATGATCTCATGCACAGCCACGGGTTCTTCAAGCCATACCTTCTCCAGCGTGAACTTATCCTTGGCCCACAGTCCTTTCAGGGTTGTACCTGCTGTGGCACAGACATTACTTTAGTGTGTTCTTATTCACAGCCACAGATGCTTCAGGGCGTCCTGCTCATGCACAGGTCACAGTGCTCTTGACTCAGGTTCACACTGAAGTTCCAGCCTGCCCAGTGCAGCAGCACAGAAACAACAGCGATGCCCTGGCCATCTGCCAGCCCAGATGCACGGCCACTGCTCCTACCAAAACGTTCTCAGACAGAGCAGAGTAAGGTGATAAGCAGTAGAGCACTACAGCAAGCAGCAAAATCAGAGCATAGACACTAATGAGCACTACAATGTGATGTACAGGAAGGCAAAAAAGCCCCGTGGCAAGCACAGAAGCCTGTCAATTAAAAGCTAAACAGCAATGACAGCTGTATATTCGATCTGGCACATTCCAATCAAGCCTTGTTATCTCAAAGTTTTTGAGCTCCATGTTGGGTACCAAAAAGGACTGTCTTGGTTTAACCCCAGCAGCAACTAAGCCTCACACAGTCGCCTATACACATCCCCTCTGGTGGGATGGGGGGGAGAATCAGAAGAGCAAAGATGAGAAAACTTTTAGGTTGAGATGAAGACAGTTTAATAGGAAAAGCAAAAGTTGTGCACGCACAAGCATAGCAAAACCAGGAATTCACTCACCACTTCCTATGGGCCAGTAGGTGTTCAGAATTCCCAGGGCTCCATCGCACTTAATGGTGACTTGGGAAGACAAAAAGCCATCACTCCAAATATCCTCTGCTTTCTCCATCTTTCCCCAACTTTATATGTTGGGCATGACACTATATGGTCTGGGATATCCCATCTGTCTTTGGGGTCAGCTGTCCTGGCTGTGTCCCCTCCCAGCTCGTAGTGTGCCCCCAGCCTTGATGCTGGGTGAACATTGCTCAGCAAGAGTTAAAACATGCCTGTCAACAGTTCTGAGCACAAATCCAAATCACTCCCATACAAGGTAATTGGAAAAAAATAACTCTATCCCCATCAAAACCAGCACAGACTTGCAGCATAAGAAGCACAAAATCACCTTAAACAATACTGAACATAACAATTTAAAACCCCCAAAAAATCCAAACTAAAACAAAACAAACAAACAAACAAAAAAACCCAAACAAAAAACCCAAACAAACAAACAAAAAAAAAAAACCAAACAAACAAAAAAAACCAAAACCCCCACAAAGTTGAAGGCAAAAGAGTACAAGGCTAAAACATACATATTAGTGTAAGGCTATCAACTTGTCAACTGAATTAATCTTTTAGTAAGGTGTCTCTACTCAGAAACTTTTATATTAGAGACATCATCAAAATAAGCATTTTTTGTGGTAACTATGTGAATGCCAGTCTGAGGGTGCTGCATATGCCTACATTACAACCTTGAAATGTAATTACCATCACAAAATTTAAAATTCAAAAGTAATGTATACATGCACAGAAAGTAATACAGTATCAATTATTATTTCTAGAATATGAGCTTTTAATCTGTGAAAAAATACAGAAGAACAGCACATACCCAGAAGAGCATCTTGTACTGGATGTGCTGTTATGCTCGATATGAGAAAGGTCACAATATAAAGAACTTTTAATAGTGTTCTCCTTCTTTTCTGATAGATTTGCAAGGTTAAATGGCAAGGCATACATTAGTCATAGGCACTGCTATCAGTGAATGAAGAGGAAATAATAATTACAGTCAGACCTTATTTGTGAGAGAAGCATAACACACCCGTAAAAAACCACAAAGAACTAAACCTGAAAAAACCCTAGGGAACAAAATTACATTTCTTACAGCTTGACTGAGACTTAGAATTTATCTCCAAGAATTCAGTTGTCTTGCTCCAGTGCCTCAGTTTCCTTCTACTAATATGGAAATGACAGGCATTAGTTCCTAGAACATATTGAGAGCTGTTGTAGAAAAAGTTAATTGAAACTCAGAGCTAACAGCTTAGAGATTAATAATAGCTAGAGTAGACAAAGTTAGCAGCTTAAACATCAATAGCTGGAGTAGTCAAAGCCTGTAGATTGTGGTATATGAACTGTAACAACAGGATTACAATATGCTGAATGGCTGACTAGAAAGTGACCTGAGAGGATGTATAAGAAATGACCACTTAGCAACTTCTTAGTAGTCAAAAAGTAAACAAACCAAATCAATAAAACCCAAGGAGACCCTAGATCTTAATATTACTACTGGTATAAACGATCACATTTGTGGTGAGGAACTCAGATTGTAAGGATTTAATTACCCAGGAATTTTTTTGTATGAGGTCCCTCTCAAGCACAATTAATAAAAAGTACTTACATAAACGAAACTGTCTTTTGGCTTATGCAGAAACCCGGAGTCAAAACCCTGTTACAGTTACTGGCACGTGCAATTTCAATAACAGAGCTTAACTCATTAGTTATTATAAAGCCTTCACATAAAGTTATTATAAAGGTCTTCACATAAAATGTATCACTGAAGTGCAAGGGTACCATTTTAATATAAAAAGAATAAAGTGTGGAACATAAAACACAAAAAACTTCAAGCACAAAAAAGAATGGGGAGTTTATAGAATGTGGCCAAAGGAATGAAAAAAAAAACAAAAAACCCACCAAACCAATTTTAAGAAAATGTGAAGCCAAGAATGAAATAATATTACTGCAGCAACATTAAGGAGAAAGGCAGTCTCTTGCAGTGAGTAACCTTTTAAGAGACAGTAGGGATAATTTATTGGTACAGGTGACTGTCACCATGGGCTATTTATATGAACTGTTACTTCAACATTCTTGAAGGAGAAAAAAGAGGCTGAAGAGAAAACTAACAGAGCAACACATCACATTAGAGCATGAGCAAACACCTAAAGGAGCACAGACTTACATGAGGAAAAGAACAGAACAATTGGAAAAAGAAAACACATCTAAGAAAGACACTAAAATCAACAGGACAATATAAAATGGAGGGAAACCAGTATATAAGATTATATGAGCCTTTCTAATTTGAAGTAATAATTAAAAGAATCTCAACATACATCCAAGTCTGGAGTTACATAAAGAACACAAGATAATGCTGAGTAAAGATAAAATAGAGAAGAATGAACAGAAACATTGTTTAAGTCTTATCAGGGTGGTTTCACAAAAGATCTTGGTGACAAGCATAACAGTTATATATGGGAAAGTAATACATAGGATTTATCAGAGGAGTTTTGGACAGAATGTACAGCTTTAAAAGAAAATGATATAAAATCTCTCTTATTACATGACCACCCAAAGATGACTTCTAGCAAGGTCATCTGGTACTGCAGGAGATATAAGCAGTTTATGAGGATAAAGGGCTATCTCGAGGAGTAAAGACAAATAGCGTAAGTGAGAAGGAACAGGCAAAAATGGATGTATGTGACAAGTGCAATACTGCAAACATCAGTATTGGGTCCTGATCTTTTCACTAGGCTTGGCAAGAGAAGGATGTTCTATTCAGTCACAAAATATTAAAAGGAAGCAAAAATGAATAGTGGCGGAAGACAGGAATTAAAAACGCTTGCAAAGCAATTATTCTTAAAATAGCCTGAGTAGTAAAACAACTTAAATGCAGTTAAAATGCACTTTTTTAACCCCACAGATAGTTAGAAAATGTTACTAAAATATAGTTCACCAGAAAACATGTAGAAACAAGTGTAAAAATAAAATTTTAAATCCAAATTTTTAGCTAAAAAAAAAAAAATCACCTTCCTTGAGGTTTACAGTGGTTTGAATATCACACATTTTCTAGTAGTGAGGACATAGTAATTTCATGCATGATCAAAAAATTAAATCAGAGTATGGAAATAGTAAAAGAAATTGTTGTGTAAATATAATTTATTTCAGGACAAAGAAAAGTTATTTAATGGGAAACTAATGGACAAGTAATGTAACTTTTATAACAAAGACTGTATTGTGATCCAAAATATTGTGGACATTTTGCTAATTCAAGACAGTAAGTTAACAATTACTGCAACTTTCTGGTATCTTCCAAAAGTAGAAAGTAAGCATTGCCTTGATCTGTGATAATGAATGATTATGACAAAATTATATTTAGTTTTATAGGTGGAATGAAAAAATAAAGAGGTGGAGAATCTATTAATTTGGAAGAATTTTCCCATTACCTGCAATAAATTGATTTTGTAGATTTTTCCCTAATTTGATTATTTGTATTTTGCAAATATTACATGGATGTGAAAGTATACTGCCACATGTCATAAGGTTCAACCACAGTCATATGAAAAGGGGATAGTAAGCAGACTTTCTAGGTTTTTTTGGTCTTTCTCCATTAACTATTTTTGGAATGAGACATAATTTTGGCAAGTTCAAACCATTTGGTAAAGGGATTATTTTATTCCAGAAACACTTGTAAATTGGATATATATACAATTCTGTAGCACACTTGGGAGTTAATCCTGATTTTGTTTTACTTTACTTTTTGTTTTGCTTCCTACTTTAATAAGAGACCCTCAGAATTCCTTTCTGTTGCTACTTTACTGTAATAAAAATATCGGATCCTGTCCTCTATCTGCTACTACTTTTGCAGTATTTCTTATAAAACATGTTAGTGGAGAACTATAATGAAAATGGTAAGACGTAGTTGTGAAGCCACATTTCTGAAGCCTTGTGAAATTATGGCTGAGACTTACAATCCAAGATAGCTTGAACTAGTATGAAGAAGTCAAGTACTGATTTTTTTGGCTTTGTGTAAAAGCCTTAACACCTGAAGTAGCTCTTTACACCACATCTAAACAAACCATGCAGTTCTTTAAAATGCTTTTTATTGCTACCAGAGGGAGCCAAAAGAAGCAGTTTGTGATGCAGGGTGCACTGGAGGGGGCATAGAAATGAGGATGAAGCTCTGCAGTGTCCCCATGTCCTTGCACATAGCAGTGGTGGTGAGTCCCTGTGGGGCACAGCCCCAGCACACTGTACCCTGGCCACACAGTGTATTGGGGGACTCAACTCAAGACAGCTCTGAAGATTTGGGACTGTGGGAACATTGCAGAGTGATGCACTTCACTAGTAAGAGACAAGTAGCAGTATTTACTTAGCCTAAGACTCAGTCAATGGTTTATATGTAAAGGACTGCATGTGCACAGTCAAGCTTTTATATCACTTAGCTAAGATTTCAGAGTTTCAGTGTGCTCATTCCCAAATCACTTACTGAGCATCTGATTCAATAAGGAATCTCTGAACCTTGAGGAGTAACCTTAAGAAGCATCTCTACTCAAGGCTGGATCCTGGCATGCAGCCCATTACTGTGCAGGAGAGTGCCACATGACCTGGGCAAGTCCACTATCTATGGAGTAAGGCAATTGTCTCATGGTCATACTTGCATAATGACTATAGAGGTTGGTGTATTCCAAACCTGACATGAGTCAGACCTTGACCAGCACCATGGTTAGGTGGGGGCATTGCTTCAATTAGCCCCTGGCTATTGAGTTGTTATCTGCCTTCCCCAAATCCACTTTGAGTGACCAGACACATCTATTACAACTGTTGCTAGTAGTCATCAGGAAATAAAGGATGGGGGCAGGGATACAGACACTCTCAAAGGGGACATCACCCTCTTCCTGAGCCTGGGGGAGATGTGTCCTTGCCTCCAAGAGGTGATTGGTGGCAGGGAGTCTGTGTCCCTAGGTGAAGGTGCTACAGGAGGAGGGCAGCAGCCTGCACAGCACCAGCGGTGGCACAGAGGAGGTGGACTTCCACCTGATGTCCATCATCATTGAGAACATACAAGTGGGAGGGGAGTCTCAAGCCCAGGGTACCTACAGAGTGCGGTATGCTTGTGCTCATGAGATTGGGAGATGGAGATCCCCTGACTGCAGAAGCAGAAATGTTTAGCACTTTTTAGCACCAGGACAGCTTCAGTGCTCCCTGAGTTACAGATGAGGGATTGGGAACTACATCCATCTGATTACCTGAGTCTGTAGCCCCAGAGGATGCACTGAGGGATTGTGATAGGACTCACTGCTGGAGGGGACAGAGCTCTTTCACTTGCTAAGCAGCCTGCTCTCCAGGAGGTTTGCTGCTTGTCTTGGAGCTGGGATGTCATGGAGAGGTGGCTGAGGCTCGTTCAGTTCTCACACAATTGCTCCCACTGCCCTTCCATGTGGGAAGCAGTACAGCCAGGGAAAACCCACAGCATTATCAAGCATAACTGCACAGCTCTGCTGCATTCTAGATCCTGCCAGTGAGGCAGAGGGGTTTGAGGACCAGTGGGCACATTTTGCAGGTGGTGCCTTGGTGTGCAGATGGTTTTGATTACAAGGGTTTCTGTTTTTATGAGCATGGGACCCTCTCTGAGGGTGGAGGACTGAGAAAGAGATGGGCTCCATCTGACCTGATGGGGAAAAAACATCTTTGCCAACCTGGCCACCAACCTGCTCAGGAGAACTTTAAGACAGAAATTATGACAGTGGGAGATGAGCACCCACATTCAATGGGGAAGAGAAAGAAACAATCTCATATGGAAAACACAGATTCTAAAGGAAAGACATCAGGGTTGAAATGGACCCAGGCCAAGCATATACAGATAAATTAGCACTGAGGGGACAATTTGATGCAGGAAGATTTTGTGCCTTGTCTTGACATTGGTGGAAGGTGAGGAGGGGAAATTGCCTTTTATGTGATGATTAGCCAGCTGTGAGCTACTGAGTCAGGCTTCAGGGCAGGCCAACATGAGTGGCACTGTCATGGATGTTGCTAAAGACTGCCTGTTCGGAAAGAAGCAGTTCAGACTTTCTACAGACAGCTGGAAGAAACCTGATGTTCACAGGGCCTGAGTTGCCCTAGTGTCTGCTGATGGACAACATAGCAGAGCTTCAGCAGTCCATCAGGTTTCTGGAGTGTGTTGATACCTTGAGTGGGTTTCTGTAGTTCACTGATGCCTTGAGATTCCTGACACAGGTGAATAAGAAATGCAAAAACACAAGAAAGGCTTCTCCAGGTACATCAGCATGAAAAGGAAGATTAGACACAAAATGGGCCCACTGCTACTGGAACAGTCTCTGATAACAAAGGACATGGCAGAAGCTGAGGTGCTCAACAGCTTCTTCAGGAATTCCGTGCCCTGAGATTCTTGGGAAAACCTGGAACATGGACAACTTACTTGCCTGTGAAGGAGGATCAAGTTAGGGAACATTTGAATTGACTGAACACACCCAGGCCTCCCAAACCTAGTGGAATGCATTAATAAATTCTGGGAACTAACCAATGGCACTGTAGGGCTATTCTCAGTTACCTGTGAAAGACCATGGTAATCCAGGGGAGCTGCTGAAGACTGGAAAAAAATTAAATATCAACTTTACCATCCAGAAGGGCAGGGCCAGGGAACTGCAGGCTAGTGAACCTCACCTTGGTCCCCAGGAAGGTGGCATAGTAAATAATCCTTGTAACCATTTGCAAACACACAAAGGACGAGAAGGTGACTGTGAGTAGTCAGCATGGATTTATGAAGGGAAAGTCATGCATGCCAAACCTGATAGGTTTCTATAATGAGATGACCGGTTTGGTGGATGAGGGGAGAGAAGTGAATGCTATTTATCTTCACCTTAGTAAGGCTTTTGATATTGTCTTCCATAATATCCTCACAGGCAAGTTGATGAAGCATAGGTGAGCGAAGTGGACAACAAGGTGCATTGAAAATTGGCAGCACAAAGTCAGGCTGGAAGGTGATCCTTAGTGATGTACCTCACGGGTTAATACTGGAGTCAATCCTGTTTAACATTGTGGTTAACCCAGGTGGTGGGAAAGAGTACATCCTCAGCAAGTTTTCAAGTAATTTAAAACTGGGAGGAGTGGCTGATATAACAACAGGTTGTGTTAAAATTCAAAGGTATTTTGACAGGCTGGAGAAATGGTCTAATGAAAGCCTTGTGATATTCAACAGAGGGAAGCACAATGTCATGCACCTGAAGAGGAAGAAATGGTACGGGTTTTTAGCCCTCTGGCTGAAAATTTTAAATTCCATTTAAAATCAAAATAAACTTTTATTGTGAGGGTGGTCAAACACTGTAGCAAGGTGCCCAGAATACTTCTTGACTCTACATCTCTAGGTATTCACAACCTGCCTGGACACGATCATAAGGAACCTGCTCGGTCTGACCCTGCTTTGAACATGGGATTGAAGGATATGATGCTTTCCTGCCTCAGTCATCCTGTGATTCTGTATTTTAAATGTTCAATAGTGATAATCATTGTGAATTCACTTTAAACATAATCTGATAAACGCTTTGAATTTTTAAAGGAGTGACATGTATGATATTCAACATCAAGAATTGTGTTACTCTACACAAAGAGTGAATATAATTTTGCTTAAAATTATAGCGAGAAATAAAATGATAAATTAACTTTTCAGCATAGAACATAGATTAAAGCACTTAGAAATACTTAATACAATGTTTACATAGAAACTATCTTCTTAGATAGTAGTAAATTGTAAAGAAAATTGTATGGGCTTCTTAAAGCACCCCATTTATTCTGTCTCTACATTGAGAAGACCATGGACTACGGGCAGATATGAGCAGATATTTCTCTCTAAGGGGCTAAAGATAGGAATTTTCAGGGTGATAAAGTCAATCTAAATTCATCTCAGATGCAGTACATTTACAATTCTTTCTTTAGGAAGGAACTTTGCTTTCTATCTAGCTGTAATTCTTACAGAAATAATGTGTTCAGCTCTCTAGATTATGATACACTGGGCTAGATTTTGAGATACTGTGCTGACATCCAACCTAAAAAAGCATTTTTTTCTCTAAGACATCCATACAAGCAAAACCCTCACAAAGTTCAGAAAAAAACAAAACAAAAAGTGTCCTTTTCAAAACCTGAGGCTTTCATGTAAATTTTGGTGTGATTTCAAGAAATGCTGATAAAGTGTTTGAACAAAACATATAACAGTAGATTTTACTTACTTAGCTGGTTAATTTTCTATTATCAGTAGACTGTTTAATTTGTCAGAGAGTATATAAGCAGTTTGAGAATGGAGTGTTTACAGGTTTAATTAGTTTAAAATTATATAATTAGCGATATTATCTCAGTTAACAGAATCACAGAAATTACTGATGAAGAAAGCCTATTAGATTATTTTGCCACTTGCTTGCAATACTTAATATTTAATGGAGTCTAAAACACATTATAAAAGGTGAATATGTTTCAACGTCACAGGAAACTAATGAGTAGAGTTTCACAATCCTACATCTGCAGGAGCCTTTCAGATGTAAGGCCCTGACTTTGCAAATGTTATGCATTGAGTCAATTTTTATGTACCAAGTCATTCACTAAGATCAGCTGATGACAATCTGTGCCCATTGGATTTAGTGCTGAGTATAGTACATAAGAAACACTCTTTCCAGCTTTTATGGGCAGTTTAAACACTAAAAATTCAAAATAAAAATGCAGTTTTGCTACAGTAAATGACAATATATTTATGATCTGAGTAAGGACAGCGCACTATCATGAGAGAAAGAGTTAAGAAAGGAAAAGAAATAAGGGAGGAATAATTCAAATTCTCTAATGAAATTTCAATAAGTAAATGGTAGAGATGATGTGCATATAAGGAGGTGAGGAATATTTTTATCTTAGTGACATATAGGATTAAAATAGCTACCAGATGCTTTAGCTGCTGTGCACTAGGTAACCTCATACTGGGAAATCATCGCAATTCAGTAGGAGTTGACTGGACGCTCAGGGTTCATAGCTCAGTCTGGAGAGAGGTGGTGGGTGTAAGCCTTCAGTTGTGACTCTTGATTAACCTTCTAGTGACAGCATAACATGAATAGTGTGAAGTGATAGTCCAAAGATAGCTCATTCCAAACACAGTTCAGAAAACACTGATTTCAAACATGGGATATAGTTCTCATAGCTGGCGATGAAAATTTGAGCTTCTCTACAGTTGCATCATCAACTGTTAGACATAAATACAGCACTAGGTCCAGGAAATTCAGTAAAAATGACACTTCTTCAATAGAAAATACTGGATATCAAATTCTGTTTCTTAAAACTTTAGTTAGGAAAGATATTTCAAGGATCAGGAAGGTCTGAAAGCATTTGGGATTGAAGATGGTCTTTGCTTATTAATGCTTAAATTCATGTAACTTGCACTGAATCATTTCCTGCTCTTTGTAGAAGAGATCATGTGGTGTTTCTCAACAGGTTTTCTAGCAAATAGAGTTGAAGAGATTTCCTAAGTGTGGTCCTGAGGGGGTCACAGGGGATGGAATGAGAGACCACTCTGGGGGTTGAGGTAGGAAGGTGCAAGGAAGTGATTTTTATTCAACTTGTGCCCAGCTTATATAGGATCAAGGGGGAAGGTTCTGGAATGGGGTGTGACCTGGGAGGGTTTTGGGGAAGGGTCTGGGAAGGTCCTGCCAAACAAGGTATAAACCCCCAAAACTGAGGGGACAGGGGCAGGGGTATGCCATATAGGGAGATGCGACCCTGCTCCCAGCAGGAGGCAGGTGAGTTATGGGCCATGCAGGTGGAAAATCCCACCAGGGCACGTGGGAGAACAAAGGAAGAGCATATAACATTATAAAAGCCTCTAACAGGGTAAAATTCTTAAACTGTAAAACAGTTCTTTGGCATAACAGTAGTCATATGCAAGCAAGGTGCAGCATCCAGGGGTTAGGCAGTCACCGATGTGTGTTGGTGAGGCCATCCTTCCACTGTTGATAGCTCTCTCCTCCAACACCTAAGTATTTAGAATGTGACTGATTCTGCTTCTCTTCATGTAGTTGAAAAACATTTCAGTAATAGTCTAGGCAAGATACAAAAATAAGCAATCCTGAGTTTTTCCAAATATTCTGTATTTTCCTTCAGTAGTGAAGACAGTTATCTTTCATCCCAAGAAGAAAAAGTAAGCTGCTATCTTTCCAAAAAGTAAGATAGCAGAGAAGACCTTTGCAGTGATAGTTAATTCAGATTTTTCAGGTATGCTACTTGGGGAGGGATTGTGTGTGGTAGCTGGTGACACCACTGACAGTTCAACCTTCTAAAAATAATTTCCATCACTTCTGTTATCAAGCAATGGAGCTGGAGGAGCTATCTTCTTTGAGTCTTATCTGAGTTTAGGCTTCAGAGACTTTAGAATGATGTGCTTAAATCATCATCTGGAAATTACAGAATCACAGAATTATTTAGGTTGAAAAAGACCTCTGAGATCATTGAGTCCAACTTTTGACCGAATACCACCTTGTCAACTAAACTATAGCACTGAGTGCCATGTCTAGTCATTTCTTGAACAGTTCCAGAGATGGTGATTCCACCATCTCCCTGGACAGTCCATTCCAATGTTTAGCAATACCGTCAGTGAAGAAATTCCTCCTGATGTCACACCTGAACCTCTCTTGGTGCAGGTTGAGTCTGTGTCTTCTCATTCTGTCACTTGTTACCTTGTAGAAGAGCTTGACCTTTACCTGGCTACAACCTCCTTTCAGGTAGTTGTGGAAAGTAAGAAGGTCCCCCCGAGCCTTCTTTTCTCCAGGCTGAACACCCCCAGCTCCCTCAGCCGCTCCTCATATGACTTGTGCTCCAGATCCTCCCCACCTCCATTGCCTGTCTCTGGACACCCTTCAGACCCTCGGTGTCTTTCTTGGAGTGAGGGGCCCAGAACTGGACACAGGATTTGAGGTGCAGCCTCACCAGTGCCCAGCATAAGGGGACAATTGCTGCCCTTGTGCTGCTTGCCACACTCACTGCCCCTACTAATCAAGTAAGTGCTGTATAACATTGCAGTGTTTCTTTGTTTCACTCTTTCTTGCCAGCTGTTCCTAGAGCATCTGTTATGTGATGCTGAGACACAGCTAAGCACTCATCACATACAGTGACACCAGAACACAAACCTCCATTTTACCATCTGTTAAAATGATTTGCTGAATCCACCCAGCACATCAGTGGAGGCTCTGTGTTAAACAAAGGAAATAAAATGCTTATAAATTAGTTCACTTATAGTATGCACATAGCATGAAGGACTCAGAATATCTTGTTATCTCACACCTGTAGATAATGTATGCCTCTCCAATATTTTTCATGAACAGGAAGGTAATAAGGTTATCTAATGTAATAATGAAGATGTGAATATAAGTTATTAATTCCAGATGAAAACATAACTTTAAAGCTAGCTACATAACTTTACTTCAGTACTGGAGTGGAAGAAGCTGCTCTTCAATCCCCCATTCTAGTCAAGAAATTGAGAGTGTATGGCATGTGCTACTGTACAGAGAGCTCTTAAAGCATCTTACAAGATAAATGCTCAATGAAAAGAACAAATGACTAAATCAGGAAAAAAGAAAAAGCAAACAAACAAAAAAAATCTCCCAAAAACCAACCAACCAAACAAAAAAAAACCCAAAAAAACAAACAAAAAAAACCCCCACCCCACCAACCCCCTAAAACACTAATAGCTTGGAAAAGAGGATTTAAAATAATAAGAATGTGTATTTTGTGCAGCACAGAACATTAAATATCTTTAAGAGTAGATCACACTGTTCAAGAACATGAAAAAAGAGAACTCTAGTATTTGTTTAATGCTAAGATTTTGAGAAAGAATGAAAGCAAAGCAAGGAAATGAAATGTTAACACACTGACTTTTCCCTTTACCTATATAAACACATATTTATGGTTTTCTCAAGCCCTGTCTCCACCCCCATAAGTCACTCACTTAGGTTTACACAGGGAGTCCTGCTAGGGAACACCCAAAGGCATTATACAAAATCAATACAAGAACAAATATGCTTAAATATTCATGAATACAAATGTATAATGCACATGGTCTTCATTTAGTCTGAAAAGCAGGCAGGGATTCCAAGGATTTACTCTTTTCATAGTCAAGAAAGCACCAATTTTACAGTGAAAAGTTCATTAGAAATGCATTAGATCAGATGAATACAAAACT
Source organism: Scytalopus superciliaris (assembly GCA_013400415.1). Taxonomy (NCBI): domain Eukaryota; kingdom Metazoa; phylum Chordata; class Aves; order Passeriformes; family Rhinocryptidae; genus Scytalopus; species Scytalopus superciliaris. Next base: position 387,859 of record VXBX01002105.1, read on the forward strand.
GTACAAATAACTACATGCTCTGTAAAAAGCCTGGCACCATTGTCTCTGTGGTGGCAGATGAGCAGTTAGAAGAGAAAGCTGTAGAGCCGATTCATGAGCCTCACAGAATTCTAATAGTTGCAGTGTCTGTGAAACCTCATAACCTCAACTCTCTTTCTGTGAGAAAGATGGAAAAGTACCATATTGTAACATGTATAACCCATACATTGCCCTCCCCACACCAGTTCATTAACAGTGTGTACTATAAATGTATTTGTGTTACACCAATTTCCCTAGACACCACTTCTTGTCAAAAATCCCTAATCTCCTTATTCCAAATGCTTTGTGAGTCACCCAGCAACGTGGTGTGTCTGGAGAGCTATTCCAAGAAATACTGTTTTAACAGACATGAATTATCTGAGGTGCAGAGGGTGGATTTGTCTGGACACACGCCTGAGTACTATGCTCTAGGGAACCCTGCCTGAGCAGGGATGTTGGACTAGATGGCCTCCAGTGGTGTCTCCAACCTTAAATACTGGTGATTCTGTGATATGAAATTACAGTTTCCATGGGCTAAGGCTGAGGTCTCATTTCCACCACATTCACATTTCCTAAACAATTAACTTTTTTATCTAGGGCAGTCTAACATTTTCTGCTGTTTCTGCATGTACTTTATAACCTCCCACGGAGTACTTTGGTGCCAACGTGAGTGCTATTTCCATTAGCAGCAGACTTCCTTTGATGTTATGCAAAATATCTTGTTAGCATTTGGGCTAATAAAAGCTATTAACAGTGAACTTGTGACTCTTCAGGTTGTGTTTATCCTGCTGGTCTGCTATCTTTCTTTTTGGAAGTTCACTAACATTAGACAGTATATTAAAAATCAGTAGTAGAAAATACAAAGACACACTTTCAAGTCTCTGCAAAGTCTTGGTGGCTCACAGTGTCAAAAGCTGTTATGGGTTATTACATTTTTGTAAATTGCGAATTATATTTTTGCAAATCAATCTATTTAGATGTTCTGTCACCATACACAACCATTGCTGGAATAAGGACCTTGAGGAGGTCTATTCTGTATAAAAGATCATGGGAATATTCTGTGATTAAAGCTCAGCATCTCACATACTGCTCCATTGTGAACAAGACTTTGACTACCCAGCCTCATGACATTCTACATCATGGGGTAACTTTTCTTACAGTTGTGACACCACTAGAAAACTCTCCTTTGGTCAGACTGTCTATTCTTCTACACATTTGAGTACCTGTGAAACTTCTTCCTCCAGACAGCTGTAACTGTATGAAGCCAATATGTTCATACCTTGGGTTGAAGGGGACACAAGAGAAAAAGAGTTTTATCTCAGAGGATATGTTTGTCTTGACAATCCAGCTGAAAACAAAATGGCTTGTAGAGACTGTGTTGGTTCTTGAGCTTAGTCAGCTTACATACTATTGTGTGATACTTGTCTATCCAGAGCTGTTTGTAAAGTTCAGTTGCTCCAGTACCTTTTATAGTTCTACAGAATAGGACTTCATTTGGATTAAAAAAAATATATTTATGTCTCATTAAAGAAAATCAGTCATACATAAGTTAATATTATATGCCCTGTGCATATGCAGTTACGGATGAGAGAGGCTTGACTTAACTAGCTGTGTTCACTGAAAATGTTTTTGCATAGAATCATAGAATTTACAACTCCATTAAAAAGAAAAAAAGTAAAAAAGAAAACTACGCAAATCCCTAAACTTAGTTATCTTGAAGCTGTATTGAAACAAAACATGGATTTTGGGGCAACAGGGCATAGTGTTTAAGGAAATATTAAAGACTAATAAAAACATTTAAATTATAACTTCCAGTAAAACTTAAAGAATACCATTTAATGACTGGTTTTGTAAACTGGAATGAACAATTAGGACCCTATAAAAATAAAGCATTTTAATATATTTTCTAGTGGAAGTTTGAATGCAAAATGAGTAGTAATATCATATTATCTTCTCTGTGTAGCAGAAATCAGAAAAGGCTAAGAAAGGGTGACCTAAATTGCAAAGACAATTGTTTTTTCTTCTTGTGGGAAAGGAAAGCATCCCTGATACTGAGTTGTATCAGTAAAACCACAATGAAAAGCTGAGTTTAAAGTTGAAATTATACTTTATTATTTTATAACTAAATTATTGGTTATATTTAAAATTTCTGAGCTTCTTTTCATAATGTAAAAACAGATAGTTTTGAAAAACTACTTTAAATTATAATCATTACTCTGCCCATTGTTCATATTAGAAGAGCCTTATCTTTTTTCTTTGTGTTCTTGGTTCATACAGAATCTGGAAAAAGCACATCCCTTGAGCTATGCAGAAGGCTTATTTTTTAATTAGCCACAAATATTTAAAACCCAGTC
>VXBX01002105.1:403602-457720 GCA_013400415.1 Scytalopus superciliaris
CAACAGAGACAGGAAGGAAGGAAGGAAGGAAGGAAGGAAGGAAGGATCACCAGTCCTGGCTCAAATGCCAGTCCAGGTGGGGTGTCCAAGGTCCTGAATTGCATACACAGAGCAAGTGAACTGAGCTTTGTAGGGATACATTTCTATAGATTTTTCCTTGCCCTGAAGATAAATTTTTCACTTTCTGTGCAAATTAGTTACCATGCATGGTCTTTTCTTCTATAACTTTTTGGAAATGGGTTAGAAGCTTCACGGATCTTAGGTGGTCTTGTACCTCCCTACAGTCCATGTCCACTTCTTGACCTCATTCCTGTGCCTGCACTGTGCTGTGTTGTGCTGATCTCCAGGAGCCAGAACAAAGACAGTTGTTCCTACCTCCGTATTGCCCCTTCTCCAGCCACATTCTGTTTTTTCTCACAGTGTGTTATTACCAACAGTCCTTGTTTGGCTTCAAGTTATCCAGCTATCACACAAATCAGCCCCCTTGTCTTCCGGGCTTGTAGGACATCAGTTTCTGAACTATCCACCTTAAGACTCCCTTTATAACCAGTGGCATGAAGGAGTCACTATTAGAGCATGGTACAATATCTGTTGTGTTCCAGAAATGCATGTTTATTCCATGGGCATAAGAACACCAAGGGCAACTGGCTTCAGCAACAGACGTTTATGATTTTCTTGAGGTCAGCTGAGTTGTGTGCCAACTGCAGAGCCACTGCAAAACATGGAAAGACATTCCAATTTACTCCCATGTTGCAGCCTATTCTGCCAATCTGTAAGTGGTATGCTAAACATATGCAATGAGTTGTGCATTTTTAATTATTCGTTCCAATAGCTGCAAAGTTGGACCTCACAAGTCTTCTTTGAAAAACACTATGCCCAAATACTGTACTAGTCACTGAAATATGTTATCGAAATTGGTGCAATTATGTATTTAGTCCTACATCTCTTTCCTGACCCCGGGGATTTGATTTTCCTGTTTTCTCATTAAATTGTGTGGTGTTTATTTGTTTACTTGCCACATTGATATCTTCATTACAGGCCTGGTCATGAAAATATTTGGCAAAGAACACATGGAAAGATCCAGATATTGAGGAATTCAAACAAACTAGCTTAGTCATATAACTATTTAATTGGTATTTGATAGCATAGATGAACACATGAGCAGTTCTGTATATTGCCAGTAAGAGAAAAACTCTTAAAATACTGATAAACAGTTGCAGTTCAATGGCCATCACTGGGGCTTTCAGGTTTCTCCTTATTCAGGAACAAATGAAGCAATCAGGTATACTACAGCTGCTAGAAGAATATTTTGATGGAGAAAGTCAGATGATAAAGAGAAACACAGTTTAACAGACAAACTTGAAAGCAAAACTTTGAGAACAAACTTGACAGGTGGCAGGTTGCCTCTTTCCAAGCAGTAAATTGTATCACCTCAGCAGAAGAAAGTTTCCCATGGTTCATATAGCTGTGATAGATTATGATACATTGTACCATAGATAGTTCACATACCTAAACAGAGGTGGTTTTGCCACCAGTGCAATCTTGGAAATATCTGAGAAGGATTTTAGTTCCTGGCTCAACCTCTGTGACCTTCACAAAAAAATTATATCTGTGAAGCAGAGGGAGTATATCCCATCCTCACAACAGATAGTGACAGTAAAATCGATCAATGACTGAACTGTTCAGACAGTAACAAACAGACAAATGGCTGAGAAAATTGGGATTGTTCAGCCTGGGAAAGAGAAGGCTTCAGAGTGACCAAATTGTGGCCTTCCAGTACCTGAAGGGACCCTACGAGGAACATGGAGAGAGACTTTATAATAGTCTGTAGATCAGTGGGGAATTGATTCAAACTGAAAAAGAGTAGTTTAGATTGAATATTGGGAAGAAATTCTTTACTGTGACACTGGCACAGGTTTCCCAGAGCAGTTGTGGATGTCTTATCCCTGGAAGTGTTCCAGGTCAGGTTGGATGAAGCTCTGAGCAACCTGATGGAGTGGAAGGTGTCCCTGCCCATGGCAGGGGGTTGGAATGAGATAATCTTTGAGGTCTCCTCCGCCCCAGGCCATTCTGTGATTTTATGAAAAACACAGATAGGCCTAACAATGGTTTCCTCAAAGGTCACCACCGGACAAAAATAAAGTAAATAACAATAATTATTTTCAAAGGTGGATGCATGACAAAGGATCCTCCCCCATGGCCCTTTCATTACACTCGTGCATAATTGACAATATATATGTACAAAACTCTAGATGGGTGACCAGAAAACAGAAAATAAAATGCACAGTAAGACGTTTTACAAGTTAAATTTGAGGTTTTAAAGATAGGGAGATTTTTTATATAGATACAAATTAATTTAAAATATTCCATAGCAAGCAGTTCCCACCCAGGGGATGCAAACAAACTGCTTCTACAATAACAAAGCATTTGCCTTATAGCTAGAGCTACTTAAGGGGGGAAAAAAAAAAAAAAAAAAAAGATTCATAGGTTTTATGAAATACCTTATTCAAAGACATTCCCAGGGGAAAAGGGGTGGGGAAATGCAGAAGCAGTGTCAAATGTAGTAAGTTAATAAAAATCAAATAAAATCTATATGCTTTAAATAAAACGTAATGCATTATTCATAAAGAAGATCCTTCTCTCACAAAGAAAGTTTAATTCATCATTCTGTTTACTATATTTTACGACATCAATTAGAAAAGAGGGATTATTTTCCTCTCAAAGTTAGTAATACATCTCCACAATAAAAGAAAATCTATTATGGCATTTAATACCTTATTGAGAGATGCATAAAAGCAAGCAGCAAGACTGAAAAAAAAATTAGAGAAAGGAAACACAATTTCTTTATTATGAAAATTCATTCAGTTTACAATGATTAGATGACGGCAGGCCTGTTTTTCTCTTTTTGACCAGTTCACCTAAGTTGTGACTGTGGGAAGGAACAAAGGAGGAGGAGTATATTGATTCCCACACACACACCCCCTCCCGCCCCCCAACCTTTTCCCTTTCCTGAGAAGGGACAGACAAACTGTGGACTGGGGGTGGGTGCAGGTAGAGAAAAGGAAAAGCACCAAAAAGCAGAACAAGGAAATTATTATTCAATTTCTTTTCATAGTAATTACTGCTAGGAATAATATATACCTGGACTCTAAACCTGTGCTACAGGGATCTAGCTAGGCTGTAACAGGATTTTGAGTGTTTTTAATATGCATTTTTAATAATTTCTAAGTTTAGAAAAGGAAACAAATTCCAAGGACATATATGTCCTTCCAGAAATGTTTTACTGGGTTTGCTATGTACATATTTTATGCTTACAGATTTGTCTTGTGCTTTTAAAACGGTCCTTTCTTTCCCCTCTCCCCCCAGCTGTTTTAGGCACCTAACAGCACAACTATGTCATTCAAACAGGCAGATGAAGAAATCATGATGAACCATTATTAACTGAAACTTGAATATTCACATGTTATGAGCAACTCTGTAAGAAGAAATTGGGTTTGAAAACATAACATCTATGCTATGACAGTTTTAAATCTAGTCCATTCTTAGATGTTCTTATTAAGAAGTCTGCTCTTAAGATTACCTGGCTTTAGGTAAATAGGTGACACCTTCAGCTGTTATAGTGCAACTGTTTGCTGACTCTTCCCAAGGAGCTTTAAAAAATTGTATTGGAGAGCTTTTCACAGTGAAAGAGCTCTCGAGACTTTCAAAATTGCGTTGCTCTTCTCCACATCACATTTTTGTTTTGCCTGACCTCACCATACCCATTTGCTAATAAATGTGGTGATAACTCCAAGTGAACTGGACTCAGAATGTTCACTTTTCAGAAAAGTTTTTTGAGAACATGCACTTTTTCAGTTGAACACTGCAGTTGCTTCATCAGCATAAAGGCACAAAATCAGACATGAGAATTTTACAAAAAGTTGCAAACACATTTGCATTTACATTTCAAATACAATTGATAGATTTTAATATTTTAAAGTCTTCATTCTAATCTTCAAATTTCAGTTCTTAAAGTTCCCCAAGAGGCAAGAATCTACTAGAAACATCTATAGGAATCAAGCAAAGAATCCAGTTAAATAATAAGTATATTTTCAGCAAATAAAGATACATTTACCTCATCAACAACTTCAAAATCCATAGGGCACAAGTGAGGAGTTTCCACAACCAAGCCCTTTCAATTACATTAAGAACGTATCTGCCACCTCTGCTCAGGCTTTTCTCTAGCCAGTTAAAATCTTAATTACATTTATGGAATGTCTGCTTCATTACTGTGTTAGTGGTTAGATTGGGTTACTCTGGGAAAGCAAGGGAATATGAGGGACATGGAAGAGGCCCAGATGTTAAAGATGTGTGACCCTGGCAGATGCATAAGGTTGGGACTAATTCTTGATTGCAGATACAGAGAAGCAAAGACAACATGTGATCCCCTTCCCGAAGTCCCATTATAGCTCCATACCCTCGTATCATCCCAAAACACGCCAGTGGCAAAAAAGTTATAAAACTTTAAAGCTCCCAAAGTAGAATTTCAATAAGACATCACCACTGTGCCACATAAAATATGAGACAATTGAAAGTTCTTTTAAGAAGTTAATTAACAAAGTACCAGTAACAAAATTACTCTTCTAAGTTATTATTTTCCCTTTCTTTTCCATACTTGCATTCCCAATGTTTACAAAACCATTAAAGCCTCCAGCTTGCCCTGAATTTGTCGCACTATAATTCCATTAACTGTTTTTTTCTTTAAACATCCATGACGCAAGATGTTACAAACGATAACTTCTACTTCAGTTTGGAAAATGTGTGTATAGGACTTTATAAATACACTGGGGAGCTGAGAGACAGTGTCATCTTACTTCATTTTACACCTGAACCTGTTCTCACCCCACACTTGGGGCTGTTCAGATTTGCTTCTGTTTGTAGGCTCTGCTGTGCAATGACCAAACGTTTGCTTGAGTCTTGAAAAATACCTAAGATGTTGTGGGTGCTATTAGGCAGCAGATACAATACAAGTAACATTTGATGTAATACTGATGGGAGTAAAATTGCACCCACTTTTTTAATAAAACAGTCTGATAGTTCTTGAGTTTTGCAGCTTATTAAACAGAAATATGGGCACCTGCCTTTATTTTTTTTGTCCTGTGGACAGAACAATTCAGAGAAAGAGTGTTCAAATATCTAAAATACTTTTATTTCTGTATAGGAAAACATAAATAAAGTTATAGAAAAAGAAAAACAACCATTGAGTTAATAATCTCTGACACAATTTAATAAATGCATAGGTTGAGAACAAAAATGAAAAGTAAAAGCTGGAATTTAATTAAAAATGTATTTAAATATGTTCCCTTCTAATAATATTTGAATTAAATATCTTGTAGTATTTAGTGTAAAACTTGAATATCAACTTAAAATTGGATTATAAATTTAATATGTATTTTGCCAATAATGCAGCCAAAGTGTAGCTTTTCAGAAAATTCCATGGTAAGGTTAACATTTATGAGAAGACAAACTGAATAATTTAAACTATCACAGTACTGAAATTCTTTGTTTTGGTCAAGTAAAATTTCTTTTAGGCTGTGTCTTGCTTATATTTAATTACTAAACTGGTAAATACAAAGCTCTCACAAAATGCTAAAATCATTGAGTGATTGTCTTTTGACTTTTCTAGGACTCCTGAAATTTGCTTTAGAGGTATTATTCCAATTGAAGCCTTGGGATCTTATCTTAACATTAGCTGTGACTTAAGGGGATAACAAGATAATAAGGAGAAAGTATGGAGAGGTATAATAGTGGTATCATTAACGAGAAAGTACAATTAATGTATCATTAAAATCAAGGACATTATAGCATAGAAATAGCTATTTCATCAATGAGTGTCAAGGACCTTAAAGGAGTTTTGTTCAAAGAAAAAAGTCAGTTGGGAACCGTCCCCTGAGCTAATTTATGGAAGTGAGTAATAATGGGTCCAGCCAAAAGGAAAAATGTAACCATGGCCACACAATATAAATGATTCAACCTGTTTTACCTACACTATAAACGTAAGTCTAACGAGCAATTCACAGGAGCTGATTTGCACATACAGTCTCCATAGTCAGAGAATTTTTTACTCAAAAGTCAGGATATATCCAATCTCCAGGATATTTTATTCATCTGACTCCATTCAATGATAAATACTGTGGTTCAACTAACAATGACCCAACAAGTCAGTTTTAAGTTTTTAATTTAAAATAGAAGTTCAAAGAAGAGCTGAAAAAATTGGAATGATGACAAATCCAAAGTATTTTAAAGATTCATTGTCCTTTGGCAGGACATCCTTTAATTTCAGAATAGAAAAATGTGTATTTAAAAAAAAAAAATCACAAAGTAATTTTGCTCAGTATTAGTGTAATACTTAGCTCAAATTAATTCACAAATAATAATGCACCCAAATATCTTCATTTGCTTTGGATTACAAAATAAGAAAAGAAAGAAAAAATTCTAGTTAGTAATCTGATTCAAGTATTGACGTAATGTGGTTGTGAACATACTATAAATACCTAGATATGTTATTGCCACTACACCAAAAACTGTCTTCTGCCAAAAAGGTTGAACTCCTTGAAAGCCGTTTCTGATGAATCAGCAGGTGGTAACAGTAGAATTACATGAGACACACCATTTTTGGGGGATCTAAAATCAATACTTCCTGTGTGATTTCAGCCTCTGCTGGCTCCAGGAGTAACACACTGGAGTCTGTAGTTCTGCACTAAAAATTAATTTGGCTCACTCTGTCTAGGGCTTAAACTCCAGCCTCATGGTTAATGATGCATGATATCACTAATCATTTCATCTGTGAAATGGCAGACTGTAGCTAAAAGTAAGACATGAGATGACAATTGCTTATGAGGTTAAGAAGAAAAATGTTTTGAGAATTTGGCCATTTCCCAGTGATTACGCCTTTACATAAATTTTGGAGGTCTCCATGGACATCACAACTGGCAAATATTGAACTCAATTAATTTGACAGTACCTGTTTTGGCAACATTCACACTTCAAGTAAGAAAAATCTCCTTCACATTTCAAAGACATGCAAAATTCAGCCTCGTGATAGGAATATTACAGCATTTTCTTTTCTAGTTTAGTTTGTTCCCTATGGGACAAATGCAGAACTCTGAAGAAATCTTCTTTCTCCAAGTATTTCAATTTTTTGCTTTCTGTCACCACATGGAGACAAGTGCTATTTTCATTCCCATTATCAACCAGCCTAAGCAAGCTATATCTGACCTTTCCTAACTATGACCAAGTCCTTGGGAAAAAAAAAAACAAACCCAGAATATTTTCTTTGTAGTATGTACTTATTTCAGGTAGTATAGTGATACTAAAGCACTGCAGAAAAGTTTAGTATATTTTATTACTCAGAAACAACATTCAGCACAACATCATATAACAACTTTAAGGCTCTATCCTAGCCCTAACTGAAGAACGCAAAACTGAGATGTTTGTTCAAGTACAGAGGACATGGATGACTTAAGAGTTCTTGGCCTGGTTCTCAAGCACAATGACTTCATTTTTGTGCCTGTTAGTCTCTTTAAGTCTGGTGTCACAGGACAAAGGAGTTACCCACTATAGTGACAGGCATGGGTTAAAGTTCCAGAGACACAGATGTTACTTTTACCATCTGAGTACTGAGTTAAATAAAAAGAAAGCAGAGACAGTAAAAAGAAAGCTGTTGTGTGCACAATGTCAAGTTCAGACCTAAATATTCTCTTTTTAACTCCTTCTGTATAGAAGATAATCCTTGTGGGTCCCTTCCTACTCAGCATGTTATGTGATTCTGTGATTTGCCAGAGCAGGACCAAGTGCATATGTTGACAGGAAACTATCTGGTCATTCTTCTTTACATCACCACAGCTGAGAAAAATCACTCCTTTGATAAGACAGAACAATAGGTAAGGTAGTTGGTGACCAATACCTAGTTTTCACTTGTTTTCAGAAAAAAAAAAATGGAAAGACATAAATACAACCATTGAAAGGCCATTTAAGAGACATAAGTGGACAGGTGCACAAGTGATCTTTACTAAACACAAAGTCATTGTGACAGTTCTAAGCAATAGTTATTTTTTTAAAGGCAAAATAATCTATATAGGCGGACTTAATGCATTATTTTATTTAGACTATTGTGTTTTCTGCTGGGGGCAGAATCCTGTTCTGCCAGTTTTATTCACGATAACAACTCTGTTATTAAGTCTGGCCTCCTCCTCTCATTTTCAGAAAGCTTATTCTCTGCACATAGTTTAATGAGAGAAAAGCTGACTGTTTGAAAAACCCAGCTTGATACTTATCATGTTGACAGATGGTATTAATTTGTGGTGATATTATACTGTACTGTTACTCATAATTGACCCTAGGACTGGAGATTTTGGCTAGCAAAATGCATTAAATGTACCATAGATGCCAAGCTTATGATCACTGAAATAAAGCTCATTTAGGGAAATATTTTAAATAAAATGTACTCTCTAAAGTATCAGGTTAGTAACTAGTCCTGTCAGTAGTCATAATTACTTCATTTCACAGATATAAGAAAGAATGAAAAACTTTTCACATTAAATATAAACCTCTAACAGTTTTTCAGCTAATGTATTTACATGATAAAACAACAAAAATAATACAGTAGGGATGACAGATGTAAATGGCAAGTCACTAAATATCTACAGGTTTTTATTTTTTGTAAAATAAAGATGGTAAAAATAACAAGTGACCCCTATGAAAATCATTGGTAGTATTGGATTTCCATGTAAAACCTTCTCACAAAAACCTGAATATTAATTATAAGAGTGAGCAAGAGCATAATATCATACATTTGGATTAGAAGAATAAATAAGACACTTTAAACCAGTAGTATGTTTTAAGAATATTTTTACTGACTTAATCATATTAACACACTATGAATTTGTTCAAATGTATGCAGGTAATGAAAAGAGCTCTATTCAGTTTAGTATTTTTTCCCGCTTATCTTCTTGAGTATAATTCTATTTTTAAATCACAGAGGTTTAGATTTAAGTTTTTGAAAATATTCTACACTTCCTCTCCCTTCCCAGATGTAAAAATGTGAATAAACAATTCTATTACAGTCTATAAAACTCACTGATGGGTCCCAGAACTTCTGTGATATCACAGTGCTAATATGGTAATGCTCAATTATTGCCACCCTGGACATATTTCTGTAGTTACTTGTTTTCACCTCTACAGTGTACACAAGATATGAAAGGCCTCAGTGCTAGTGCATACTGTGACTAATCAGATCTGATTCAACTAAAGAATGTCTCAGCTTTGGAACCCTTCTTTTTCTAATTCCTGTGTAAAATGTAAGGATTCTTAGACAAAAGCAGTTCCTCTGTGTTATGGCATTTTCACTGTGTCATCAACTAACCAAAATTTTCATCTCACAGATAAATAGATTTTGTATTTTCATTTTAATTTTATTGTTCTTTTCTGTATTTTCTGGTAAACGAAATAAAAATAGAGATTTTCTTCTTGTATCTGCTGCCCACTGTGATGTATGTTCAGATTGTGAGGATGGATTTAGGAAAGGTTCTTAGCTGTACTCTGGAACCTCCTTGAGAGTTCGGTCTTTTATTGGGAGGAGTGAGGAAAAGAAGCTATTGCTTGTAATCTGAGATGTTTTGATTTATTCCAGTACAGAACTAAGCCTTTACAGAAGCAGATAGTGTATCATGGAAAAAAAAAAAAAAGGTCTGTTTCGACAACTGCTTATGTACATCTAAAAAGAAGGTAGAGAAAGACAGACAGACAAAAAGTATAGATATATATGTGAAGACACCATTTCTCATTCATGTTTCAATCATCAGCCTTAGCAGTGATAATGAAGAGTAGAAAGGTGAGAATGTAAAAGTCAGATGATATAAGAAATACTGTAGGAATAAAGAAACATAAGTAAGAAAGAAAGGGGTGGTTGCAGCAGTTAAAGATCTATCATAAGCTTTCCATTATGACAGCAGTATAACTGTGACAGAATACAGTCTGGAAGCCATTTGGAAGACCTCAGAAATACTTGAGAAAGTGTGTAAAAAGTGAAATAAACTAAAAATACAGATGAAACAGACAGAAGGTAGGAAAGGGAAGATACTCCATTGCTGAATGATGGTAGTGATAAATAAACTTACATGAGACAGAAACAGGATATGAAAGAAATAAAATTAATGCTTTTATCTCATCTATTTCTTCTTTAGTAGCTGAGCAATAAAGACAGAATAAATTAACTAGCATGAGAACTCTTATTTTCTTAAGTATAGCTTTCTCTTATTCTTGCTTACTTGAAAATCCATTTAATTTAAAATATGTATGAAGCAAAGGGAAAAGCTGTTAGTCTAAAGCTATGCACAGAAAGGTTCAATTTGAAGCACATTTTTTATGGCCAAGTTCCAAGGAGCAGTCAAATGAGATTTACAATGCCAGTGTTGACGGGATCTTAAGCATAACAGCATTAGATATCTACTACCATAACTTTTTGGATAGAGGTGGCTGCAGTAAGCTGTAGCCTGCAATTATAGCTCAATCCTTACTCCTTTCTCCTCAACATTGAAAAGGTTAAGGATGCAGGGATCTCAAAGCCACTAAATTATCCTTCTGCTTTAGACAATCCATAAATACCACAGAAAGGCCCAAGGAGTGTTCTTCTTCTTCTTTGAGGGGTGAAATTTTTCCATTAGAAAGTGGTGAAAGAAGAGAAAAAAGGGAAACATGATGAAGTGCAACACACTTGAATTTTATTTAGCCAAAAGACCTTCTCTAGATCTTGCTGTAGATCTGTTCTATAGATAATTATTCTATGCTCTTTTCCTTAAAAAACACAACCCCAACAAAGTAGCTGGACTTTTTTTTTTTGTCCTACAAGATGTAAATACTTGCCTATTTTCTATTTAGAAATCTGAACTGATAAAAGGACAAGTAAAATGCTTGACAATAACTTCCAATGAATATCACCAGCTCCTGACTGAGCAATACCATTTCAGGCAGCTGATAGTCATACGCTCATCAGAATCTGAATTCCAATCAGCTGACTTGGTAAGAATTTAATAATGCATAATGCATTATGAAACCTAAAAAACATTAGCTGGACAGTTCAAGGAGATAGAGTTATTCTGTTTTGCTGGATTCTGACAATGAATCATCACTTCCTTCATCTTACATGTTGCTGGGTGCCTGTCTGGTTCATAGTAATCTAAATCTGGAAAGAAAGTGCTTCAGGCTATTCTAACATAAATCTTACAACATTAAAAACAGGTCAGCTGTAAATTTTCATTTATGATTTTGGTTTGGCAAGAGACACTATGACAATCTGAATACAGATTGTGGAATTTTATCAGCTTAATATTGTCAAATAAACCAGTATTACATTTTTCCATGCCCAGTACTGAATTTTCACTTCAGACAGTGGAGTCTTAGGATAAAGCATTACTAGCAAAAGCTTGTCAGCGTCAAGTCTGTGCCAAGACAACTCATTTGCACTGGAGCCCAGAGCAATCAAAAATCTTGCTGGCCTCAGGATACAATGTAGAAAACACATTTTGACATAGATTTCCTGACATGGTTTTGCTGTATATCATTAAATAAATATAAACAAGAATTACTTTCTGTCTGCTCAAAGGTAGGAAGAGAAAAAAACCAAAACCACAAGTGATAATAGATTGAAAACATCCTAGGGAAAAGCAAGATACCAAGGGCACTCTAAACTCTCAAAGGGAATAAATGGGCAGGGGGAAAATCAGAGCTTATTGGTTCCCTCATGCTGGCCATCTGCTCTGGACTACACTGAGAAAGGTTTCTTCAGTCCATCCTACTGTCCAGCCTGTTATAACTACTCTGATATATTTTTATTTCTTTGTTTTTCTTGGAGCCTTTAGATAAAGAGTTTTCTAGAAGCTGTTCTAGAAAGTTCAGTCCTCAGGCTTCCAATGTTCTGTTTGTATAGAGGAATGCTGCTCATTTCTCAGGGGGTAAGCCATGGTCAAAGGAAATTCAGGAAAATAGGTTTTCTAACAAAAGTAATAGAAGAAGGTTTGGAACTGGCATAATTTAGGGTTATCTTTGGATTCAAAAATAATACAATAATGATCTCTAAAATGTGAAAGTACTTTAGAAAACACCAAGTTATGATTAAAAAAAATTACATATTAATTCTGCAGGACATCTCTTTTCCTCATATCACACAGCTTCACTTACACTTGTTAGAGAAAAGGCATTGTCTTTGCCAAGACATAATATGCCTAACATAATTGTGTCTGTCATTTCCCCTGACAAACAAGAATATCTATTGACACCAGGAACTGTATAGAAGTCAAGAAACCACTGTAGTACCTTCCTAGATTTTGAAAGAGCCTGAAAGGTACTGTAAAAATAACAATTATTAGGATATTTAAAATTGATTGTGTTCTTTGTATACAGCCCTTAATAATATCACCTGTATGCATATTATCCCTGTGTAATTTATGTTGAACTGTTTTATGCACTGCTCATCAATTATTATTTTTTTTCTACATCATTTTGAGGTCTTTAGAAAACACAGAACGGAAACGCAGAAAGAAAACAAACCAAAATTCCCTAGAGATCTATAAATCAAGCAAAACTAAATTTTCCCTGAGCAGATGAATGTTTTTATAGACAAATACGTGATTCCATACAATAGTTTCAGTGATTCACATGTTTTTCCATGATTGCAGCACTATATATGTGACTGATTCAATGAACCCTCTCATCTTCAGAGAGAATAGCTGAATGGAGCTCCTGCCATGTCTGTTTTATTGCCCTGACTTGTACATGTTCTATGCCTCGTTATTCAAGCTGCAGGTAGCAAGACACCTGTGAATGATCAGCTTTGCCAACAGGTATAATGTAACAAGGATTTAATTGCTTCATCTTTGGCATCCTTCAGCTGCAAGGGGTGGCAACTGTTATTTCAATTGTAAAACAGAGCAGCTACTTAGGGGTTTTTCACCTGGAAAAGGATCGAGAATGTAAGTGTTAATTAATTAAAAATCGAGTCTGTTGACCACTTTCTACTTCCTCTCCAACACTGCAAGATTCAAAAATTCTTCTGGAGGAGTCTGGAAGCCTTGGGGCCTGTAGTTATCTTGTGGTTTTTGAAAATCGTGTCCAAGCTACTGATAATTAGAATGTGACTAAGCAAGGAAAACATTAGAGGCAAGGAAAGCATTATTGGATTCTTCTCCATGTCTTTTATCCATTTTTGTGTAATGGACTACATCTTTGCGATTTCCTGAAAATCAAGTCCTGACAACACAGAGTGTCCCTGGGATCCGTGCACTGAACTGGCTGTTGGTGTCCTGAGATCACCCTTGGTTCACCCATCATTTCAAGAGCAGACTGTCAGGATAGTCCCCTCTCATACCCATTATGGCACAAGTTTTCCTTGTCCCTAAGGGTTGCAGTCCTGTAGCATGGCATTGCCATTGCTGGTAATGGGCCATAAGCACTGTACTGAGTTTGAAAGGCCTCAGCATTGAGGTTTGTCAGTCCTTCTCTGTGTGAACTTTTCTTGACCTGCCTGCAGCTTCATTTACTTGCTTTTGCTGTGACAGCAGTTTCTCTAACTAGGTGTACATGGCTAATTTGTCCTACTTCTGTTTCTCTTTGTGTGATTCAACTGCACATTTTATAGCAGCAAGCACTTACTCTGTGCAGAACAAGATATCTATGACTAACACAAAAACACAGTGTAGGGAAACACAGCCCTTTTACGACAGTGAAGAAGCAGAAAGGTGTAAAATTGTGTTACAAAATCTATAAAAAATAACACAAAGTGGATTCTAGACCAAGGAAGAAGCAACAATCAACATCAGGATCATATACCTGCCAGTAAAGGACTCCAGATGCTGAGGACTCCCATAACACACACCCCCTCAGCACCAGCATGAAAGACTCACCTCAGCAACCAGTGCAGGGGAGCATCACTTCAGGAGATGGGGCAGAGACTGACAAATGTACATTTGGCAATTGTAACTGCATTATTTTTCTTCCTGTAACAATACATCTGGATTAATAATGACTGAACTTAAGATTTGCACTATATTAACAGTAAATTCTTGGCTTTACATGCATACAATTGTGCTTCCTCTTTGCCCGTAAAAAGATAAGAAGATAAAATCTTGACTCCATGGAAAAAATATTTAGAAACTACTTCCACTAACTTCATTAGGCTCAGAATTTCAGTATATGTCCTTGTGTGTGGAGAATGTTCCATGCATTTTTATTAACTTTGAAATTATTTGGGTAATTTCACTGTTTTTAACAATCTAATGATTCCTGGACTTAAAAATAAGGAGTTTGTAAAACTCTTAGAAACTGATCTCCAGAAACATTTTTACCATGTTGTCAGAGGTTTTTTGTTTGTTTGTTTTTTCCCACTGAAAACATATTAATTTCATCAAAACTTTTGTATTGGAAAAGTCTTTTGACAAAGATGGAATTTCTGATCAAAAGAGGGGTAGGGGGGGTGGGAACAAGAGAGAGGAGAAACTAAGAAAGTAGTTGCTAATTTGCTATTCTCCCACGGAACTCAATCTCTCTTGGGAGTTATTCTTCAAAAGTGATCAAAACCCCACAGCTGAGACATGGAATATTCATGTTCGAATTTCTGTCCCTAAAACTGTCCCACCCTGGGACTGGAAAAATGTTTGACATGCCTAGATTTCACTGGATAAGTAAACTCTTAACTTGACAAGAAAGCTAAAAATTGGTCCCATCATACACTACTTACAGCACAAATACACTACTTACAGCACCTTTTATTTTGAGCTGTCACTACAGTGACATTTTGACTAATCTCTATGAAAAGTTCAGCTCTTTTTCTTCTATGAAAAATACTTTCCTATGTAATATTAAAAAGGTTCCAGTTATATCAATTAGATCAGCTTTGAAAGCAAAGTAAAATTGAGAAGTATATTTTCCTCTTAAAGCATATTCATTCCCATGCCAAAAAAACCCAAACTTAAAGGTAACTCCACTCTTTGGATTATATTTGAAGGGCTAAGAAATAACATATCTATAAGAAAAAACAACCAGATTTTAACCAGAATTCTCAATTTCTGAGATGTTAGAGAATGGCCAGATCACACACAATCTATGTATCTTCCACCTTTCTTGCATATTTATTTGAAAATAAGCTCTGTCTTGCATAAAAAGAAGTATAGAAATAAAGAAATAGAGAAGTAATTTAAAAAGAAATAAATACTGATACAACCCAGTATCTGCAGGAGTCTCGGTACATCAGAATATTTAGATGCAGCTCTCTCAGCTAGACTCCCACACCAGTGGTGGCAGCAAGTTGCCATGAGGGGTCTGTTACCACGAGCTCTCTTACCAGAACAGAAATGGCTGGTGCTCAGTGTATTTTATCTTGCAAAGTAAAAGTAAAATAAAAAGGAATTTTACCACACAAACTATTTACTGTTTGCACAACCCTGTTACACAAGGTGTCTTTTTAGGAAAAAATATCCCCAAGCATAAAATGTCCTTTATTAACTCACGGTAAAACAGAACTACAAAAACCAAATTTAAAACAAACAAATAAATAAATAAATAAATCAACCCAACCCCAGACAATCCTAACCTAGGAAACTCTTAACAGCCTAACCAAGTTCTGGCAGAAATCCAGTGCTGCTGATGTATGCTGCTAGTTTATGTCCACTGCAACATTTACACGTATCTGTGCATACCACCATCTGTATTATTTTGCCTCTTCCATATTTAATGAAGGTTTAGGAATGAAAGCCTTGACAGAAAGCTCTGCCACTGTGAGCAGCACAGATATAAGAGAGGGAATAATAATGAAAAATTTCAGTTTTAATGTAATGTCTAAAACGACACTGGAAAGAATTGAGTTCTATTTGATCTGTTCCAGGGTTCCTCAGAGTGACTTGCGGGGTCTGTGGGTTACACACTGTGTACACTCCCTTGCACAGCCTGTGCTTCCCCAAAAGCTCTGCTGCCAAAAAGGCAGCAAGAACCACTATGCAACCGCTGTCAGTAGCCCCAGGGCTACAGATAAGCAGTCTGTTAGTAAGGACAAAGGCTGCCTCGGCCACACACCTCAGGCACTCCAGTTCTTCCTTGGGGTATATAACAGGATTTTATTTTTGCCTAATTACAAATACTGCAGGCTATGCAATTGCAGAAGATGTATCTAAATTAAAGCAGCTTCAAACAGACCTTTACTATACCTCTCATTGGTGGGGACAGCAGAGTGGCTCTTTTCCCTGCCATTAGATTTATTAAGAAGAGTCACGTGAAGGCCTAAAAACCTTATAAAAGAATTGTAGAAGGTATCTTTCAGCTGAGCATTTACTACAAAACCCAGACAGGGCTGAGCTGCATGTGCAGAGTGACACATTCTGCTTCTCTTCACTTTCTGTGGGTTTGAAAACCCAGGCTATTGAATTAAACATTGGATACTCACAGGTATGAGCAGCACCAGTACAATTCTACTTACTGTGCCCTTTTACACATTACTCCAGAAAAAAAAAATAAATAAAAGAATCCAAACTAATTAGGGTTTATGAGAGCTATGGAACACCACTGTGGATGTTTTATTTCAAAGGTCACTTATAGTGCAGATCTTTATTGCAACTCGAGAGAATGAAAAATGTAAAAAAAAAGTCCCTTTTGTCACTATTGGAGTGTGATATAGGTTTGCTAAGAACTTATCTGAGGGGCATGTAAAAGAGAGATAGAAAAGCATCTCTCAGATTAGGCGAGATAACAAATAATTCCTTTCTTTTATTTCCACTTCCAGAAATTTGCTGTTAAAGACTTTTGCAGCAAAAGCTTTCTTCTGTGTTGCAATTACAATTCTTGAGAAGAAATAACAGGGTTGGGGAAAAAAGATTATCCTTGTTTCCTTTAAAGTCCAAGGAAATTGCTCCATTATTTCAATCTGCTACTTTCTTTCTTTTTACATGAGTTTTTTTATTGAAGTTTATTTTTATTGGCTGTATAACTTACAGAAATTAGAATGATGGTGTATCTGTGGTTAATGTCTTAACATTTCCTCTTATAGTCAAAGTGATGTAAATGCACAGCCTATTGGCACACCAGTCTTCTGTCTACTATATGACTTCTTCATCAGCATGTCATATAATAAATTTAGTATTATTGATGCCTACTGTCTTCCCATTTTTACAGGGGATGACCAATAATCCTGAAGTTAGAATAGATTTGATTCTTTCAAAAATCAGAAAGACTGAGATATTCTTGACTGATGTCTTGAAGAGGAGAGAAAAGCAAATATTTTTCTCTTTTGTGATTTCTGAGTTCAGAGAAAAATAATCAGGTAATTTTGAGGATTGTTCGATGGTGGAGTTAAAGTGAATTTTTTATCACATAAGAGCTTTCATCATCTATGTTTAATATTTACAGCCATGATTTCAAAACAGGCTGGATCTTTTCAATTCAGCTGAAGTCAAGAGGAGGTGGGATTTGGGAAAAGTAGGCTAAAGCTAAATATGTGCTATATGCAAAAGTATACAAAGACAGGCTGAGAGAATTTGGGTTGTTAAGCCTGGAGAATAGAAGGCTCCCGGGAGACCTTATAGCACCTTCCGGTACCTGAAGGGGGTCCAAAAGAAAGCTCAAGGGGGTCTATTCAAATGGCACGTGATGACAGGACAAGGGCCATGGCTT
Source organism: Scytalopus superciliaris (assembly GCA_013400415.1). Taxonomy (NCBI): domain Eukaryota; kingdom Metazoa; phylum Chordata; class Aves; order Passeriformes; family Rhinocryptidae; genus Scytalopus; species Scytalopus superciliaris. The sequence goes on from VXBX01002105.1 coordinate 421,294, forward strand.
TAAACTGGAAAAGAGTATGGTTAGATGAGATATTAGGAAGAAATTCTTTACTGTGAGGGTGGCGAGGCCCTGGCACAGGTTTCCCAGAGAAATTGTGGCTGCCCCACCACTGGAACTGTTCAAGGCCAGGTTAGATGGGGCTCTGAGCAAACTGGTCTGGTGGAAGGTGTCCCTGCCCATGGCAGGGGGTTTGGTTCTAGATGGTCTTTAACATCACTTCCCACTCAAACCATTCTATGATTCTAGGTATCAATGTAATGAGGACATCACTAAATATTAAGTGATATAAATAATTTTTTTCTCAGAACTTCAGAAAACACACTCCCATCTCAGAACCTTCTTCAGCAATATATTCCCATAGACTACTTAGCACTATTGTTAATAAGAATGTTGTAGGTTACCACACCCAGCCGTAGCTATTTACCTTTAAACTTCTAAATGAAGCTGATGGAAAAAGTCACATAAATTTTCAGGTTTCCAGGCTACGTCTTTTCATTGAATAACCTCTGCTTTACTTTTAGGTTTTGATTGGTTCTCTAAATGGAAATTTTTGGAAATAATATTGGATTGAGAGACACTTACCACTTCTGGAGAAAGCGTTTCCAAAGGGGATTAGTTGTTATTGACAAATACCAAGAAAAATCATGATGATCTGATCTATTTGTCTTCTGTTTGAAATGTACAGGCTAACTAAAGAAAACTTTTTTCGACAGGTAATTCACCTTGTAAAGCAAACAAAACCTTTTTTAAGTTTTATATACCACAAATACCTTTTGTAGGGAAAATACATATTCCATAGTGTCTGTAGAAAAAGACATACTTATAAAGCTGAGCAATAAAATGCAGCAATCACAAGACAGACAGTTAAAATTATATTTTTTTGGCTTTAGAATTGCCATTAAAGTTCTCCTTGCAGAGTTTTTTTCTGCTTTCCCTCCTGCTACAACAGGATGTTGTATACTGACATCTACTTTTGCAATGTTTAAAATGATCACATACAGTTGCCATTGTAAATCTTACTGGAACAATGAAATAAGCTTCTAAGCGAGTGCTGGAATAAAAGGATAATAATTCATATTGATTTATGTCTTGCAGTCAATTGATTTTAAGAATTGTCCAAGTTATGATCAGAGCTTATCCTGAATGAAGACCATTTCTAAGAGCACTTGGTGTGGGTTAATTCCCTAGTAACAAACAAAGAATTCTGCCATGTCAGGAGGGGGGAGAAAATATCCACTTACAAGGCTTTTTTTTCTATTTAAAGGAAATTTGTGGATGATCAATGTCCATGATACTTCTTTTTCTTTTGAATTCAGAGGCATTGAGACAAGCAATTGACAGGCACGGCTACTGTGTTATGTGATTTAGTAAACCTAGTGAAGTTCTTTCAAAGGCTAAGTAGAAGCTGAATACAGTATTTCAAGACCACATTTTGGACTTTGACAGATAATACCAGTGTATCCCAATTCAAGAAAGCCCTTTTACTGCAGGCTTAAAAATATATATGAAATATAAAGAGCTTCTCCCCCACCACCCTGCCAAATTTACTTTTGGAAATGCAAAATCTTTATCACATTTACCTTGGCATTGCAAAATTGCAAAATCTAATTTTTAGGCTTGCGTTTTTCATTTTCATTCTCTGACTTCATATCTTCAATAATGCTTGTTCACAGCTTGTTTGTTAGGAAATTGCATCTTCTCAAGGTTTCTTACATATTGAGACTCAGGATAGAAGGACCCTAAGGAGGTCCCTGATCCAAACTCCTGCCCAAAGCTGTATCAGCTGTGGAGTCAGTCCTGGCTGCTCAGGGCTTTTGCCAGCCAGGTCATGAAAACCTCCAAGGATTTAGACTGCACAGGATCCAGAAAGTTCCACCTGATCATGAGGAAGAACTTCTTTACTGTGAGGGTGACTGAGCGTTGCAAGAGGCTGCCCAGAGAGGTTGTGGAATCTCCCTCACCGGAGGTACTCAAAAGCCATCTGGACACAATCCTTAGTAACATGCTATAAGGGGACGTTTAAGTAGATGACCTTCAGTGGTTCCTTTCAACCTTAAATCCGTGACTCTGTGAAATAGATGAGAATCCACTATTGACAAGATAGACTGTCAATAGTCTTATTGCACATCTTATTGCAGACTTGATTCTGGTCATAGAAGTCATTCTGAGCTACATGACTGGAGATATGAAATGAGTGAAACAGATCTACAGTCAGTAATAGGAAGTGGCACGGTTTCTTCTCTCTTCCACATCCAACCTCCATCAAGTGAAATTGGGATTGGTGACAACAAAGTTGAGGGAAACACGACCTTCTCCCACTGTGTTGGAGCTTCTATTTCATATCAACGTATTCAGATGTCCACTGACAAAAAAACACCTTCAAAATCCCAGTCTGTTTTTGTGTATGCCATCAGATAAATAGGAAGACATTTACAGTTTTGGTTGGATCTTGAAGAATGTAGATTCTTAGACAAAAAACAAATGCCAAGAGAAGGAACTAATCATTAGCCCTTCTGCTGTCTTGTATGTATGTAATACTAATTCAGAACCCAGTGTGGTTTCTGTCCTTCAACACATACTGCTGTTTTTCCTTTCAGCCTGGATACCTGCCTTACACTTTTCTTTTAAACATATGATTAGACTGGACAAATTTGTGGTGTCATCTATTTTCATCATAACGTAGTGAGTGACTACACAGAACTCAGAGCTAGCTGCAAAGGTCTTTGTCTTCTTCTTTCCAAAATTTGTTTTTGTCTCCCAACATGTTACACGAAGAAACAACTCCCAGATGGCAGAAAACTCCAAAACACTCTGAAAAGAACAATTGTTTTTCTTTAGTAATTTTATTTGTGAGTGGGCTCCATGCTGCTTTTTGTGTATGAGACACAAAAAAAAGGTATGAGCACACATTACCTTGGAATGGGCAAAAACCAGGATGAAAGCTGATTACAATACATTACAGTGCATCCTGTTCAACTCACCATCTGTTTTCAGTAGCATGTAGGAAACAGCAGACCTGGATACTCAATTATTTAATATTTCAGTTTCATTAAAAATTAAGGAAGCAGAAGCAAGTTTTGTGAAAACTTCTGATGTTTACTAACAGGTAGATGGTGCACACAGTAAAACGCTAACAAATATTAGAAAGCATATCCAAAACATTGTACTTTCAGTAATAATGCATTCTAGGTTAATTTCCGCATGGGCTATACTTGAAAATATTCTCTAGAGAATAAGAATTTTACAATCTTGGTAGATTTTAAAGAAAATTAGAACAAAGTATGCCAGCATGCATCTTGACATAATTTTCTTGTATATGCAGGTAGTTACATTAATTCAAAGTTCAACACTGGTGGTGTGCCACAGTAACACATCTATTTCATGGATAAATGGAGAAATGCCATACTACCAGTGGCAAAACACTAGTTAAACTAAACCACCAATCTGACTTATGTTTTACCCATTAATATCAGCACTAATTTTCCCATGTTAGAAGAAGATACCTTCATACATTCTACTGTGTTTAATTTATTTTTTACATACAGACTTTTTACTCCTTTCAGTGTTATTTAAAATTATATATTAAATTTTGTAAGTGTTGTCTATTTCATAGAGAGATACAAAAGAGGAGAGAGAATAAAAGAAAAACAGGCAATGGTGAAAGGGTAACAGAAGGCACCAGGAAAAAAGTAATAATTAACAGCCATAATAATATGAAGATGTATTTCAGATATACTTACACTTCTCTGAATAGCTTCTGAGGCAATAAAGAATTATTTTCAAAAGCAGTTTCTTCACTACTTTTGATATCAATCAATTCCTTTTATTTTCCGTGGCATCAGAATTATTAACTTTGCCAGTATTAAACCATACGATAGTTTCTCTAGGGAAAGTAGCTGAGTATTATCTGAGAACTGGGTTCTCTTTGTTATTCTCCCCTGAGAGAGTTTTACACTATGAGGATTAACCTTAGAATGGGACAAATGTTGGCATCTCTCAAAGCATTTGTCCCTCTCTGATCTAAGTCACATCATTTTGGCCCTAAAAATGATCACCACAAAGTCCCTTAGGATGTAGAAAAAGGCAATTAGTATGCAAATGGGGCTTCTCAGGTGCCTGTACTGATGTTAGTCTCTACTGTGTTGCTGGAGTGAGGGACAGCTGCAGCAGAGAGGCACTGCCTCCATACTTCCCCTAGGAGCGCTTGCAATCTGGCCTCCAAAACATGTTTTCAATTTCCTTATTGGCACTTTCAATATTAATCACAGTCCTTTGGAAAGAAAAGGAAAAAAAAAAAAAAAAAGGGGGCTGTTTCACTTATCTGCCCCCCTACCTCTGCACCTTACCACTACCCTTCACTTTTGATGTGGGACATCTCAATGGGAATAACAGTATTCAAGGCTACTAAAGTGAGATGTTATTTACAGGTTAATACTATTATCACTTTCATGCCTTGCATGTTTATATAAATTGAATCATAGGATTTATATACATTCTGATATAAACTTGAGCTTGGGGCGGGGGAAAAAGAATTCTCTGGGGTGGTCCAAGAGCAAACACCATCTGCTGTTCTTCTGAGCTGAGAATGATGAGACATTCCTGAAAATTCATGATTGCACAGTGTCCATAGATAATTATATAATGAAAATTTTGCATGGCATATAATACATTGTAAGAGTACTTTAAGCATATCATTAGTACCAAAGGGAAAAAAAATCACAAATATGATAATTTTTCAGAACAATATATTGATCTTATCAGAAATACCCCTTTAATCTGAAGCACTGCTCCTGTTATCTACCTTCTTTTTTTTAAACCATTATTAAAAAACCCCAAACCTATCAATCCCCTTGTATTTTTCTGAATGTGTTTCTATATCCAGGTCCCCTGTCAGTACATATGAGATAAATTTTCACACAGGTATACTCCTGGCATGCTCTTGAATCCAAAGTTACAAATTTTTACATGCTTACAACTTCCAAACCCACTGATTTTCTACTTGTCTGTGAACAACTCTAAGAGTATACCTAACATTCTTATTTTTTTTTTATTTGCTTGAATGATCTACCAAGAATGCTTTACCAAATCTGAATACAAGTACTTCTTTTTAGAATGATTTTTTTTCTTAATTATTATTATTTAAATTCATGAGGGAAGGAGGGAAAAAAAAGTATATATCAACTCCAGGAGAAGTTATTTTTAAATTAATAAAAACAAGGAGCAAAATATTTTTCTTCAGACGTTTACTAGTTGCATAACCATAACTTTGGTGCCTTAGAATCAGAGAATCTACTAGATTATACCATTTAAGACACATAGTAGACTCACAGAATGGTTGAGAATGGAAAGAACCTCTGAAAGACACCTGGTTTATTCCTCTTGCTCAAGCAGCGTCATCTAGAACCCATTACCCAAGACAGTGTCCAGACAGCTTTAGAATATCACCAGGGAAGAAGACTCTACAACCTCACTGGGAAACCTGTTCCAGTGTTGTCATCCTCACAGTAAAAATGTGTTTCCACATGTTCAGAGAAAACCTTCTATGTTTCAGTCGGAGCCCTTTGCCTCTTGTCCTGCCACTGAACAGCGCTGAAAAGAGCCTGACTCCATCCTCTTTGCATCCTCCCTTTAGGTATTTAAACACATTAATAAAAGCCACCCTGAACCTTCATTTCTCTGGGTTGAGCAGTTCCATCCCTGTCAGTCTTTCCTTATGTAGGAAACGCTGTAGTCTCTTAATCATCTTTGTGGCTTTCCAAAATACCCATAAGGACCATCTAAGGTCTAAACAAACTTCAGCAGCCTCTCCATGATGTGCTATCTGAGCAGTAAACCTTGGACAGCAGGTTGGGTTGGCAGACAGGGATCTCCATCCTGCTCGACTGGAACCTCCATCCATCTCAACAGGGAGTCTCGCACTGCCATCCCCTCATGGTGACAAGTGGGGCTCAGACCTGGGCAGCTCAGGCATTCCTTACCACTGAATTAAGCATGTAACATATGTGTATTTCATGGGAACTGACACTCCAGTCATAAGGCAGAGATAAATCCCTCTCAGTTGACAGGGAGGATGCATCCAGCAATGTGTCACACCCTCAGGAAAGACAATTAAAACCCATGGGAGCAATGCACCCTAATGACTGCCAAATGTCTGTAGGACCCTTGGAGAGATGCCAAGAAGAAATTGATTGCAATTTGGAGTATTGATCTGCATCCAGTTTCTGGACTTCAGGTTAAGCTACACAGCGTAAGTAAGAGAATCTTTCCTGAGTGTGTAGTCCTGCCTCTAGCATTTGCTAGTTTGAGCTTCAATACTTTTGGGAAGTATTCTGTATCACTTTAGAAACAATACATCAACACTGCAGATAACTCTAAAATCTTTTTAGTTTATCTTCACATTTTCTGGTAGATTTATAAACCTTTGACCACAGATTACAGCTGGTTTCTAAATAGCAGTAGCTTCTAAAAACATTCCAACATGAAATAGCCCATAACAACAGAACAATATGTACAAACAAAGAAGACAAGTAGCAAGATTACCCAGAAAGATCAGTCTTGCTGTTTGCATAAAGTCATAGGAGATCTAGTGTTGTCTGTTCTGTAAGTTGTTTGGAGCAGATATTTCTCAGATGAAACAGAAATATTTTGCTGTCATTTTATCATTCAAAGCATACATAAAAATAAGTTTTATTGCCCAAAGTGAATGATGTGTTAAATAATCATTAGATACATAAAACGCTACCTAAAAAAAAAAAAAAAAAAAAAAAAAAAAAAAAACCAAAAAAAAAAAAAAAAAAAAATAGCAAAAAAAAAAAAAAAAAAAAAAAAAAAGACAAACCACGAAACAAAACAAAACCAAAAAAAATCAATATTTTTGCATACAATAAAACAAAAGAGCTCAACTCTGTGCATACATTATGCCTTTTCTCACAAAACCCAAAGGGAATTTTCATCACTTGAGACCTTGCACATCTTCAGTACAGGGAGATCACTGACATTCCTGAGCTCTCTGGAACAACATCAGGAAAAGACTGGATGTATTACTATCACCTCCACCCAGAACATGAGTAACAGGGAAGATTTTGGTCAAAAGAGTGTCATTCCCACTCCACATGCTGGCACAATGGCTCTGAATGAGTGGGTCTCTTGGCTTGTGGAAGCTGCTCCAGTTAAAACTCTGACAGCAACTCCTCTGCAAGTCCCACATCCCCTGTACGCTTTGAAAAGGAGGTGGCACTGGAGGGGAGCCTGCTTTTCACTTGTGGAAAGGTCAGAGTTGCTTTCCTATGGGTTCCCATGCATAAAAACTGACACAAATTGTAGGGATCAGGCAGGGAGTGACTCTGAATCTTGTGATGTTGTGCTAATGAAACACAGATTTATTGCCTGCTCAATATAATTTCTGTCTGCCTTAATTCACAAGGAACTCAACACACATTTTATCTGCATCTGGGTTTGGATGGAAAAATTAAAACTATTTTTGCACAAAGCAGAAATAAACAAGAGCTTGCCTTTAATTTTTAACCAAAAGTTAAGGGTAGCACTTAGTAGTATAAGGATTTTTTCCCCTCAGTTTGCACAATTTTACTGTTATTTCTGAAGATTTTTAAAAAGTTACATGCCACCTACCCCCAGATTGTAGCTCCACAGATGGATTTATTGTTGTCCAGTACAGACACTACAAAATAAATTAACAATCCAGCCCTTACTTCTGTCTAGTAATCCTCCTCTTCTGAAACCAGAAAACTTTTTCATCAAAAACAATTATTAAATGCCTAAGATATAAGGTTTAATTAGAGTTCTGATTTAATAACCTAACAACAAATGCTGTCATTAGTCAAGTAGGATGATATAGTGGATATACTGCGTGCTGTAAGAATATAGAAATTAAGTTATTTAAAAAAGACCTTAGAGTTACAGTTCTACATACTACCAGGGACTCTAAACCACTTCCTTAAATAACAGCAAGCTGAAAGGCAAGTGAAGTTAGGTACTTTTGTGACCTCCATTGGCCTAGAGGGACTAAGGTCAGTAAAGTGTACCCTTATCTTTGCTGGTTCACTGACGGCAGCTCCTGTGCCTCAGGTAGTATCACACATCACTCAGCTCTTCAATTCATTGTTTTCCTATGGCTGTGAGCAATAAATAGGTAGCACAAACCATGGACTTGGCAGCATTTAAAGACTGCAGGGATTTTTGTTGAATCCTTTGAGCACTCTTTCTGTCCCTCTGACCACCGAGCCTCCTACATGGAAAACTGCGATGGATGTGACCAAGGCAGACCTCTGTCCAGAGTAATATGAAGCCCAAAATACATCCAACTACTTCTACAAGGACTGGATTTAAGCTCTCAAAAAGAAAAAAAGAAAAAAAAAGGAAAAAAAAAGCCATATCCATTGATTCCAGGTCTTATATGACTTCTATGATCTAACATGTAGAATTTTATGGAGTGAGACAAGGGCATAATCCCTTGGATCCATAGTCACATAGTAGAAATCACAGTTCTATTTATGATCCTCACCTTCTGCACTAAAATACGCCATACATACACTTTAGAGTGAAAGGTAGACTTTGTTCTATTAATATTATTTATTTTCATAAATAATCAATAGAGAGAAGTGGATGTTCCCAGATCCAAAGCTCCTAAACTGTCCTTTTGAAGTTAGATAGTGTGAATATTGCCTAAAAGTGCTCCAGGAATTCCTGCCAGATAAGAATACTAGGGAAGGAACATAGCATTTACTAATGCTAATGTTTTTTGAAAAATGGGACAAGGGGTAAATTATATGGGCTTGTGAATGTTGTGAGCTATAACCAGGGAAAAAGAGGGGAGAAAATATGAAAGTAGAAAGGATAGAAGACTATTGTGGTAGGTATAGATTTGAATATAAGAAGGCAAANCATGCAACTGTGATACTATGGCATAGATGATTTGCATTAATAATCTTTTAAGAGAAATAAATGAGGACAGGAACAGCAAAAGAATCTGTGCTTTTAAATATACAGAAATTCTTTCAGAGTTGAATATTATCATTAATAAAAAAATGCATGACTTATTCTATATTTAATTTGTCAATATTTCCTTTACAAAGTCAAGACAAGGTTTGGAAGGTCAGAAATATTTAAGATCTTACCTATATAGAGATTTAATTTTTCATCAACTTTTGAGGGGCTTCTTCCAAATTATATTACACTGTGATCATATAGAACAATCCTTACTTCTAGTTAACTGGCCAGTTGGTGCAAATTCTCAAATGAGCTTTTAAAGCAAATTATGTTCCTTCTATTATTTCAGTATGAATAAGATTCATGAGCAGCTTTTTTATTAGGTTGGCAGTGTTCTAACTACATACCTGCATTGTCTATATTACTCCAGCATTTTATACTATAACTCTTCTGCTCTGATGTTGACTGGACCAAGCTGATTGTGGACCTTTTGCTTTTGCACCTTCCAAGAGACATGTACCTTAAAAAAGTAATATGCACTGGGAGGAGATAAGGACACACTTGCAGAACACTGAAAAGAAAAAAAAAGATACATTCTGTAAGCTGTACTCAACGTTACAAGGGCAAGAATCTCATACAGACTTTGGTCTTGTTTGTTTGGTTTGGTTTTTTTCCCCTTATTTTACTCTAACAGCTCTCCAGAGCACTTTAACTCGCTGTGTGTATTCAGAAATTCTTATTCTTGTCTATCCTTATTCTTTGGTTCTGTTCTGCTCTCAGGTACAGAAACACCAATATGTCAGGGTGCTCAGACATTTGCCTGACTAACAGTAGTTTATTAGAATGACTGACTCCTGAGATTCAGGACTGTCACTGCAGAACTTTTGTGCTACACCTTGTGTGGTCATATAGAACAAAAAGTTCTGACACAGAATTGAGTGACACTTTATACCACATTATAATTCTTTGTGTTTTGGAGATCCCGCAGGATTCTAGGGCATACCAGGACAAGATATACCATGACCTTGGTGCTACTTCTCCATCCTTTGAATAGATGAACAAACCCTTCCTTTCACTTGCTCATATTACATCTCTGATGGAAGTGCTTCCCAGGTCAGTGCCAGAAGAATATCAACCTGTTAAACCCATCAAAGGTATTTTCCACCCTAAATGATTGTTATTCTATTTTCTAAATGTGTCTCACTTTTCCTTATCCTGTAACTTCTACCCACATTTCTGTCCACCCTTTTTTCTTATTCATGACAAAAAAAGTCAGTCATGGGGAGGCTGTATGAGTGGCACACAAGCAGCTTTCTAATTTAAAAAAAAAAAAAAAAGACATTACTCAAAATAAGTGTCCAGAAAATTAGGTAGCAGATGACTTATCTTCTGGAAGATAATGAGAAGAGATTATGGAAAAAGTGAAATGTTTTATCAGTGTTCCCATGGAAACTGAAATAGGTGCAATAACAAGCTTTTAAATTTCATCAACTTTCCTAAGAACATGAAGTCGAATCCTGCTAACAGCCAAGGCCAGAAGCCTCCTGGGTTAGTCAAAACAGTGTTCAGTCAGCCTCAGTGGGCAACCTCCCAATGTATGCCTATGAAAAAGAAAGGAAGAGCCTTGCTGTGAGCGAAGAGACAGACTACTAATAAGGCAGAAGGACAGGGAGTGCACAAAAGGAAGCCCAAGACAATAATTTTGCTGAAGATTAAGCTAAAGAAATATTTTTATGATCATCACTGCTACCAGTATTGTCAGAACCCAGCCACATCCTTTGTCCCACCGTGAACTCTGCTTTGTGAAAGCAACAGCTCCCTCCACAGGCTTTTGACCAGAAGCCAGGTTCGTAACCTGGGAGGAGAGGACTGATGAGTTCTAAAACTCCCACTCTGTTCTTCAGGCACAATTCCACTAGGCAAGGAATAATTACTGTAGTTGTGAGTCTTCAGCTTCCTGTTTTTCAAGACAGAATCTTATATGACTGTCTCTCATTGCTATAAAATGTGAACAGCTTTTTTTGTTTATGGTGTGTCAATCCGAAGTTTGGCTCATTTTGCCTTTTCTGTGCTGACTGACAGTTTGTGCATCTCATAGCATTAGTACCTCCACTGTTCTCTAAAACAGTAATTTTCGTAAGAGGAGAATGAAGTTTCATTAACAATTTTTCACATGCTGTCACAGAGGATTAAAGAAAAAGTATATGAAACTGTCTCGTGTTTTAAGAGAAAAAGTCTAACATGACAAGAACTCTGCAGCTCGTGTACTGCATATGCCATACCACTGTGATGGGTTGGATAAACCCCCAAAACTTAGATTAAGGCCTTAGTTTAGTTAGGCCTGAAACCAAATTTAGTAGGCCCCAGTTTTTGGGCCATGGGGCACTCCGTAGATTCAGAGGGGCAAGTGTCACCTGACTTAAGCAACCAAAGAGGTATTTCATATCATCTGACGTCAAGTCAAGTATAAATCTAGTGGGGGAGGTATCCTCGCTCTCTTGCCCTCCCTCTCTCCGTGTGGTGTGGTGGTGAGGACTCCCTGTTGCTGCTCCCAGAGCGACAGGCCTGGCCGCTTCCCTGCCGAGATGCCCACAGCAGTTCTGGTCTCTGGGAAGTAAATACTTTTGTTTGATATTACTTTGCTGGGTGCTCTTTCAGAGAAACGTGTTTAGTTTTGTTTCTGTGTGGGTCTTGGGTGGTGAAATCTGTGTGTTATTGGGGTGGATAGCTCTGGATGAAGTTATTGTTGTTTTTTCTTATATTTGTACGTATATGTATTGTAACTTTCCTGTAAATATATGCATATAGTTCTTTCCAGTTTCAGGTTTTTTTTCCCCTTCCCTCCTTTCACTGGGACTGTGCGGGTCTTGGGGAGGTTTGGCATTTTGCCAAGGTCGAACCCACGACAGAATGGAGTAAGCTCCCATGCTGCACGGCAGTCATTGCTCAACATATTCATGGCCACTATATGCTTCTATTTCTCTCTCAGTCTTCCAATTTTCTCTACTGTGATTTTAGAGTTACTTTGGCTATAGCAAAATAGGCCTTTTAACTATGCAAATGTTCAGTAAAGGATTTCATTAACAAAGGATGCCAAGAAAAACTAAATCAGACAGAAGAAAAATACTAAGATCAGTAAACTTTGTATTGAGAAATCACTGAGCACTAAGTCCCAAAAATCATCAGCAAAATCAGCTGCTAGTTTCTGAAAAGCTTCCACTTATAATTTTCCCCTAGGCCATGTTATATTAGTGTTAGTGAATCTGTGTCAGTAGGGAATCCATAGCAATCACTGAGGTATACTGAAAAAATATGTTTCACAGAGGTACAAAGCTAGAGAACTGTCATACAAGTTCACAAAAGGGTTCTTATTATAAACCAAGAACTTGTAAAGGTATCAAAAGATACCTAGAGACATTGTTTTCTTTGTTGTGCTTTTGTTAGGTTCTGTAAGTCTTGGTCTATCCCAAAATTTCAAGTACATATCAAAAATACACCCCGAATCCCACTGATATACCACAAGCAGAGCACCGTAAATACTTCCATTCATGTTTCTGTCCATACTACCAAATGCCTTCTTGTTTTCAGCCCAGCCACCTACATATATGGTCTGCAGTTTGTGACAGCCCCAAGATTCTTTTGGTCAGCATTGCTTTCTACATGATTGCACCTGTCTTCCCTATTCCCACTTGATTAATATAATGCAATTTACACATGCTACATAATTTTTCCCTGTCTCAAAAGAGCCAGGCTTCCCTGGAGAGATTAGCAGCCAGGAGGCACGAAAATCCTAGCTTCCTACTCTCTAAGCTTTAGCCTAAATAGCTGAGTTTTTTCCCATAGTTAGATGACAATGCTCATCTAGTTCCTGTAAGGTCTTTCATAAAACGAAGCCACCCTTGATGGCACCAATGGATTTTAATTGACAAAACATGTAGACAGAGGAGCTGGGCTTAAGCCACAATCGATCCATGATCTGTGGATCAATGACAGTATAAAAACATTACTATACAAACAAATGAATGAAATGACAGAAATTAAAAAAAAAAAAAAAAAAAGAAGAAAAAAAGGAATAAAAGAAAGATTTAAAAATTCTTAGACTAGCTCCCAGTACCTGAAGCATTCCAATCTAAACCATTGATATGCCTCAGAATGTGATCCAGAAGGGGAACAGGGAATAATGATCCACTCCCACGAGTGAGGTAGCAGGAATGAAAGGTTTATTGAAATTGTGCCCAGCATTTAAAGGGTCGTTAGGGAAGGTTACAGAAGAGGTTGGAACCTAGGAGGGGTTTAAGGAGGAGTTGGGGAGGGGTCTCCCATACAAGGCAAAAGCCTCCAAACTGGGAAAACAGGGGTAGATTCAAACCATACAGGAGATGCTACACTGCTGTGAGCAGGGACCAATCAGGGGATGGGTTACAAGCCATGAGGGATGAAAAATTCCAGCAGGACACACAGTAAAACAAAGGAAAAGCATATAACATGATAAAATCCTCAAATGGGGTACAGACTTTAAACTGCAAACAGTCCTTAAGTGTAGCAGCAGTCCATATAAATGCAGAATGCAGTTTTCCAGAGCTCAGGGCTGTTGAAGGTGTTCTTCCACAGCTGGTATCTCTCTCCTCCAACATCATAATGCAGACAATCCAGCAGAAATGCAGCCCATCAGTGTGATGGGCTTTCTGTGAGAAAGGAAAGAAGCACAATTTCCTAACACTAGTAATCAATAATTTCTTGTGAAAAAGAGGTTGGGGTGTCAAAACAGTGTTAAATAAATACATGAAATAAGCATTGCTATGTCTTTATAGAAATTAAGATATATTATGTAATTATTATATAACAGGGAAATACAAAAGCCAACACCTTGCAGTATATTGCCCTAAGAAATTTCCTGTAAACTTAGAAAAGCAAAACTGTTTAATCAACTCTGATAAGCTACTGCCAATAATAAGGCAGGAATAACATTTCTCCTTTTTGGATGGTTGTGTATTTTGCAGTTATCCTTTCAGGTATTAAACTTCTGTAAGTAAGGGCCTTGCTGAGTTTGCTGAGTTCAATAAACATTGACCTAACTCTTTGATCCTGTTCTGAAAGCAGCTTCTAATTTCAATACAAGACAGTAAAAATTTAATTCTGATTGCTTGAACCTACACACCTCTGGTTCTGCATAAGAGTATGCCCTTATCAGAATAGGTTTTACAGTAAATATAATTAACTAACTTCACTTGAAAAATACAAGATTTTGAAGTTTTGGATATTTTACTGGGAGCTCTGAATAACTTATGCTCTTCCACAGTTGAATTCACCCTCTCAAAATGAAAATATATCAAGAGTTAACACAGGCTTTGCTTTCACATTTATAATGGTTGCACCTTAGCTGGAAAACATTCTCATATAATTTCACCTCATTATGTCAAAGTAGTGGAAACTCAATGACATTAATTTCAATTAGTTATTAATATTTATAGGTGAAAATCTGAAGAACCTGAAATGCATTTGATACAGATTTAAAGATGTCTGAGACTATTTAGAGATATACAGTTCAAGCTACACACTCATTTCTGAAATACTCCAGAACAGATACAGTTTTAGTTAATTCTAGCACACATTCTGCCAAATCCTAGATTTTTGCATGCCTAAGGTATCTTAGCCCTGTCCCATTTGTCCTGTAGTATGTCTTTAAGAATAAAGCTTAGCTTTTAGTTATGTGCTAAAGAAGACCTGACCTGAAAAACAGATTATTCTTATATTCACAGATGCAGTACCTGTGGCAGGGTCAACGAATCCAACAATATGCCTTTCAAATAGCCTGAACACAGCAAACAGCCCTTACTTCTGTGAGGCACCAAAACCCTCTGCCACAGCCCCAAAACATCTACATAGCAGTGCCTCCCATATCTGTCTGTCATGGTTTAACCCCAGCTGACGACTAAACCCCACACAGCCATTCACTCACTCCCCTGTGCTGGGATGGGGTAGAGAATCACAAGGTAGAAAACTCATGGGTTGGGCTAAAGAGAGTTTAATAGGGAAAACATGAGCTGCTCACACAAGGAAAGCAAAACAAGGAATTCATTCACTGCTTCCCATGGGCAGGCAGGGTGTTCAACCATCGCCAGGACAGCAGGGTCCCATCATATGTAACAGTGACTTGGGAAGACAAAAGCTGTTAACCCTAGAATCCCCCCTTCATTCTTCTTCTCACAGCTTTTTAAGCTGAGCATGACACCATATGGTATGGGATATCCCGTTAGTTGGAGCCAGCTGTCCCAGCTGTGTCCCTCCCCAGCATCTTGTGCACCCCCAACCTAATTGCTGGTGGAGTGATGTGAGAGGCAGAAAAGGATTTGACACTGTGAAAGTGCTGCTCAGCAATACTAAAACATCTTTGTATCAACAGCATTTCCAGCACAAATCCAAAATGCAGCTCCATTTTAGATTCTGAAAATTAACTCTACCCCAGCCAAAGGCAGCACATGGCCCTATCCCCTCCAAACTGCCTTGTTACTCTTTGTTGTATGAGACAAAACCAAGTTCTGAATATAAAACTGTATTTGCTTGCATAATTATTTTATAAGCTAATCATTTAAATGTGAATAACTCTTGATAAAGTTTATAGTATGCTTATACTTAATTCATTATTACAAGTGAAAGCCAAACATGGGTTAAATACCCCCTAATGCAATGGAAACCAAATCTAGAATTACTTAAATAGCTTCAAGATTTGGATACCAACATTTCCTTCAACACAGATTATTCATTTTATTATTAATGCTATAGACTTTATGAATTAAAATAATTATGATCAGCTATATTTATTGCCTTTAGGTTAACTGTGAGTCCAGACGTTGGGAAATGAGCTTATAGAGAGAGAAGGAGACAGGAGGGAAAAAAAAAATCAGATCAAGTGGTGAGCTACGCACATATTTTGTCAAGCTGTTAACAAACACCTCCTATTGCAATTGCAGTTTATCTGAGTACATGACAAATAGAGCAGGCTTACTTAAAAAAAAAAAAAAACTTTGAGATATAGATCCTCTGTGGTTCTTTGTCTCTACTAAAAAAATAAAATATTGTACAACCTATTTTTAAACAAACTATCTTTCAACAGTTGGTGAGCAAGCATGTGTTAATTTGCATGACCTATTATCGCCAGCATCTATTTGTTTGTGGTCCTTGCTTTTAGAAGAATTGGCTTTAATTATAAGTATGGAAGTAATTTGAAATGTCAGTTCAGAATTTTACAGCTTGGAACAGCTCATCCTTCAATAATTAAGTCAATAAAATTAATTTAATTTAATTTAAACAGCGAAACTTCTTTTTAGACCTTACAGGGTGATTACAATTAGTATTTCATAATTAGTATTTTATTGATGTCCATACACTGGATTGCCAGGCATCATCAAGATACACTGATGATTGGAAGTAATTTGATAAACATTCAGAACTGTTGCATTAATGGCATGCCTCCCAATTATGCACTGAGATAATGAATGCATTTAAATGTTATGGAGATGAATTTAAAGGACAGCTCAACCTTAATTACTATACCACTTTCTCCCTCTTCCCAGACATTCTAATTATAACTTCAGTAGTTATCACCTTTTCATATACAAATATCAGGTTCCTCTGTAAATGCAGAACTATAACATTTATGATTTTTTTTTAAGTGTTAAAAATAAGAGTGCTAAAGTAACAAGGGGTCATTTTCCTGTAAAACAAAGACTTTTAAAGACTCAGAAATTATCGTTTACCAGTCCTCACTCATTCATATTTAATTTTCTCAAAGACTAACAGGCAGGACAGGGAAGAGAGTATAACTAAGTGAAACCCTTTCAAGCACTATCTTAATTTTTAACCCATGCTTAAAACAATACAAAGAAATAAAGGAAGAGTTAGCATCATTATTTGCAAACAGGATGTTTGAAAGTGAGTACAGACAGGCAGAAGAACTCTTTGCTGGTCTCTTTCAGCATAATTTAATAATATAATGTCAAGGAGATGACACTGAGTACTTTGAAATCTGTGGCTTCTGAAACCCAGCATGGTTTCACTCTTACATGGAAATGATTTGGCCCTCGAAACACCTGTCACTACCAGTGCTTCCTCAAAAGAGTATATCAAAGAAGACAGTAGTCCTGAACTCAATGAATCTTCTGAAAATTTATTCTCTTGCGAGCACAGGAAAACCCAGGTTTTAAGGAAAAGCAAAGCAGAATTGCTGTCTCTAAGGGACAGAGATGAATCATCAGCTACCAGATGGCTAATTTATGGCTGCAATTTCTTAACTTTGACATGTTTAAAGGGACAGCTGATGGAAATGCATGCCAGGAAACATTCCTATAAAGGTTGACTATGTTGTTAGAACATACTTTCCAAACTGCAGAACCTACTCTAGCACAGAAAACAAGGAAATAATATGAGAGTTTTGCTATCAGATGTGCTGGAGCTTTTAAAAAGAGATACAGTTTGCACAACCCTCCTAACACATTATTAAACTGGAAGGAACACAAGTGTGTGATGCTCAAGGACATTATGACATTACGACATTACAACCTGCCAAAAATAGTATGTTGTGCTTCTCGATATCTTAACAGTTTTTAGAGTTTTAAAGGTCCTGATGGTATACAGTAGGCACTATCTGTATGGAAATAAACGGAATATAAAAATTACATGACTTAAGAGGAGTTTAATTTTTTTTAATTACTACCCTGTCCAATTCCCTAATTCTTCTCTCTCCTTGCCCTTATTTAGTTTTTGCTATCTAGTTTCTCAAAAAGTTATCACAGATTTTCAGGGAGTACTTTTGGGGTGGTTTTTTTGTGGGGTTTTGGCTATTGTTTTCAATGTATATTATTGATAGTGGAGAAAAGATAGTTTTGAGAAGAGTGAGCTAGCCACTCCACTGTAGGCAAAGAAATAATGGCTAAAGCTAGTAGACAACCACGATACCACTCCTAAATAAAGATCTAAAATCTGTCTATTTCCCACCCTTGCACAGCTAAAGCAGTACTGTCTGTGGTGACAGACTCTCTCTCCTATGCTGAAAAGGCAGTGTCTGGAAGGCAGACGACTGCACAAGTGGGACCCAGAACAGGCTGAGGCAACACCAACTCAGCAACCCACTTGATGTGTCTGCTCCTACATTGTGTGTTCGTCCTCACTGAAAAAATATGGTGTATGTAAGGAGGGTCATCTGACAGGAGGATATATTTGTTAGACTATACAGGCTCCTCAGAGCACTTATATAAATCCTTGTAAATCCTTTGCCCATTGCAGCTGTGCAGTTTTTTTGGAGTACAGTGGAAAAAAAAGGGCAAATATATTCAGCCTTTATGGTTTGCTATGACAAAAATGATGGTAATTTCTTCTTGTTCAAACGTACTGATATGTGAGAAGACTGTGGGTTGTGAGTTCAGGTCCCTTCCCATCAAACAGTTAGGAAAAGTCTTAGATGTGCATCAGTCAGCAGAACTCCAAGAGCATTGTGGAAAACAGTGGCTGCACTATTCTAACTTGCCTAAATTTACTGGAAAGGTAGTGTAGAAAAATAGACATAAATGTAGATTTTCCTAAATTTAAACAGTGATTAGCACTGTGTTCAACTTCTATTCATGGACTAAGCCACAAGTCTCAGTAATGCTACAAGAGGCTCAAAGTGACTCTTCCACTGCACTTAGAAGCATCTCTGCTTTACACTCCTACATGAAAGTGCAATTTGTCTTTCAGCATTTGGTGTTTCCCTTAAGAGCCTGTATTTCAGAACAAAAAAAAAAAAGAACATTGCTGACTGGGAGTCTACTGAGTGTGAAAAAAGTCATGATCCAAGTATACTATGAAGACTCTGAAACCAGACAATTAACAAAGTGAACCCTGATTTTAGAAAGCAAATGTACTCTTGGAGATCTGACTTATTTTTTTCTTTTTTTAACTTTTGAGGTGGGACAAGTGTTCAGTAGAAATCGAATTGCCTAGACTCAGCATAAATGTCAAATGAATGCAGTGTAATGATACTGGGCTTTAAGTCAGGATTTTTAGAAGACATTCCTCCTATTTTTAATAAAATACACATTCAGAATGCTACATGAGTAAATTACTGTAGTACTAGAGTCCTACATACTGAAAATACTTGCTTGTTGCCTTAATCTAACCACAACAAAAACATGTGATTTTCTTGCAGTTTCTAAAATTTTTGTATGTTAATAAAGTCAGTTGGCAAATAAGTCTTTCTGGAGCACCAAGATAATAAAAGCTTGGAATGGCAAAAATAACCACAAAACCACTTTGTATAAGGCCTTATAAAGGGGAAGGGGATTTTTTGTGTTTATATCTTTATGATATAAAGATATGACTTTTTGCACTTACAAGCACCAATGAATGCATCTAAATTGTCTGGCCACACTCACATATAGAAGATGCAATGCTGTTGGGTCCTCACCATGTGTCTTGAGTTTCTGACCAATCACCTCAAGTGTGGTCCTACCATCACGCAAGACTTTCTCACCTTGGTACCAACAACATTTTTCCATTTTACTACTAGGAACAGCATCCTTGGAGCACTGTACTAGAAATGGTATGGCTCACTACCAACACAAACCACTCTTAACCCTTCTTAAACACATATTTGCACATTCCCTTTCATAATGTGGTCATACTAATTTTTCATATTTAAAAAAAAAATCTCTATAGAATTACCTTCTGAATTCAGAATGAAGACTCTTCTTAGGAGTGTCTTGTATTCCATTCTAACACAGGTCCTTTAAATGATCTAATATTTCCATTAGGTTCAAGTTCATCAATATTCAACACTTTCAAATTTATAGCTGTAAGCCTCTCTAAAAGAACAAAAAACCCCACTCATAGAATTTAGCTCCCCAGTTTGGTACAAGCTGTGATCTATATCCAAATTCTGGGAAACACTGTGCAAACAGTGAACCATTCCTGGCTGTATTTTTTTTTTCTTGTAAACCAGCCTGTGTTTTGGCTTTAATCCCATCTATAAAATCAAAACGTAATAACAGCCTCCATGAGCAAAATGTCATTCTGTCTAGCAACTGAAGCTGCAGCACCAAACTGTGCTAACTTGATCACTGACAGTTCGACACTGTCAATAAATGACAGTATTGGTATGAGTAATGTGTATACTTAAGACTACATGTAATGGGAATAAAATGTTCTTCTATTGTCAAAAGTGTATCATTTCAGAATCTTCATAGGAGAAGCTTGCTCAATAGCTCAGCAGGCTGGCAGACAAGGAAGCTCACAGATAAAGACCAGAGCAATGACAGGTACATGTATCTGGAGCACCATGACATAACTGCAACCTTATTAGATAAGCAGAGGTGAAAGTGAAAAGAAAAAGAAGAAAGGCCTTTAAAAGGAATTGTCTCAAGCTCGTGTGTGGCAGTACATATACAGGAGATACTACAGTGTTTGGACCAAATAAGCAAATATGCAGAGTAAAACCTGAAGGTGCCAGAGGGTCGATGAACAATCATAATTAAGAAAGTCTGGCTTTGATATCACATCCTTAGCATTACATCCAACTTAAAAGAAACAAACATCACCAACCACTCGAAAGATCCCAGATAGTTTTAAACTAAAATTATTTTTAAAAGCATGTGGAATACCAGCACTATATCCAGTCAGTTGAGAGTCCCTGATGATGTTCAAATATCAGGCCTGATAATGCAAACTAAAGCTTTAGAAGTCATTCTGTTTTCTTATACAAGCCTGCCTCTCTTCCTCCCCCAGGCTGTTGAGGACATTTGCAGCTACACAGGGAGCAACATAGTATTGCCACTATACTGTTTGTCCTTTATTCCAGGGGGATAAAGACACATCTGGAAGGTGTGACTGACATATTAAAGAAAAAGAGAGTGTGAAAGTGCCTAGGGAAAAGTTTAATTTATTAGAACAGCTGTCCTAGTTACGCCTCTTTCATGGCTATGCATGTAGCCTTTATCTTGATCTCCCTCATCTTCACGGAGCAAAGCTTTCCTGCTGTGGTGGGTTGACCCCAGCTGGCTGAGTGCCAAAACTCCACCCAGCCCCTCTCACATTCCGCCTCCTCAACAGGGCAGGAGGGGAGCAAAGTAATCTAGAAGAGCTCATGGACTGAGACAAAGACAGAGAGTCCTTATCACTTACCACTCCAGGCAGAACAGGCTCAACTAGAACAGGCTCAACTTGAGGAAAACTGCTCTAACTGAATGCCTATTAAAATATAGGGTTGCATAGCAAGGGAAAAAAAAATAAAAAAAAAGAATCCCCAAAATAGAATATCTTCTGCCCTGCTTTCAGGCTCAACTTCCCTCCTTCATCCCCAGTTCCTCTACCTGATTCTTGAGCAATGCAAAAGGTATGGAAAAGGAAATTGCAACCCATGGGTGTTGGATGAAAGGCAACAGGTAGAAATTTACAAACAAGAAGTTCCACCTGAACACAAGGAAGAAGTCTACTGTGCAGCAACCGAGCACTGGAACAGATCACCCAGAGAGAGTGTGGTGTCTCCCTCACCAGAGACATTCAAGAACTCTCTGAACACAATCTTGTGTCGTGTTCTGTGATGACCCTGCTTCAGCAGGGAGGTTGGACTGTGGTCTCTTCCAGCTTGACCCATTCTGTGTGATATGGGATCCTGTTTCTTGTCAGTCTGTGTATTACGTTTGTTTCTCTTACATTTGGTGTCAATTTTTAGCAAGAAGATACTGAGTAGGTATAGTACTAGACTGAGACCTATACAAGTAGGTCACATTCAGTACTCTTCAACTGTGTGCCTTTGCCTCTGTTATAAAGTCTTGAATATATGCAAATGGTACCAAAATAGGGCTCCTTATATCATCTTCCTCTAAAATTTTTAAAGGTTTAGAGCAAAATTTCTTGTTACTAGAGGGGAAAAAAAAAATTGTCTCTGATCAACAATATTACAAAGGAAAAATCCAGGTCTGGGAGTTGGGCATTGACTATTCTTCTGGAATTTAAGCTCAGAGATTTTTAATGTGATTGTAGAGGTAACACAAAGAAAA
The DNA here is from genome assembly GCA_013400415.1 of Scytalopus superciliaris. Lineage (NCBI taxonomy): Eukaryota > Metazoa > Chordata > Aves > Passeriformes > Rhinocryptidae > Scytalopus > Scytalopus superciliaris. The sequence goes on from VXBX01002105.1 coordinate 443,271, forward strand.
AGAAAAAGCAAGCAAAGAAAATGAAACTAAATTTAGTTCACCACAGAACAAATCATTCAGGAATAAAAACATTGGATGTGAGGTACTTCTTTGATCTCCTTAGACAAATACTATTTTCTGCTCTCTGTTTAGCAACTACCACCCTAACTCCCAAAACCAAGAACTAAAGGGAAAAATAATGAAAAAGGCTTTCCCTCCACTCATTTTAGTCATTCTGTGTGTATTCTTTACTACCTTATGTTAATAAGGAAGCCACCATTGGATACAACACTTTAAAACCACCATCCTATACCGATAGATAGATGAGATATAGGACTGAAGAAAAGAGACAGAGGTCTCAGAGAAGCACAGAGTTAAATTACTGACAGAGATTTCACAAGTAATACATGTGTGAACATGAGATTTCCCACAAGGGTTATTAAGGAAGAATCATGAACCTCAAACCTTACATTTTGTAAGAACCTACGAAGAAAAAAATATTTTGAGAAGTTGAAGGAGAGTAGAGGGAAATAAGTTTAAAAAAAGAAAAAAAGTAATAAGAAAGTGCTAATAATATAAGTTTGAGGAATCTGTGATTTCTGCACAAGAAGAGAGGATATGAATATAGTGTAGTACAAGCTTTGGGAAATGAAAGTGTTTTGCAATGAGTATAAGAATAGGTATGTTGATTGGAAGCTGAAAAGAAGCTCCAAGCACATGCTTTAAGTACAGAATTCAAAGGACAAAAGTAAAGAAACAGAAAAAGTTATTTTGCAATGAGACTGTGTTTTGAAGAAGAAAAACAGGCCATGCTTGTCCAGTTTGTGAGGCAGTCTGAAGTATTAGTGTCTCAAAGAAGCAGCTATGTTTAAAGATGGCATTTCCAAACTAGATTTCACTATTTTTCATAGTTCTTCAGCACTGACATATGTGACAAGCAAAAATACAAGCATACGTGCTACATAAGCCTCAACTGATACGTTAAGAATTGATCTCTTTACAGACTTTCCTGACTAAAGTTTATATGCTTATATAATAGTATTTCATCATATAATTTTAATAGGGGCATGAATTAGTTCTACAATACTTGTCTTTAATATTCTTTCTAGAAAGAATTTTTTATTCTGAAAGGAAAATAAAAAACCCTGCTATTAAGTACCTGCTAGGAAAGAGATATCTTCACAATGTCAATTTTAAATGAAAGAATGTTTCTCTGTCTTAAACCTAAAAGGAACCACGATCTCTGTGTCTTATGAACCAAACAGAACGAAAAAAAATCTGTCTTGACACTTGTGTGGGACAGCTTTTTGCTCTACAAATACACCTGAATAATGAATTCAAACAGCTTTTTATCTTGTTTCAATCAGAGAGCTGATGTAGACAAAAACCTGCATTTAAATAGCACTATAGCACAGATACATGCTGACAAAACCCTGCAAATTCAAAAGCAAGTGCATCTTTTAAATTACATATTTAAATTGGAAAGCTCTGGCTTTTGTGGTTTGCTTTGTTTGTATGCTCTGAGCGTGGCTTTCCTCTTTTGTCCAGTTTTAATATATAAATTGTACTTCATACAGTCTCAAAAGGTTGTGAAACAGCCATTCAGTGGCAGCCATTCTGGCCTCTCTGGATAGCAGAGAGATGAATGATTCATAATAGTTGAATTCATACTGATGATTTTTTAAAGCTTCACAATTTAACTGGTTAACCTGGGGTTTGCAACATATGATTTAAACACTTTTCGGGTCTCTGGAATATATGTATTTAGATAAACTTGCCAATTACATAAAAGCATTTGCTACTACAGACAATAGAAGCTCCTATCCTTTGTTTAAGTTCCTTCATTTTGTGGATTATAAATCGTGAGACCAACTGTTTCAAAACCAATATTAAAGTCTTTAATGCTGATCCAGTTACTAGGCACATGTTCTAAAGTCATGTGCCTAAATATCATAATGAAATTTTAATTGCAACGAAAAGAGCATTTCTAAATTGAAACAGTGTTTTTCATTTCTACAACACCCAGGGGCAATAACTCACATATAGACTAATGGCCTGTAAAATTCTGCTTGTTGACTGTAAACTGAAAAATTCAATCCATGAGTAAGAACATGAAATGCTTCCAATAGAGTATTGGCTTTAAAATCATAGAATGGCCATGAGAGAGACCTTAAAGATCATCTTGTTCCAACCCCCTGCCATGGGCAAGGACAGCTTCCACTAGACCAGGTTGCTCCATCTACCCTGCCTTGAACACTTTCACATATGGGGCATCCACAATTTCTCTGGGCAACTTGCGCCAGTGCCTCACCACTCTCACAGTAAAGAATTTCTTTCACGTATCTAACCTAAATTTCCTTTCTTTCAGTTTGAACCCATTACTCCTTATCCTATGGCTAGAGTTCCTGATAAAGACTCCATGTCTTGTTTCCTTGCAGGCCCCCTTCAGATACTGGAAGGTGCTATGAGGTCTCCACACAACCTTCTCTAACTCTGAAGGTTTAACTAAGTTTATTTAGTTCTTCACTCAGAGTAGATCAATAAGCATTCCTCAACTTCTTGGTTTTACACTGGCATTAAAAGTAGTAATAGATCATGCAACTTGAATTCAGCACCTCACCTCACTCCCTAGAGCTGTCTGTAGACATCATCCCTGAGATAAACTTTGGGAATGCATGTACTGCTTCAAGACTTGTGTGAACAGCAAAACAGAAGATAATTTTTCTGGCTCTGAAAAATTCATATTCTTGCTTGCAAAGATAGAATGTGCATGCACATGTAGGGAATCTGTAAGTGCACCCTTCCCAGACAACTTGCTGCTATAGGAAAAGATAAATACCCTGTCATTCCAGACTCTGTTCAGATGCAATATCACTGATATGCCTGATGTATATTCTTATCAGCTGACCTCCTTAAAAGTCATATAGGCAGGGAAGTTTCAGCAGAACTCCATGGAAGGGGAGAAAAGCACAGCCTGTGTTATGGCAAAATTTTTCTTAGTTGTTCACTTCTTTGGTAGATACAAGAAAAGTAGTGCTGAGTCAATTTAGAATAAATGTGCTATTAGATGAATTGTGGCTTTCCCACACCACCACCACACTGCTGAGGAATAATACCTGAGGTCCAAGATCAGGGGTCAGCCTGGATACAGAACCTGCAGCTACTGAAGTTCACAGCTTGGGAAATAAAAACTACTGCTTCCAGCTGACCACGGAAATCTGGCCCTTACTCAAGCAGGGCTACATGGTGGATTAGAGACAGCATGCTAATGTTTTGCCTTTCATATATACTTGTAGAGATGTGTTTTCTACACATGTAGTTTCACAGGTTCTCTAAACAAATTGAGTGTAAGTGCTTACGTAAGAAGAGTCTATCTTAATCTCCCATGTATTTTTTTTCTGTGATTAAAGAAAAATCCCTGATATATAGCATAGCAATGGCATTATCTTTTTTTTTTTTTTCCCTTTTAATAAACGTGTCCACTGAATTTTTATTTTTTTCTTTGTCTTAGATTTAGGCATACATCTAAGCCATGACCTCTTATTGGACACTTTGATTCAGTTAATCACCTTTAAATACCACACTGTGCACTATAGCTGCAAAGACAATTCATCTAGTGAGTTTCAAAAAAAAAAAAAAAAGAAATTATACAAATCCTCAGCTTCCCACTCTGCCCCCCCAAATCACAAGCAAGAAACTTATTACTAAGACACAGAAACTAAATTGAGAAAACCTAATTTCCCATGTTGAAAGTGCAGGAAATTAAGCTTTCTAGTAATTGTGCTATCTAGTTATTGATTAAATCTATACTCAGGATCTAACACACTTGAATACATAACTAAAAACACAGACTGGTATCATGGATTTGAGGTGTGTGGGTTTTGATCTTTTTTTTCTCAGTGGAGATTGCTTTTCTAGAGCATGACTAGCAAGTTAAAATGAAAGGATCATCTTAATTTCAGATATATTGGAATTATTCTTAGTGGGTTTTTTTTCCCACTTATGGACATATTAAGGGAAAAAAAAAAAAAAAAAGGCAGCTAGCTTAAAAGTTCTCCTTTCTTAATTCTACTACTTGTGCCTGTATAATCCTTTTGATGCTTGGCCTGTCTACATGCCCACCAAACATCATGAGACTGGGCTCATGTTATGGAAATTTTACATGCCACACACCACAATAGGATTCAATTCTAGAACCCTGCTGAGCCAGGAAGCCAAAAAGAGTTTTATTTTTTTTTTGTTTTAGTAAAGCTCTTCCTATTGATAGTGCTACAGCTTGAGCTGGGCCTCCAAAGAGGGAACCTGAACAAAGAAATCCCCAGGCAGTTGTACCACCACAATCCAAGTTTTCTGCCGCCTCAGACAATAATTTGGAGCAATAGTAATATTAAGATGTGGGCTCTTACATCTTGTTGATTTGATTTGCTTGTTGTTCCATTACTGGGTAGTTGTATTTTTGTGCAAGATACGGTGGCTTTCTATCCTGTTTCACACCCTCCCAGGTTGGTTTCAGTGGGTTCTGTCACTAGCAATTCAGTATACTGCAGTAAGGTTATTATAGTTTATATATCATGACCTATAGGCTTTGTCTACTAATGTTAAACTACTATTGCTAAGTTTTAATTATATAATGATCCTCTCCAGAACAGTTCTGCCTTTGTTTTTATTAATGTTCCTGTTCTTTATTATATGGGAACAGAGTATTTGTAGCCTCTAATATGCAACCCCAGTTGAGTACATCAAATGTTACAATGTTAAATACAAAGAGTATTACAAAGTTTATTATAAAAATCAATAACCCATAAAGAATTACTTTTACCCAGGCTCTTAAATCTTAAATACAGGAGTGAGCCAAGACAATAGTTCTTGGAATCCTGCTGAAGTATTATCCAATTGTATTTTATGCGTTAATTTTACTTGTTACCACAACTTCCAGACACCAGCCAAAATCCTCCTACTCTGGTCAACAAACATGCAACTACTGGTTTTAATACTTGCATGTCCTCCCCCTTGCAAAGTTAACAAAGTATCTAATGACATTCTATTTTTCAGTAATTTTGGAGGATTGTCAAACCTTTTCTTGGAATATCATAATTTCATCAGCAATATTATGGCCTAAAGTTTCTATTGCTATTGAAATGTTAACTAGGACCTTTTCTAATTCACTCACTCCCAATGAGATAAGGAAACATAGGGAGTGGAATGTGGTTGAACTTTCTACTAGTGAGTTACTACATTTGGTCCTATGAACAAATGTCTATACCATAATCCTGATACCATAGCAAACTTTGAGAACACAAGCATTAGATGTTGAGACTCCTAAGCCACAAGTTCCCAACCAATCTCCTGGTAAAGTTTTGTGAGTTCTTTTAGCACATATCCCATACCATCCTTTGCTCTCAGGTGCAGGACAAGGTGCATGGAATAGTCCCCAAGGATTCCTGCTATTTTTACTTCTGTTATTTGGCTACAATCATTAAGGTAGCACTAGTATATACGAGCTGGAGTGGGGCAAGCATGATGCTTTACTCATTGCATATTTGTTCTTTGCTTCTGGGATATCTACCTCCCACTGTTGTGAGTCGTGTGGTCTTGATGGAAATCAGTATTTGTCCATAAAGTAGTCTGTGACATGTTGTTTGCTACAGGGATCCCTAACAGAGGAATGCTCAAAGCTGAGTGGCTTAGAAGGGGGTATATATCCAACAGTTAGCTTTATTAGCAATTTGAACTATGGTTTAGTGATAGGTTAAAATAAAGATTTTCCATCTGAGTAATCAGGCTGTATTAATTTAGATACTCCCTCTACCCATGCATGGTAAAGGTTAGTAACTTAACCTGTAGAATTTCCCTACTTTCCTCAGGCACTAGGAAATCTCACATCTGAGTAGCACTGGAAAAGAAATAAAAATTGATTCATTTTTTTAAGACAGTGGCCATGGTGGATCCTTCCTACACCAGTTGTTGTTCATCCCATTGAATAGCTCTCTGACAACCACTTAACATGCAAGTGATGGATCTAAGCTTCCTGTCCTCTAACTTTTACAGCAAAGTAAGAGCTTAATAAGACAGTCTGCAGACCCTCCCTCCTCCCAATTTAGATTTATGAGAATACACTCTTATTAAGATTTTATCTCCAGGCTGCAAATCATGCACATGTACTTCCAGAGGTGTGGGTTAGTACCACTGATCATGACCCTTTTTAATTTTGGAACTTTCCTGTGAGCTTAGAACATAGTGTGTCAAGTCCTCATCTGTATTCAAGAAGTTGGTTTAGGCTGGGATGTAAGTCCCTAATATAGATAAATATATCCCAGCAAGGACTTCAGCAGGAGATAGTTTTAAGCATTGTCTTGGGGCATTTCCAATGTTCCACAAAGGTAAATTTAATTTTTCTGGCCATTTTAATCCTGCATCTGTGTGCAGATTTTAGCTATTCTCTTTAAGAGTTCAATTCATCCTTTCTACCTGCTCAAATGCTTGAGCATGATAAAGGTCTGAAATCTTTCTTTTAATTCCTAAACTTTTATAAAATCAGTTGATTATTCCTGCTGTGAAACAGGACAGTCTTCTGATTCAGATTCTGGTACTTCATACCTAGGAATACTTCTTTAAGGAGAGCTTTTATTAATCTTCCTGTGCCAGCTTTTCTTACTGGGAAAGCCTCCACCCATTCTGATAATTGATCTGCTATCACAAACAAATATTTACATCTGCATTTTCTAAACACATCTGCATAGTTCACATGCAATCTTCAGAACAGGAAAAAAAAGGTTGACCTCCCAATTCATCCATAGATTTTATATTTGAGAATTTCTGAAAGGTAGGACAAAAATTGGTAATTTTTTAGTGGCTATGAAAATACCCAGTGCCACTCATACCTGCTGTACTTGATTAGCCGCTGTTTCCACTCCTCCATGAGTTGTACCATGGAACCATTTGGTTACAGTAATTTTTTGCAGTAAGACAGGTTTTCCACATGTTTTCCATATTGTCTTCATCTTCTGCTGTTTCCCATTTTCTCTGCTGTTCTTCACTTGTCACATTTGTGTGATAAAGTTTATAGTTTTCTTGGGTGATCAGCACTGGACCACGAGCTACTGTCTAAAACAGCTACCATAATTTTTATGACAAGCTGGCAAGATGCAGCTTTTGAATCTCTATCAGCTAAGGCATTCCCTTCCCTAATTTCAGTATGGACAGTGAACCACAGCAGTCTCTTTGGAAGTTGGAAACTGTTGCATTGCTACTCAGTAAATTGCTGAAAACTGTATTTGGTCTTACTACTCAATCTCTGTTAAGAAATTCCTCAAACTCTACAAGGACTTTTTCATAACTTCTATCCAAGTCTCTTCCATTAATTTATAGGTGTTACAGTGCCTGGTACATCTGAGCTCTAGAATGATAGACCACCTCTGTGAGAGATACCTGCAGCCTCCATAATGAGACTTAAGTTCATTTTTTTTGTGGCTACAACATAAGACAAATGTATTTCTAACCTGTTGCTTGTTTGAACCATCCAAATAGTTAACCAGCTGCAAGTGCTAACGTTTCCTTAGGGGGTAATTATTTAAAAATTAGTACTTTCAGAATTCATCAAGCTTTACTGTCCACCACTAGTCTGCATCTCTATTAGAGCACATTTTTCATCTTTTGCCACCTTTTTACATTTTAGTTTACATATAAGTCGCTTGGATTGCATTTCTGTGAATGTTATCACCATCTCAGTTGGCACTACCAACTCTTTTCAATTTATGACAAGCTGAGAATGTCATTAACACTATATTCGCCTCCCACCTGCAATGCAATAATGATGATGATGATATGCAAATGACCTACTGAAGTAAATAACTCTTAACTCTCATTTACATAACTTGGAAAAAAGTCCCTGAAGAATACTTGATAAGTTTTTCCACTTTGATACAGGTACTTGAACCTACTATTTACTTTTTCCAGACAGTTCTAATACAGATCACCATTCCAGAACAACTTGTGTTAAAGCTTAAGGGGATGATCCCCCACTCTCGCAAATGGTTTCATGAAAAAAAATTAAACAAAACTGAAACACATTTCATCTAGATATTCAAACATTTTGCTGGTATTTATGGAAGTTTAATTTACAAATGCAAGTAGTTACTGTACATGTGCATATAAATGGTGTTACATGTTAGGGACACTTACAATTCCATCAATATAACTTTGAAAGTCTAGTTTATTATATCTGCTGTGTTAATTTCTGCACTTTGCTGTTGGTTCAGGATGGACTACAGCTTGATGTGTTGTTGTCTGTGCTTGTTTTTGTTGGGTTTTTTTTTGTTTGATTGTTTGTTTGTTTTTTAATGAAGTTCATTCTTTGTAAGCCTATGAATGTGATGTGGCAGCAAAAAAAAAAAAAAAATATTTACAGTGACACACAGAAACCACTATTCATGCTTCAGACAAAGAGCATGCTGAAAAGGCAGAATCTATCCATGCTCATGTGGTTGGGGGATTTATCCACTGTAACTTGTAGACAAGAAACACCCTAACCTAAGCAGTTTCAACCTTTACTCCACCTTTGACATGCTTCTAAATCTCAGGCAAGTCACAGTTTCTGATGCCCAGTTAGACCGTAACAGGCGAGGAGTCACCTGCCTGACAATGCCTTAACTTACACAGAGAGACCTGTCATGTAATCATATAGGGTATAAATCTAGGGAAGAAAAACAGGATTATCATGGGCATGACTCATATAATATCAGATGAAAATGCTAAAATAGACCAAGAGGAGCCTCACCTTGAAGACCCATTCACTGACCATAACAGGAACCCAGTGTGGCTCATGCACACTGAGACATCCTTTGTATGTTACAGCCAGGTAGAACAGAACAAATCCTTCCCTCCACCTTTCCAGAAGTTAAATTGCTAGAAGGAGCTATGACTTAATCTGAGACTTGGCAGCATGGCACAGGAGCTGCAGCCTCTTTATCCAACTCTAAGTCAACTGCCTGTCTCTACCTGCCAGACCTCACTGTGGTGGAGATGTGAATTAATTGTTTCAGTTAGTTTACTTGATCTGAAATCGAGGCACATTGCTCAGAATCTTCTTCGCTTGGCCAGCACAATTCAAAAAAGGTAAAGGAGATTTTTTATAAACTGACCACTGTATATATATAATTTTTGAAATTATTATCTCAAAGCTACTTTAGAATTTTATTCTCTGTGGTTATTCCACACACCCCAAGCTACACTGGATACAGTAAGCCCAACAGAGGCAATAGCTTGGGAGTAAGAAAGGAAAGGAAGGAGGAAAATAATTAGGCAAGAAGCTGTGCTTCTGCAGCATCTGCACTTGATATAATAGTATTGAGATAGTCTATGCATGCACCTCTATGCAATAATCACTAGATAATTCCTGTTACCATCCACAGGAGTTGTGCTTCTGCAGAGCTGAAATCACAGTAACAGGAAGATGAAAATCATTCATTCAGACCAAAAAAAAAAAAAAAGTTTATTCTACTCAGAAGGAAAACAAAGCTCTTCTTCCAGTACATTTAGAAAAATATTTTCTGAGAGAAGGAAAAAAAAAAAAGTTTTGTTCACCTGTGATGGGTTGTTTTTTGTAGGCCTTCCTTGGTAACCAGGGTCAAAATCTAGGAAGTATTCCATCCCATCTCTTTACGTAATCAGGTGTATATAAGCCGAAGGGGGAGGTGTTCTTTCTCTCTNTTGCCGTTTTGGGAGAGGGAGGGGGGAATCTTTCTTGTGAGGTTTGGCTGTTGGCAGAGAGCCAACCCGAACTTTCACATCACCTTAAATATATTATTCCATATCAGCTGATAACATAATCTAAGTACAGAGATAAGTGGATGATGATTCCAGAGTGTTACATGCTGTATTATCACCTGGATCAAATATATATTGTCACTGTAACACTGTTAATTGTTGTTGTTCTGCTATGAAAAATAAGAATAAATCTACAAGGACAAACTACCACTGCCAGGAGTGGGTGTTCAGCTCCACTGAGTCCAGGCAAGCTAAACCTGCTGATGCCAGCAAGGACTATGACCCCAAGTCACTCTTCCCTCAGAAGAGTGAGGGTGCAGGATACAGGACATGCTGCATACTTCTATTTCTGAAAGGGCTTTAGCACAATCTGCATGCAGGGTGTGAAATGCAGCAAAATTGTAGCATACGGAAAGGTTGACAATGTCCTTTTGCTAACCTACTTCTTCAAAGCAATATTCTCTCATCAGCTTATCCTTCTTCTGGCCCTCTGCTTGAGGTCTTTGTCCTCTTCCCCTCCTCTCTACTGTGCATTAGAATTGAGCTCTGTAGCTGAGCAGTCTTCTCCAGAAGCCAACTGTACAGGCTAATTTTATATTCTTCTGAAAATCCACTCTCCAGTGAAGTGTGCTTTGAGGTAAATTTGAGGTCCTTTTATGTAGTTTTACTCCTACAGGTCTTTTACTGTTTCCACCACTTACTTCTGCACTAAATACTTTATTAGGTTGCTGGTGGGTGTGCAGGCTATTCCTGCTCTTTTAACTTCTGATTCTGGAAATAAAAAACTCTGTCTTAGAACTGACATAGTGGGAAGGGGCAATAATATGCAGGCCTTGGAGCAGGCAATAAGGAGAATGTTGCCAATTTAAAACTCAAAATATTAAAACTACAGTAATGAAAACTCCTCACATTCAAGTACTGCTGCTAACACTGGTGCACCATGGCTGCAAATACACATTTCCTCCAAGCTAGGTATTTGTTTTTAAGGCCTCATCCAGAATACTTGCTGACATTATTCAGAAGACCATAGATACCATGCATATGTGTAAAGATTAAAGTTTACAGAGGTTGGACTACCCTTATCACAAATCTTAACTTCGTAGTTCATTGCCTTTTGTCAGGAATTGTTCTTCGCTGCTGGACCTGCCTTGAGGCCTTTGAACTTTCTTCCATGTGTGACTAAGGGGTGACAGTTTTCTCACTTTCCCTTCCTTTCATCTTTTTCAAGGAATGAATTTCTTATTTTATTTCTTTTCCCCTTCTTTAGCAGAGATATGGCTTTTATTGATTTCTCCTTGGATTTCCACACTCACCTCTGTCAACTATCCCATTCCCTACCCAACAGGAAGCTGCATTCTGCTGAAAAGCATCAGATGATGGTAGCCAAGTGCTGTGGGAATGCAGAACTGAGGATGAATCATTGCAGGTGCCTACCTTAGACTGCACATCTATACTTGTTCTCTACTGGTTGGGTTTTCTTTTCCTTCACTACATAAAAGACAAAATCAGCAACAGAGCAAGGAAAGATGTTGCTTTCAAGGGATCACCTGCCATTTCACCTACAGATATAACAGCAAGTTTTCAGCATACATGAGGGTTCTGCAGCTTTCTTCACCTCTGTCTTTGCCTATATGAAAAAGCAATGAACTACACTATAATGACAAAGTACATAGATGCTCTTCCCACCTCCTCTTAAGGAGCTTTAGAAAAAAATAGCAGGAATAGTTCAGATCCACACTGAATCCTCCTGTGGAGCCAGGGACAGAACATTTCAAAGCAGAAAACCCTCAGAAGCACAGTGCTCCTGTATAACCCTAGTGCTTTGCATGAGAAGTCCCTGAAGTCAGAAATGTTCTTTGGCTTGGTATTGTTTCCAGCGTTAGATCCTATAAGCAGAATAAGAAGCAAGTTGCTTCTGAAGAGAGCAAAACCCATGATGCTCACATAGTGAGTATGGAACTATACTCACTTCTATTAACCCTGCTAGACATGCTGGTGGTTCCCATCTAGAGATGCAAAAGGATGCAGTATAATTCACTATTTAAAGAAAAAAAAAAAANAAACCCCAAAACAATACAAAACAAACTATTTTAAGTTTTACATGCAATTTGTCAAGGAAAAATAAACTTAGGAACCATTGGAACAGCTTCAGGGTGACCTAATTGCAGCCTTCCAAAATCTGAAGAAAACCTTGAAGAAAGAAGCAGAAACACTATCTACAAGGGCATGTAGTGATAGGACAAGGGGAAATGGCTTCAGACTGAAAGAGAGTAAGTTTAGGTTAGATATTAAAAAGAAATTCTTCACTGTGAGGGTGAGAAGACACTGGAACAGGCTGCCAAGAGAAGCTGTAGATGCCCCATCCCTGCAGTTCTTCAAGGCCAGATTGGATGGAGCTCTGAGCAACCTGATCTACTGGAAAGTGTCCTTGTCCATGGCAGGGGGATCAGAACTGCCTGATCTTTTAAGGTCCCTTCCCACCCAAACCATTTTATCTTAAATGCCACAAAGAACTGATGTGTATCTTTCCTCCCCTTCGCCACTCCAGTATTTCACTTGACAGTTACCAGTGCAAACCTGCACTAAACAGCCTAGTGATGGTAGCAGAAAAACTAGACAGCAAACACTAGTTTCCCCAATATGACAGGCACTGCAAATGAACTCTATGTACCTGTGTTACCTCTTTTCAAAGAAGCTGGAGACTGATAAGGAGCGGAGCAGTAGACTGAGGGAACAAAAAGGCAATTTCTCCCCTAATCACCTTTCAGAGCACCACCCCAGCCATGTGGCTTAAAGATAATCCAGGGTAGCACTATGATTATCAATTATAAAATGCAGAGACAGACTTCAAGCTCCACACATTGCAGGTATACTCCTTTATAGCAGCCCCCTTGAGAGGCTTGCACAGACTGTCGGGTTTTTCTTCAACTAGGTTTTCAGAGGTTTATAAAATAGCTGCTAAACCTTCAGTAAAATTGTCAGACAAGCAGGAAGAGACTTAAATCTCCTAAAATTATCTGTCAAAGTTAATTGGATAGTTAGAGCAAATGATTTACTTGAAACAGGTTTCTTAGGTTCCTCCTGTGTCTTGAGTCAATTATCTTCCCTCGTTGACTGTAAGGGAGATCTAAGGGAAACTCAGGACAACTTGGAACAGGCATCTATTTTTTCAGATATCTGGGTTATTTACCTCAAAAAGTAAACTGTAATTTCACATAAATATCAATAGTGTGGGTACATTTTGACTCTGCTCACATTAAAAGACAGGTAAAAAACTTGAGTGCTCTTCCAAACCCTAGATCTGGATGTCCACCTTTCCTAATGTGGACTGATGTTGTGTGTTACAACATTACCCAGAGATGGGGCAACTGGAAGAGCAGGACTGCATAAAACACCACACATTGCACCTGACGTTGAGCATAACGCTCCATCTTATTTGGCATAGTTTAACACAGGAAAGCTAAGTGGGAAAACCTGTTCAGAACTTCTCTTCCAGAATGTGGCGAGTTTACTGCTTTGCATAAAACGTGACCATGCTTTCACCATTATGTAGCGTAGCACCTGACAAGGATAATTTATAAGTGCTTCTGAAAAAAAAAAAAAAAAACAAAAACCCAAAACAAAAAACAAAACGCCACAACCAAAAAATAAACAAAAAAACGCACACACAAGAACCCCAAAGCAAAATACAAACTCTTCTTGATAAGTTCTAGTAAATGAGGAAACCAGGAATAAAAAAAGAAATCACAAAACTGAGCTTCAGTTTGTATTCCATAATATTTGGCAAAGCATAAACTTCAGGTCATAACTGTCTCCTCCTTGACAGTGCTAAACAGGTACTCTTTCTACCATCTGTTCACCTCTTGTCAGGAAACTCACAGCAAAGCACAGAGTGCTGTCTGGAATTTGCTAACTCAGTCAAAAGTAACCCAAGAGTGATTTGCTGCCAGAAAGACAGACTTCTTTTCTCAAGGAAGCCAGACTGGAAAGTTAAGGCTGTTTAGGATAACAGGATCCTTGTTGATGCTCGAAGCTTTAAGGCTGGTGATGGTCAGGAACTTGAGAGGCTCTTGTCCATCTGACAAGACTTTACACCGTTAATTCTTTTCACATAGAGAGCCACTGTTCAAGATTTATCTTCTTAATACATGTTCAATACTTCAGATTGCTACATTTAAAAGAAATAAGACACCACACAGACAAAATAGGAGATTCTAGAAAGTTATAACTATACTGTGTTAATACAAACCGAGATTGAAATTCAAACTTTTCCAATAGTATCTTTTATTACATCTCTAGTGTTTACACAATCTGTAATGGAATCAGTGCTCATTTGATATTTCTTGAAGCAAAAGTTTCTGCTATCATACAAGTAACCCAGAAATCTCCTTTTCAAAAGAAGAAATTTCAAACATATTGTGTGTATAAAAAAGGTTGACAATATCAAGTGTAAAAGTTCAAGAGTCTAAGCCTGAACTCCCAATAAATTTCTAAGTTCTTGTGGATTTTATTTCACTATGACTCTTGAGGTTTGCAATATACAAGTACTTTGATCTAATACCATCTTCCCTAATGCATGAATTTATGTATATATTCTAGCACTGAATCTATACATAAAAGTGAATCCTTCCATGATTGTCAAGTAAACCTGCTATTGCCTTCAGGAGCTCAATTTGCTCTTGTTAAAAGAAAAACAAAAACAAAAA
>VXBX01002107.1:15548-107305 GCA_013400415.1 Scytalopus superciliaris
ATATAGTATATATGTAGTTATCAAAACAGTTAAAAGCTTCTAGCTGGGGAAGCCAAACTGTTGTTGGCTCTAGGGAAGGGATGTTTCATCATCCTCTTTGGACTTAAGATACTTTTAGTCAGAACACCTCTTTTCAGAAAAAAAGTGGGGATTTGTTGGCTAAATTCTTCTTTATTACTGGAAAAGATTATTTTGGTAATTTAATACCTTTTATTTGCAATGATTTTTTAAGCAATTGAACATAATTGACAATTTGAATACAGAACCATTCATACAAAATCCTTCCCTGTCCCCTCAAAACACACATAAACAACCCATGAGCAGAAATAAAAAAAAAATCAAACAAAATTTAAGTAGCTTTTTTGATTTCTTTTCCAAGTTTCAGTTTGATGTAGATTACAATGGTCATACTGTGTTACAATCTTTGAAAAAGTGCAACTGGTCATTAGCTGCAGTGACATGAACAGCTGTAGTATTTTATGGCAACAGCTGGGAACAATCTAGTTCTCTTCAATAACTTTCTTTTATTGTTCCTTTCATGCCATTTTTAAAATGAGAAAGCAAGATTATTGTATTTGTTCTCTATTTTACACCAGGGATTTCTTCATAGGCAGTGGTGGCAATTAGGTATCAAAATACGACATTGCTGTTTGTGACTTGGAACATTTCCCTCTGCAGGACCTATTTCATAAGCCCCTGAAATCTGCAGGAGTTGGAGTCTTTTCATTAACTTGAGTAAACTGTGAATCAAGTTGTCATCCTAGGATTTCTTATTTTGGCCTTCCTTTTCAATGCATGATTTCTCTTTGGTTTAAACTGATTTGTTATATCTGATCTTGCGCAGCTTAGGATGGTACAGCATTAGCTCTTATGATAAGACTGAGCTAAGTGCCTTTCTACTTTGTGATGCTCTCATTTACAAAGTGAGGAGGGACTTGTCTGCTTGTGAGTGGCTGGTTTGTCAAGAAATAGTTTGCTGTTCTTTTGCTGTGACTTCAGAAGCGTAATCTAAAATGTTTTCTGTGTATGTGTTGCTCTTTATCATTGGAAAAACATGTAGAAGCCTTTCTTATGTTTTCCTGTGTCTCTCTACAAAGGAGTTTCCTTCAGTAATGAACACATTTGGGTCACCTTGAATAGAACTTATTTATATAAGTTGTATTTATATAAATTTCTGTATTGTAACTTATTTTTCTGGTAGATTAGAGTAAGTCTTAAATCACAGCACTAGTAATGAAAATGTATATATGAGATCTGTGTGGGAGCATTATTTTCTTGCCTGAGAAACCTTCTGTTCTGTCACACAAGTGGTGGTGTCTGTGATTGCCAGAGGGGAGCCTAATGGCATAACAAGGTATGTTGGGCTTACAGATGGGGAGTTTGGGAAGAAGAAATTAAGAGTACAGTAGGCAAGGGTATGTTTTTCAGGGCAGTGCAGTGTTACTTGGGGAATTCTACCTAGTTTAGAAATCCAAAGCAGAGAGTTGCTTTGGGAGTACTTTGCCTAATGAGTTCTCTTGGGTTGGGTGAGTCTCCTGGAGGTGTCTGTGCAGCAGGGCCGGAAGCTGTGCAGTAGCTGCTGGGGAACTTGACTCTCAATAAGCATAGAACTGGCAAAAGCAGTTCCTGAAATTTTTAGTTACTCTTATAGTCTGTGTGTATAACCGTAAGTTAGGTTTAATTTATCAGAGAATGAACTTTCTGCGTATTTTAAGAGAAATTTCCTGAAATAAAGTGCTTATAGTTTCTGTTAACTGTAACAACTTTTAAGCTGTTTGTACTTGTGTTATCCCTAACAAGGAGGGGAAAATTACTTTTAAGATGGTATCTTTTGAGCATCCTGTGGGGTTATTTTGGGTAGATGAAGGAAAGGAGTGAACTCAAAAAAAATCCCTACCATACTACAAGAGGGGGAGAACCTGCATTCATTTCAGTTGAGAGATGAGCTTTAGCTTCTGGGCTGTTGACTACCTTATCAGGTATGGGGCTTTTTTTCCCCTTACAACTTAATCTTTTGCGTTCCACTTCACTGGAGAAATAGTGTATCCTTAATTCTTGTGAATGGTATATGAAAGTACCTTTCCCAATCACCCTCAATGAAAAAGCATGAGCTCTGACAACTTCATGGAAGAACAGCTGGAAGCTGGGAGAGATCTCTGGAGGTCATTTGGTCCAACACCAGCTCTCTCAACCTTTCATCATAGGAGGGATGCCTTGATCCCTTAAATCATCTTAGTGGCCCGTTTCTGGACTCTGAGCAGTTCTTCCATATCTCTGTTTGTGTGAAATGTGAAAGTATATATAAGTTAATTTATACATACAAAGAACTTGCACGTTAGGGAGTAGCATACTTCATCCTTTTAAACAAGGTACTGTTCCTTCCCCGGAGCTCTGAATCTCAAGTGACACTTACCTCATGTAAATACTGCTTGTTTACCACAGAGAAGATGAAGGATATCACTGTTGTTAAAGAAAGTCTTAAATGAATATGAATTTTCTGTACAGTGTTAACCTCCCCTCTTGTATCCTGTTGTCAGAGACAGTGTTTTGCTGTAGGATATTGTTTGTATGACCTAAGCTTATCTTAGAAGTACTGCCCATCAGAAAGTTATTCTGCAGATACAATTTTAGTTATAATCCAGTTGCTGTGGCTTCTGAATGTGTTAGTCTTTTCCCCAACCCCTTGATTAATGGAGACAGAGGCTTTTATAGGTCATCTTAGCAAATTTGCCAACAGCCTGCTGGGCTGCATTAGGAGGATTGTTGCCAGCAGATTGATGGAGGTGAACCTTCCTCTCTCCTCAGCACTGGTGAGGCAGTACCTGGAGTGTTGGATCCAGTTCTTCTCTCCCCCATATGGGAAAGACATGAACATACTGGAACAGGTTCAGTGCGGGTCCACAAAGTTGACCCTAGGACTGGAACATATTTAATGTGAGGAGAAACTGGGGCCATTCAGCCTGCAGGAGACAGGGGCCTCATCCATGTGTATAAAAGCTGGTTGTGTGAAATGGAGAGGAGGGAGCTAGGCTCTTCTTGGTAGTGCCCAGTGACAGGGCAAGAGGTAACAGGCACAAATTTACAGCTCTCACAGTGAGTGAATTTTCTAGTGTTCAAACTCCAGCACAGGTTGCCCAGAGGGCTTGTGGAGGCTCCATATTTGGAGTCCTTAAAAAACCATCTTGATGGGGCTCTGGGTAGTGGGCTGTAGGTGACCCTGCTTGAGCACAGGTGTTGGACCAGCGGAGCTCCAGAGGTCCCCTTTAAACCTCAGCCATTCTGTGATCATCTGTCACTGAACTTTCTTAATTCAACAGTTAAAACACTTTATCAGCTCACAGACCATTTGACCGAAGATGAAATACAGATATCTCCCTATAAAAATAAAAGGTTATATTTGCTAATAAGGTGTTCTACGGGAAGAATGCTTTGTGTGATTATGAGGCTCTGCCATACAAATAATTATTTTGAAATAGTAGCAAGATAGGTTGCATTAGAAAATCACATTTATTTTTTAATTGATGCATCCATGTGTAGCTAGTAGTGTTGCTGGCAAAACATTTGCACAGGTCACTCTTGTCAAGCTGCAGCACGTGTAGCTCTGGAGTTTGGTGTACAGGAAAAACAGGGATGAGAGTATGACCTCTGTACTTTGTTTTGGGCAACTGTAAAAAAAATGGAAAAGAAGCTTTTATAATTAATCTTTCATAGTTATTACCAATGCTTCTGATATGACCATTAGAGAGGTCCATTTTCTCATTACTGGAAGGAAGTGGTTATCTTTTAAGAATCCTTCATTCATTTGATTTTTCCATAGTGGCACAACAATTGAAACTGGGGGTGATGGCAATTGTCTTTCAGTTCTGATATTCTCTGCCTTATTTTTTTCTTTGCTGTTTTTTTTCATGCTTTCTTTGCTCCCTTCTGAAGATGGATGCTGCCCTTTAAACCTGACTAGGAAATACCTGAATCTTGCAGGTGTAAAAGTGAAATCAAACTTGTGGCAAGGGAATATCTTTATGTGGGTGACAGGGAATCAAACATCTGGAAAAGTTTGTGTGACAAAATTATGCTGGCTGCTTCAGACAAGTTGGTAGAGCTAGAAGCAGAAAAAACTAGAAGTTTTGAGCAAGTTCTGTAGATGGAATCACTTTCATGGATTATTAGTCTGGATAATGGAGATAATTTTTTTGTTGTGCAGATGCAGCTTCCAGGTTTGCTCAGTTGACTAGATGCATTTGAGGAAAAAGATTGACAGATACTGCAATGTAAAGTATAAATTGCCTTGCTATACTATAGATCATGCTGTAAATTAAAAGTCTGGGGCAGCACACATCCCTGTGAAAGAAGTTTAAGGGTGTTTACTGTCTTTGCAGCACATTGAAAAACTGAAAGGGCTTGCTAGTAGAGCCATAAGTCTTTGACATAATTATTTATATTTAGAAAAGCATACATCAAAACATCTCTTCTCACACTGGAGAACCTTTGGTTGCAAAAAGGCAAGCAGAGTGTTGAAGATTTACCTTAAAGATATTCAGAGGGGAAAAAAAATAAGAAAAAAGGGTAAAAAAGAAAGAATTAGATTTAACGTAGGTATCGTGACCTGAAACGATGTTCCTGGCAATTTAACACACTGAAGGAGCTGAAAAAGTGCTTTGAATAGATGGAAATGAAGAGCAGATGGGAAAGCCCAACAACCTGCAGGTGCTGTTAGTAGCATGTCTTCATCTACCTGAAGCATGAATGGCTGTTCCAGGGATATCTCATCTAATTGTGCTGCAGGACATTTCTTTTGAACTGGCTCTGAGAGTTATGCCATTTTCTTCTCAGATACAGGCCATGCAAAAGGAGGCTTTTTAGCATAGAGGGCAACTGTCATAGTCACAATCAAGTCAGCAGAGAAAGTTATTTGTATGGATTATATTAAATGAAAAACTTACTTAGAGTGACTATGGAGAAAACATTAATTTATAGGTATTAAAGTATGTCTTTGTTTATGATAGGAAATATATGATGCTTGGATCTGTTGTTAAGAATCTATTATATCCTGATGCTCTGATACGGTGAGCAAGATTAAAAGCTGACTTAATTTTGTGCCTTATTTTATCTGAATGGATGATGCAAGCTGCTTCTCATAAATGATTTTATCACCAAATCCTAACAGATTACCATGGTTTTGTAAGACTTCAGACAAAAAAAGAAGCTTTAGTATAACAAAACTGCCTGAACTAAACCCTGGTTCTATCATGATTCCCAGAAAATAAAGGGCTGTGGGAAGGCAGTGGATTCTTTCTGTACCTTGATGCATGGCCAGAATTTTAACTGCCTCCCTAAAGGTTTAGCAGAAACATTTTTTTGGCTTAAAAATGCAAGTTTTATCTTTATTTGAAGATCACTTTTGGTAGCAATAATACTTTTTCTAATGTGCAGAGCAGAGCAACTGAGTCAACTTGAAGAGTCAGTGAGATCAGATGACCTGTCTAGCCAGAGAATGCAAAAAAAAATCCTTTCATGATTGTATTTTAACTATAGAGTGAATTACGTTTGCATGAGTTTGTGTTAATAACAGTACCATGGATTATTGTGAAAACAGTTTCTTTCAAAGTGTTCCTTTTCCTTCCTGGGCATTAGTCTTTTAGAAAAAAACACCTTTTTTTAAAAAGTCTGAAAGAGCATTTATAAACAGTATTCTGTAAATATGGGATAAATAATACTTGGAAAATATTTAACTCCTGGAGTCCTCATTGAAAGCAGTGTGTTGGGGTTTTTTTTGTTTGTTTTTGCTGATGCCACCTGGCCTCAGTTTCTTTTAAAAGAAACGCCCAGAACAAAACAGGTCCATATAGGCAATGTGTTTATACATGGCAGGACTGTCTAATATCCTACAAACCTCTTCCCTTAGTTCAACAGGTGCTTCCAACCTTTATTTCTGAACCAGAAATGGAAGAAGCCTCGGTGTTTGCTATTGAATGGTGAATACCAGGCATGCTGTTAGTTTGCTTCTGGTGGAACAACACCCCCTGTCAGTGCATGTGTGCCTGTTTCTGGTTCACTGGCATTGCAGCAGAAGAGGCAGTATTTGAACCAGAACTACTGTATAAGGGAAAGGTGAGTGTTAAAAACTTTCTACTTGAAGCCCCACCAGTTTTCTTTTTAGCCTTTAACTTCCCATTCAGATGGGGAAATAGCTGTGAGTAGTTGTGTGGCCAGGCAGGTTTTCAGAGGCAATAGCATTAATATTATGTGCTATGTGCTGGATAGATTTTTGAAGCTTTGGATAATTTTTTGTCTGTTTTCAACCCTGGAAAAGTCTTAGGTCCCAGGTTATGAGCTCTTTAGTGAAAGTGAATGAATTTGTTCCTGAGTTAACCCACATGAATGCTTTATGATTATTTAAAAATATAATTAGAAAAACCCAAAACAAACAAAAAAACCCCCTCAAAATCAACAAGCATGTTAGAAAAATGTATGTATTTGTACATGACTATTTTTTTTCTTTGTTTATATGCAAATTTGGAGTCTTAATGGGAAAAAAAAAAAGTGTTCTTGCTTTGGTGACCTAACAGCTATAAAACCTGTGTTAATACAGTCTGTGTAATGTCATAGTCTTCTCCTATACCAGGAAAATTGTGCTGACTGGAATGCATGTTGTCAACTTCTGTAATCAGGGTACTTGAAATATTTACAATATTGTGATTACAGTAAAGTGTCTTATGTACACACACACTCTGTAGCTGCCTTATATATTTTTGCCTTTCAAGTTTGTCCTGGCTTGTATCTTGTTCTTTTTTNAAGGTGTTTGACAAAACATAATAAAATATGAACTTCTTTTTCTGCTATATGAGATTTGCTATGCAGACACTCACAAAATATCCTAGTAAAATTAAACAGGAAAAAGGAGCAAAGTTTGAAACTTTTCACAGGCCAAAACCAAATGCTCCAGTTTCTACTGAAGCTGCCAAATTCTGTATCAAGGGATTGTCTGTCAAGAGTCTTAAACCTTTTCATGGATCCAGTGAATGGAACTGAGCAGCAGGGGGATAAATCCTGCAACATATTTACTGGAAAGGCCTTTGTGTTTGAAAGGACACTTCAAATGGCCAAGACCAACCTACAAATAACCCCCCATCTGTGTTAACTTCAGTAGGTATGAGATACAGGGGAGTTCCAGGGCAAATCTCATTGGTCTAATACATTTTGTTTCTGTTTGTGTGCAAGAGCTGTGAACAGTTGGTGCCATGCTTGGCTGAAAAAGTCAGTGCGTTGTAGATGCAACTCCTTGTTTCAGATCCTGATAGTCAGTCCAAAGGGAAATAATAAGTTAGCCCAAAACAATTACATCTGCAGTATTTCTTGTCTGACAGGCAAAGTTCACAGGAAACCTCCTAAACCCTGATTTACAGACTCATTTAATTAAAACCCTTATTTTTAAATAGGGCATACCTTGAACTGAGTCCAGGACACGAAAAGGATTTGGTGACACTAGTAGATGGGGTTCTTCTGTAACAGGATTGCCAGGCATCTGTTGCCTGCTCAGGAGGCATGAAAAGATGTGCCCACCTAGTGGTAGTCAAAGAAACTTGGATTGCTTCTTGCTGGGGAATTTACAGAATCTTTTATGCTGGAGCCTGGAGCTTCTGTGGAATGAGGGAAGTAGCCACAGCAAGAAGATACGGATTTTGGTTTATTGCTAGACTAAAGTTGTGGAATAAAGTCCTTTTTCCAGTAGGGCGAAGGGTGATCCTAGGTCTTGTGCTCTGTGCACCTGTGTGAGACATTTATCTTTGACCTTTTGTTTTCTGATGCAGTTTATAGTCTGTTTAAAACCTGGGTGGTTTATACCAAAGTTGAGTGCTCTTTTTGCTTGCTCCTCTATGGAAAGGAAGAGTTCAGGCCTCATGTTACAGATGCTGATGGTTGTTTAATTTGATTCAAGTTCTTGGCAAGAAGAGAATGATGTAAGAACAAGAAGTGAAGAGAAGACAAGTATTGTTAGAAAATCATGCCCTCAGGTGGGGTCATGTAGCTTTTGTCTTCCTTTAGAACTGAGGGCCTCTCTGCCTGGCTGACTGACCTGCCCTGCCCTGTTGGGCAGTGCAGTCTGTCTGCCCTAACAGGCTTTAACAGGTTTTTTCCATCTCTCTCTGAGAATCTCTTGTTTTGCCAGCCTTTTTTTGTTTCTTTTTGTACAGTCCCTTCCCCTAAAGGTTGTCTCCTGTATGCTGATGTACATAAACTACTGCAAGGTTTTCTTAAAGAATAGTGGAATTAAGCCCACTAGCCCTCCCAGGAGGAAAGTGCAGTGAGGTCAGTGGTATTCCTTTTGCTTCCCTTCTGGTTTTGTTCACTCCCATGCCTTGTAAAACAGCCAGGCAGATTTGTCACAAGTGACTTCTAGTTTCCTCTTTTGTGGAATATAATCCAGTATGGACTTCTATTTTCCTTACAATAAGTCTACCAAAATCCCAGTAGTAGAGTCAGGAATGCCATTTTGGTTTTCTCATTTGGAATCTAGTGTCCCAATCTGTTACATCATTATTATTCTCAAAATAATGCTACTTGGTGCTACCTGTGTGATGAAAACATTTGATTTGGCATACACACATCCGTGCTCTCCTTGTATGGTTTTATCCCTTTTCCTAACTTAGACCATATATATTCCCTGTCCCCTCCACTCAGGTACATGATCTCCACAACTAGGATTCTGGAAGAAAAGCAAGGTTTAATCTTTAAATGAGAGTATGAATCGTTAACTGTGAAGCCTGGACTTCAAATATAGTCAGTTGTCCTTGTGTTTTCAGTAGCAAAGCTGTTCTTTGTCTTCTCCAGGGCAGTCACATCTTCTCTTTCTTGTCTCTTCTTTTTAACTGGAATATTTGTTACCTCTTACTTTACATGAACTGTTACGGGTGGAAAGTAGTGGAATTGCTGGCAGTGCAATATTTAAAAGTTTACAGTGAGAAAAGTTGAAGAGTCTGTTGCTTTTGCAGCACCTTTTGTTTTTGATTTCTCTTTCTGATGTAACTTCATTGAATTCCAGAGTCTCTGTGGCACTGTGAAAGCCCAAAATGCCTCATTCAGACAGTGACTCAGATGTGCAGTTGCTTAACTTTCCTGTGGCTTTGTTGTATCTTAAAACAGTGTGTGTGCTGCTCTGGTATATCCTCAGACCTTGAGGATGTTCCTGGGCACTCAGCCAAATACACCCAACCCTTGAAAACTGCTTGGATGCCAGTATAGTTTGCAGTAACTTGTTTTTATATAGCAATGATTAATTAAAACACTCTCTGAAAAGCCTCTTAAAATTTTAGAAAGAAAAGGCTTGATTTTCCCTGATACATCCTTTCCTAAGGCAAAGTGATTATTCTATAAAGTCTGAATCCCCTGTGGTAATTTTTCTCCCCCTGTGTAAATCTGTGAAATTCATTAGAAGAGCTGTGTATAGAAAAATACAGTGGTCAGGACTTTTCAGAAGGAGAAAGTGTTGTTACAAATTGAAAGCATCCTAAATTTACAGCATTAGGGGGAGAGCTACTAAGAAATAATCGTTTGTGTTTTTACCTTGATCAGGTGGCAACAATTAAAACAGTGGTAAAAATTTAACATTACTGTTTATGAAAGGCTTATAACTTGTGCATTTAATAAAAAGAAGGACCAAGATTTATCCTGTTTGCAGAGTAGCTCATTCTGTGGGTTAGAGATGATGATCTACAGGGGAAATGATGATGTTGTCTGGGGAAGAAGCCCTGGCCCATTTTATCTTTCCTTCTGCTTTTGTCTCTTGCTTCTTTTCTCTCCTTCCCCCCCTCTTTTTTCTGAACTGTGACAGTTTGTGACATGATCCCAAAGACGGTGAAAGCAAGGCGTGTTGAAACATTAATGTTCTTTGAGATCTGGTGCCAAGAAGGCTTTTGGTAAAATACCTAATTCTGTCATGTATAGAAAATCAGATCAAAAACTATGTGAGAGACTACTTCCATTTTGGTCACTTACAAAAGAGGAAAAAATTATATTCTTACAACACTTTTCTGGCTCAGGTGGGCTGTCAAGAGTATCATCTTTCTTGGGATATTTGTATACAGAAGTAAAACAGACAGATTGTGTAGTTCTAAGTTGGGATTCCATATATATATATATATATATATGTAACTCTTAAATTACTCTTATACATAAACTGACTTTCCATGTAAATTCACAATTAGCTGAAGGGGATATTTGTGGATGTGTATAGACATTTTTCAGTATGTCGTTCTTGAGCAGTATTCCTAAGCCGCCACATACTGGACTGGACGTGAGTGAAAATGGACTACTCCCCACAGTCTTGCCTAATAAATACTTGCTTTAGCTCTATGAAGACTGTGTTTTGCTTTTAATTCAACTAAGTAGCAGCCAGTGGAGGCTGTCAGGTGGTTGCGTATCTGCAAGGAGCTGCAGAGCCATTACTAGGTAGGATGGCTCAGCACAGCCCAAGCCCACAGCACTTTGTGCAAGAAAGCCTCTTCAGGGAAGGGCAACAGGCTTACAGTGGAGTTTGTCACTGACTCAGCCTAATAAAGTAACAGATACCACCATTTCTCTTACCTGCCCTCACTCCCTTTTTTATATTTTGTTTGGTTGGTTTTTATTTGCTAATGCAAGTGTACAATAGGCCTGAAGAGCCAGTTCATTCATGCAGGGCAGCTGTGATGCTCCCTGTACCAGCAGTCAGTCCTGGCTGAATGTATCAGATAAGCAAAACAATTCATAGAGGGCTGAAAAAAATCATTCAAAGACTGGTAAATACTGTTTGCCTTATCTCTGCTAACCTAAATAGTTCTTGTAAATGGCTGGTGGTAAATGATCTTCACTAAGTTCTATGAAAAGAAAGTATTTAATTTTAGGTTAGTTGAAGAGGCCAGCTGGAGTTTACTTGTCTGTCATGGTAAGTTCTCAAATAAATCACAAAATCATGTATAGGTGGTCTTGAGGCCGGCTAATTAAATATATTAGGAATCTTAAATTCAACAACTGGGTTTTCTCTTAGTTTTTTTTTGTTCTTAAAAGGTTAGTTATTTTTCCCAGAATTATACAATCTGGTGTCTTATGGAAGTTGTTACTAAAAACTAAAACTTTCAGCATTGCCTCAGAATGATTAGAACAATTTAAGTGTACTGCTTTTGCAAACTGCTGCAAGAGGTTGGAGTTTGACACTGTCGTTTTGTAGAAGCAGAGATGGATCAAAAGGCTTTTTTCTGCTGACATCTCATTTGCTGTTCCATGGTCAGCTGAAAGGATAGTTAAGAAGGCATGGTGTCTTGTCAAGGGTTGTACCTCCCTCACAGACATTTTCTTGCAAAGTCTAGATGATGACCTGTTTTCTCAGGGTCTTGCCTAAAGCCAAGTGCAAAATGCTGGTTCAGTAACTCAGTGATGTATTTTTGGTAGTGTTGCCAGGTCTTGTTCAGCTGATGGTGTCTTGCTGATGAATCTTAAAAGTTGCAGTCCTTTTTAAACTTTGTTGTTCTCTTGCTTTACTTTTGTGATATATAGTACTAGGAATATCTCTGACATGTATTTTCTCTTGCTTTGCTTGACCTGCAAAATGCTTTTGGTTTAATAATTTTTTTAAAAGTATGTTTTAAATGAACTTGCTGCCACCTGTCCTTCTGGAGGGGCTAAAGGGTGACTGCCCAGGGTTTATGAAATTACTAAATACCAGTAACCTCTTCTTGCTAAGGGTCATGGTAGCTCTTCCCCTCCATGTGAGAGGAGGACTTGCTGCTACCGGCCTGGTTCCTTCTGTAGTCTCCCATCATCCAGATGGAGCAGCTTCAGCATTTCTGGTGCTGTTACCATGAACTCTGTAACATAATACAGGTGAGGAGACTCTCAGCTAAGGCTCCAGATGGTGTAGATTCTTTAAAGCCTCTGTGCCATTTTGAAGTGTTTTTATTTCTGTAGAAGGAGGAAAGAAGAGAGAAGCTAAGAGTCTCTGATCCTCCTTTCTGCTTCCCAAGATGAAGTTCGTTAGCCCATTGCTAAAACTTACAGTGGTTTCATTTGTAATGCAAGGCAAAAGTCTCTATTTAGCTAACGAAAGTCACTGTTAAATATCCATTCTGAAATGAAGAATTGTAAGACCATTTTGTAGAATATCTAATAGCACATCTGAAGGTCGTGAAATATAGCTGTGGGTGTGCTTGTTCCTTTTTATTAACATTTGTGTACTTGAAAAACTGCAGTAACTTCTCTAAAAAGGGTGCATCGGGTTATACATTTCAGCTTTGTAAATGACCAAACGCAGTATATGAACTGTGATCTCTGAAGATGGAAGTGTAAGAAAGAGGTCACATGCATTTTTTAAAATCAATAAAGGAGGGAGTAGACTTGCTATATTCTAAATCTGCCTTTCAATCAATTATTCTATATGTTTTGTATTCATACAGAAATCTTTCCTCTAATGCTGGAGACTCCTGAACTGATGCAGAGCTGCCCTTGCATTGGAGTATTTGTCCCTGGGTAGGGACATTTCCTTGCAAATCTCCTTACCAGTGTTGTTTGAACAGAACTTTTGTCTAGCTGTGTGCAGAGCATAGGCTCTTGTGACTTTAGAAATAATCCTTCTTGTTTATGAGTGCGACAGTGAGAATGAGGCCTCTGTAAATAGATCTAAATCCATATTTGTGTGTTGGGAACATATGAGATTTTATGGTGTTTTTTTAAATCCGGTATCTTGAGACAAGCAGCTGCAGTGCCTCTAACATCCCTCAAAGGGCTGCAAAATTGAATTAACTAGATGTGTTCCCTTGATGGATATTTAGAAACTAATAGCAACCCTGTCACTGTCCATGGTCAGCTGGATTTCACACAGCTGGAAATCCCCATGCTATTCCCTGTTCACAGTGGAGAAAGCTCAGCCTGTTGATCTTCTGCAGTGGCTTTCATCTTCCCTAGGGAAGGCTCTCCTGCTCATTGAGGGGTGAATTTATTTGGTCCCTGTGCTGGTAGGGATCTTCTGTAATCCTGAACATCCTGATTTAGGGGTTAGAGAGTGGAAAATTACAGACCTGGGCTTCCAGAATGAACTTTTTTGCATCCGTCTCTCTTCTTTGGGACTCAAATAAGGCAGGCTGAACGGAAGTTACATTAGGCCTAATGATTTATGCCGCATTAGAATTGTCTTCTTTTTTAAAAAAATACAGAGTCTACATGTAATTCGTATGTTGAAAATAGAGCAAGGCAAACTACAGAACTCATAAGCAGAAGAACAGAAAATGAAAATGTTCAGCTATTCACAAAACAGTTGACCAACACTGTTTTCTACTGGAATTGCAATGCTAGGAAAACTTATTGTAGTCTGTTTTTAGTCAATGAATCTTTCCTTTGAAGTTCAGAAAAAATAATGACACTACTTGCATGTCTAAAGGTGAAGTGTCAATGTATTTTGTATCATATTCTAAAGTCTGCCAGGTTTCCATTTTTGACATTATATTAAAAAAAGTTAAAGCTTAGAAAACATGAATCTGGTGGCTAAAATACCTTGCTCCTTTATTTATTCCTGTGTCAAATTGTTTAAAGATCCATTGGGGTGTACTAATGGCAAAACAGAAACAAATGTGTTTATGCCAGGTTAATGTAGGATCAGCTATATGTACAACATACATGGCAGGATGGGATAGTGGTTGGTTGCCTCTGCGTCCCCGTGCTCCCTGCGAGTTCGGCAGTGAGTGGGAAACTCCTCCAGGGACTGGAGCACTGCCCAGCTGCTCCCAGGCATCTCCCACCCTTCTATGGAGACGGGGTGTTCATGCTCACGAGGTCACAGGACAGAGGCTTTTCCCACACCTGGATGTGGATGGTGCCTCAGTAGATTTCCTCCCTTGTTTTCTTTTAAATGTGGACATTGCCTGACTCAGACTGGAAAGTAGACTGTGTTTCCTGGTACATGACCTAGTGTCTTCTTGAGCTGTGACTATGTGGCTTTAATTATGGCATGGCAGTAAGAGTCAGAGAGGGAGAGCTGTTGCTCCTATGGAGTGTAATATAGCATGCTGCTCACTGGAGATGTGGGAAGGCAGGTGTGCTTTGCCTTGGCTGTTTGTGCCAGAAGGTGTCAGGCTGAAGGCTCTACATCCCACCAGGGTGAGCAGGATGGTGACAGTGGGTATGGCTCTCTTGGCAGCACCACAGAAGGCTCTGACTGTTTTGAGGATGTTTTCAGTAACTGTTGAACACTTTGTCTGTTGGCCTTTCAGATTAATGCAGATGCTAACCAGCTCTCAGAGCAGTTTTGGATATTATTATTTTCACATTTGTGAAAGCCTTCTGCTGGATAAATTTTTAGTATGTGTGTTTCATGACTAAGGTGCAAAGACCAGGCTCTGATAGTGACAGCCTGAGGGAGCTGTGGCATGAAGTGTGTAATGAATGGAAAGCTTGGCTTGATCCAAAAAGTGGAGCTTCATTTCTTTTGGGATGGTTCTCTTGCTGTTCAATCTGCATAAAGATCACATCTCACCTTTACTATGCTCAATAAAACCTGAATAATTATTGCATTTCTGACTAGTGGTTGACACAAGAAGAAGCAGTGTTGTTGGAGTTTTTGTGATTGCTGAGTTGGCTGCTTGTTAACAAATAAAAGGGAATTTCTAAAAATGGAGAGTAGAAAATTTATTTCAGCTGGGGTCATACTTTTGTAGTGATAAGAACTAGAAACCATTGAAAAGGAAGACAGTATTCATGTGTTTCCTGTTTTATCATTTTTTTTTGTTTAATTCAATTTGTCAGTGGCAAGATTCACATGACCTACAACATCCTTTTGAAGCAAATGTGCCAACTTATATGACTGTGCTTATTAATATTTATTTTGAAGAAATCCCGAGTGTGTTCATGAAACTTTCATTATTATACAATATATTGTGAATTATCAAATACTGCTTTATTTTATTTCAATTACAGGAAACGAAGTATGGATGACCTTACTTTAGTTTGTTAGTAGAAGGTGATCCTTGTACTTTCGGTATTTAATTTATAGAAAAAACATGTATGAACCAAGTGTGGGAAATGTACATTTCTCTTTTTGTAGAATAAACAAGGTTTTAATTGCTACCCTAAGGAACAAGATTTAGTTTATACACGTATGCCTCCTTTTAGAATGTAACAGATAAATTACTGTTCTCCCTTGGTCAGTCTTGCATGAAACAGGAAAAAAAATGCAAAGCTTTATCTTTTCTTCCAACTACAAACCGCTACACTGTATAAAAGCTGTCAGGAGCAGTGATGTGACTTGTAAGTTGATGCTTTCTGTTAATAATGTTTTCCTTGGGCAGTCTCCAAAAGTATGGAGAAGGTTTAGTGGTGAGATAGGAGGAGGACATGAATTTGCTAGTACTCTTCCAAAGCAGTGGGATCAAGGTAGCTTCCCAGGCCTACATGCATGTTTCAGTTGCACCGTGACACCATCTCAGAATGAAAAATTATGACTAGCATATTTTTCCCTTTCCCAGGCTTTCTTCTGTTGTATTTTCCCACAAGAGGAAGCTTGTGAGTGGTGTTTGGTAGGGAGCCTGGGTGCTGTGCAGCCTTGCCCTGGCCGGAGCTGCTGGACCCTGGGTGGGCTGCAGAAAGTACCTGCAGCTGGGCACGTGCAGCTGGGCTGCCCCATAAGCTCTCCTTGTTCTAGAAGAGGTACCCAGGTGTGTCTTGTGCAGAAAATAAAGGATTTGAAGGAGTTTACAGGTGAGGTGTTGAGCTAACAGAAGGGATATTCATCATCATCATCTTGTTTTAAACCCAGAAGCAAATCTAAGGGCCTGCAGAGTTAAGAAATTATGCCAATAATGGGCGTTCGAAAGAAGAACTGAGCATTTGTGTGCAGAACAGAGCAACAGGAAGATATGAGGAAGAACTCCTGAAAAGGCTGGCACTGATCCTACTGAAACGATCTTTATAATAGACTGCTGACGCTGCAGAATTTTGATAGATTAAACTGTAGTTTGTTTATATAGATTTTCCTCTAAGGTTCTGTGATTCACATTGGAGATGTAGGTCTTTAATTACATAAAATTATTTTCATCTTTATAGACA
Source organism: Scytalopus superciliaris (assembly GCA_013400415.1). Taxonomy (NCBI): domain Eukaryota; kingdom Metazoa; phylum Chordata; class Aves; order Passeriformes; family Rhinocryptidae; genus Scytalopus; species Scytalopus superciliaris. The sequence continues at coordinate 31,614 of VXBX01002107.1, forward strand.
GAGTTTTTGCTTAGTTTTCAGGCTGAAGAGTAGTTGTTCTTTTGGGACTTAAACAGTAAATTGCTTTTTTTGTGTAACTTTGCAAACATGAAATAGTTCCTCAACCAAGTGAATAGTCTTCCCATCTACATAGATGTGTTTTTGCTTTGTTTGGAGTACATGGATCATTTAGTATAGTTTTATTACCCGTGTCTTTTATGTGCTTGAGAAGGGTGGGTGATTTTTGTTTTGTTTTTTCCCCCACTTAGGGGAGCACATGGTTGCTACAAGAGTTGCCTTACCTCTGAAAACTTGACAAGGCGTCTGCAGCTCTTGTAGTTAGCTTCATTCCTTAAACAGTGACTTCTTTTTCCAGGTAACTTCTGGTTCCTGCTTAATGACATACTTTCGGCAATGATAGTGTTATTTAGGACAATAAATAGGCACATGTTTATAAAAATAGGCCCAGTTCAAACTCTGACCACCAAGCTAAATATTAGCATTTAAAAGTCTATCAACAGACTCGGAGAGGAAAGAAACATTCCCGGAGGTGAGATGACATTAGCTTGGTTAAAACAGATGCCGAAGAAGTTATTTCTTTTCAATGCCTGGATGATGACAGGCAGTGCTTCAGTCCACTGAGAAATTAGGCTGAGATGTTGAGCTAGCCTCAGTTGTTTGCTGTCAGACTATTAAGTTAATTCCTGGAGGAGACTGGTCTAAGTTGTTTACTAGTCGATATTCTCTGTATTCATCATCCGTTTATTGCTGTCGAAGAGGAGCAATAATTTGAGCATTTTTGGAAGATGAAGTGGACGGGTTTATAAACAGGTGGACAGATTTAGACTTTCCTATGATGAATTGGAATAATGGTTTGAAATCGATGAGGTGAAATTTAATAAAGACAGCTGTAAAGTGTTATGCTTAGGAGAAATCAAATGCACAGATATAAATGGGCTAGGCAGCATGTTGGCCAGGAAAGACCCAGGAATTGCAGCGGCTTTGCAAACTGAACTTGTTAGGTGGTGTACATGACACATTTCAAAAGGGCTGTATAGGTGATGAAACATGTCAGATAAATAGCAGAGGAAATAATTATTCCTCTGTGCTTAGCACTGCGCTTTTAGCCTCTGGTTTAGACTTCTTATTAAAGAAGGATGTGGCAGATAAAGGGGCAGGGTCTAAATGGCACAAAAAAACCCCTTGGACACGGGGTTTGGAAAACTTCGCCTTTGGGGGAAGTCTGAAGCCTTTGAGGTTTTTTTTAGCCTAGAAAAAGATCAGATAATACCTAAATCTTCAGTGATACAAAAAGATGGTGTAAGTACAATAGAGATCAACTATTCTTCTTTGCTGCTGGAGCTAAAATAAATCATTTTAATTTGCTGTGCTGCAGCTTTAGGTTACACAAGATGGAAATTTTTCACTACTGAATGTGTTTCATGGGCTGAAAAAAATTCCCCAGAGACTTACAAGAGTTGATGAAACACTGGCACCATTGTGAAGATGCACAAATAAAAGCTGGCTGAAGTAGGGAACCCCCTCAGTCCCCTAGCCATGGTGTACAGCATGGGAACAGAGGTCATAGATGGACTCTGAAAGCAACAAAGCAGGAGGTTAACACTGTTCAGACACTGTCAGATCAGCCTTAGAGCTACACTGATGCAGGCAGGGCGATTTCTGTTCATGTAGCTGCCTAGGATACTTCTGCAGAGAAATTATGCTGTGTGTGGTAGAGCTGGCTTAAGGATGCCATAGTGTGCAGGGACTGGTATTAGTTGGGACTTTTCAGGTTTTCTAGTCCATACGTAATTTTTACTATTGAAAATCCTTGTCTTATAGTGTGTGGTTCTTGGAGTGGGGAAGGGTCTTCATGCCTTGCTTGTTTTCTGCAGTGTTTCAACGGTGAGTTACACCTCTCAAGTTGGGAAGAACAGGCTTAGATGATTGCCTAGGGCTGTCATGAGCAGGCTCAGAAGCAGGTAAAATAAAGTAGGCTGTAGTGTACACATCTGAGTCAATGCAGGGTTAGCTGCTCAGCTGGGCAAATTTGCCTACAGGAGGCTCTGTGCTACAAAAGCTAAATTGGTTCTTGTGCCTGAGCTAATGCGTTGAGAAGTGGCCTGGGAATCTCTGCAGCAGTGACCTACCTGAGTCTTGGGCATGTTCCCCAGGCCCATAGCTATGGTACAGGGAACAAGTCTTTCCCCTGCTTTGTGTCTGAGAGGACTGCTCGTTTTGAGCCAGCCTATGTTTACTACTATGTTTGGAGAATTAGGTGGTAGCTAGAGTCAAAATGTTTTTTATTTTCCTGTTTAGAACTATCCAACTGCACAGAGCACTAGACTTGGATAATTTGTTGACTTGCCTTTTGCTGTGACTCCAAGTAGGAGCTGCTTGCACTGATGAATAAGAGATCCTACAGATCCTAATGACTTATTTGCTTTTTTATTATGATTGCTATCTTGAAATGAATGTCTTAACACTAGCACACAAGAGGAAGGATGAGGCAATTTTTGGGAAAGGTAAATTAACAGTTTTTATAGAAGTTATGGCACTCTAGTTTGAGGCTTTGCTGGCAATTGGCTTCTGAACTCAGTGAATTTGTTTTTAATGTAGGTGCTATTGCAAATGAGAAGAATGCTTATTTTGGTAAGTTAAAAAAGGAGGGTTAATCTGAGCCTTCTGTGAAATTATTTTATTCTTGAGGGAGAGGAAAGGGCATAAAAGCAAAATTATATTTATACTCATTCAGATGACAAATTGGCTTTTTAACTCTGATTATATAGAGGCTCTGATATTGCAGAGGCTAAAGTTTTGAAACTCTGATTTTTGTGTAAGTTTGTCACTTCGTAAGTGACTTTGCAAGTGCTACAAACATGATAGTCATACCTCTATATTATTCTGTTTTGGTGAAATAAAAGGTACAAAACCAAAACATCAGCTTTCAACATTGAGGTCAATGGCCATACCATTCTCAGAGAAGTAGAGTTAAAATGTCAGGTACAGCAGGGACACATGTTCTGGATAATTTACAGGAGATGACTACTAGATTTTAGCACAGTGTAATTTCCAGGCTTCTGCTGTTAATTCCTTAGATTTCTCTTGTGGAGAAGGGAACATTTCATTTGGAAAACCCTGTTCCTTTGGCAGCTGCACCTGGTGGTATTCCAACTTCGACTTCTGGCATGAAGTGAAGATTAATCTTAATCTCTATATTTTCTCTTTATTAGGGTCTCTATATTTAAGCTCTGGATCTGATAAAACACTTGATGTTGTTGCCTCTTCAGCTGGTTCCAGGATTACTTCAGAAGTCCATCTTATTGCTTGGAGTAAAATTAATAGTGTAAAGATTTTCCCAGGTAGTCCTAGATCTGTTTTGTGGAAGTTATTGATGTGCAGATTAAATGATAAAATGGGCAGTCTTCTAATGAGCTCTTTCAGTGCACTTTGTCAGCAGTGAGGCTGGTTTCACTTGAACCGACTCCTTCATTTAGCAGCTTGTGTTAGCCGTCTGTTTTAATTTCATTTCCTTCCTTGACAGAATACCTACAGAAGTTTCTCATGCAGTCTTTCTCCAGTGAAAATAGCTTCGTTAATTGGCTAACATCACTGTGAGGGTTCCCTTTGCTTCTGGTCTCTTCTTTTTTTCTTCACTGTGTGAAAGTACTAGCTTTGCTGTTTGCCATAGTATAGTAATGTTTTTTCAGAAAAATTCAAATATTTAGCTGTTTCCTTTATTCAGTACAGCACTGAAGAGGATATTTTACTACCCTGACTGTGCTTTTTAAGCCAACTCATTAATTCATTTGGCTTGCTGTTTTGCCTTTTCTGTGCTAAGACAACTGGTTTATGATGGTCCCTTCTCTTGTTTCTCTGCAATACTTACTGCTCTTACCATACAAGGTGTGGCAGATGCTTTATCAAGGGATTTGGCATGTGTAATATCAAATGGTGTCAGACACAGACTCAATTTCCCTGAAAACCTGAAATAAAAATTTTCAGTGTTGTAAATTCAGGCTTCATAAATATTTTATATGTATCTGACATAGGCTTGTTGCACTAAAATGAGACTAGTGCTCTTTTACCAGTCTAGGCAGAGCTCAGTGTGGGTTTCCGCACCACTAGCACTTGTGAAAATCCCCCTTAAACCACTCTGAACACTTTTCACCTTAGTTGAAAGGCATTTGTTATTTATTATCTGATAGACTTTTATGTACCAGCAGTTCCTGCTACTTTTTCAGTATGCAAATAAACTACTTAAATGTCACATGCTTTAATATACTGATTTAAACTTAATCCTGAAGACACTGTATTTTCAGGTGTGTGTTTGTATGTTCTAAAGTCAGACAAATCTGAGGCACTGCCTGGTAGAAGTTTGTTGAAATTCTTTGTGAGTGGCATTTACTGTCAGTTCCTCTTTGACCATCATGTACTTAATGACTTGTAGTCACCAAAGCAGTTGCATAGGAGGGCTTTTAGACCTGTAATTCTTTGTAATTCTCTGCAGCATGTATTCCAGGCTTTCTGAATTACTGAAACTTGTCATATTTTGAGAGAAGTTACTCCATATTTACAATTCTATAGGACTTCTGAAATATTCTTTAAGGCATGCAGAGCTAACATTTGAAATGTATGCTGTGCTGGGAAAGCAGTACAGTGCTCCTCTAAACGAGGCTTCTGCAGTTTGCAGTTTTGTGTTTCAAGGTTGCGAAGCATGAAGTAATGTTTCTCAGCATGCAGTATCTCTGTCAGAGATTGTTCTGAATAGCAGATTCATATGACAGAAGTAGATTTTTATGAATATAACCTTGTGTGTGTTCATATACTTTCCTCTTCTTTGATGATTGTAGGAACAGTGGTAAATTTGGATAATGGATTTGCGGAGTTACCACATGGCAAAGGTGTTCTCCCAGGGGTTCTCTCCTTTTTGTAAGAATTTTAACTATAGATGTTCAAAGATTAAACCCAGTGCATTTTAAGTTATATTTTTTAAAAGTCTTCCTCATTTCTTGTTTTCCTCACAATTCTCTAACTATCCTTGTTTTCCCAGATAACTATTTATAGCCAGTATCTCTTGTTACTGGGAGGACTGAGCTGGCAGGGCTTGAGGGGGATTCCAGGTGACATCATCTTGTCTGCACAGCAGTCTCCTGCTGGCATGACAGGAAGGGGAAAACCCTTTACTACAGATGAGATAAGAGAGCTTGCAAAATGCCATTTATAGAGAATCCATGCAAAGATGTAGTAGCTTACCTGCTTCTTACTGCATGAAAAAGTAATGTCTCAAAACTCTTGTTGCAGGCTTGGTCTTGAGTTTTTAAATTGTCCACACACTTTCTTCTTCTGAAGACTCTTTTGTGTTTCTTTTCAAGTGGAATGTAAAACCTTATTGAAGCAAACAGAAGAGAGAAGATATTTTAATTTCCGTGTTTTCCAACTGGATAGCACTTGAGATGCTTCATTCTGACAGTAAATGTGGCAGGTATGGCTAAGGGGCATATGTGTTTTATTATCTCTTGGTCCTCTTGGATACTCAGCATCTCTCCTTTTACATATCCAGTGATTAGAATAGTATCAGCAGAAGTGACTGTACATGAAGTCCATATGTAGCTGTTTGCCACTTGTATTTTTTTATATGAGGAAGAGAAAGGCTTTCTATGGGAAAAGAAGGGCTATCAATACTTTTACCTGTTCATGGTATGTAATAAAATATTCTTTTGGCAAGAGGACCTCATCATCAGGGAAAGTACAAGTATTGGAGGAGGAAGGATAAGCCTTCTTGTCTGGTTTTACAGGTAAATATTAGGAGTGATCATGGGCATATATATTTTTTTTTTTAAAGGAATAGTTCTAACCCCCTAAATGGCATGGGATACAGATTTCTGCATTTGATGTTTGCCTTTGTTGCAACCTGAGTCCAGACAGCAGAGCTGAGCAGCGAGGCAGTGATCATGTAGCAAAAGCAGCACTTGGGCACCCCAGAACGATTTTGGATTTGCAGTGTGGCAGGGCTGGAGCAGCAGCGGGTGAGTTGTTGAAACTTGACCAACTGTATCCTTGCTTCACTTGCCTGAGTGCCAGAACATTTGAATTCCAAATCACCTTTCCCTTTGTTGTTTCCCAGTGGTCCAGCAAACTCAAGTTTAGGGTTGTGCTTGTTCTAGAGATTTTGGTCATGGTGAATCAGGTTAAGGGATAAAGCTGTAGCTAAAACACAGAAGAAACAAGTTCTTTTTAAAATAACATACTACAGGGACCTGTGCATTTTAGACATGTTTGTGAGAAGAAAGTAGTTTGGAGAGGTGCTTTTTTAAAACAAACTGTTCATTGTTATGGTTGGTATTACATTGTTGCTGGTATGACCAGAAGAGTATAGATACACATCACATGGAGGTATTTAGTTACTTGGAAATAGCAACTATGACTTCCCTGGGCGGTTTGGTTCCATTTTGAGGTACAAAGTGACCTAGGGGGGGGGGAAAAAAAAAAAAAGTTTGTATTCAGGATGTGTTTGCAAACTTGAAAATACTGAGTATTTTGTTTGCTTTGAAATGATGTAGTTGTGATTCTTGTGCAAAGCAGGTGGCTAAAGATGTGTGCAGGAGGAGAGGTGGTCAGTGCTGCAGCTGGAGGGCTCTTCCAGCTCCTGTCTTACAAAAGCTCCTGTCCTTACAAAAGTAAGGGGGAAAGAAATCTGATTTCTTAGCTGAAAAATACACAGGAGTTTTGTAAAAGCAAAAAGATTTTACTCTCAGTTGTTGAAAACTGATCCTGAGATACTGCTGGGAAGGTGCTATGTGTAAGAAGCCTGAGCCCTGCCACAGGTGACAGCTGACCTACTTAGTGCAGTGTGGAGGAGCAGTGGCCAGCCCTGGAGCCCCCCAGGGACAGGGACACACAGCCACGCTGCGGGGCCCTGCCCTGGACGTCTGCCCTACAACAAATATTCTGTCTCCTCTGTGTAATTAGTGGTAGTGTTTAAACCAGCACACCGGCAACAGTTTGGTGCCTTTAAATAAAAGCCTGTACCCAGGGGAGGAGAGATGAAAGGGTCACAGTTTGCAAAATGCCTGTGTGATTTAAGCTTGTGCAAGAGGAAGGTGACTGCTGGCTGTGAGGTTGTAGAACCTACAGTGTAGATTATACCACTTAACACAGTGATTTCCATATCCTTTAAAAAATATATTTTTTAAATGTCAGAATGAAAAACCTCACTTTGCTTCATCCCTTTTTAAACTCTTCAAAGTAAGATTTACTTGTTTAAGGTGAAGTCTCTGATCAGGCTCTTTTACTCCTGGTTATGATTAACTCCTGTCTTTTAACTTGCTAATTGCTTCAAAGAATTTATTAATTCCCATCAAATGTTAGCAGAGACCTGCCACTCTGGGATTCTGATTTGCTTGCTTTCGGAATTGGAATGGGAGGGAGAAGGACCAAGTAAGCACATCAGTAGGAGTTTCATTTATTGCTACTTGTATGCCGGTCTTTTAAGTCAAGTGAAATGGTAAATGTATTGCATGCCTTGCACTTTGGCAGCCATCCTGAGGAGGGAAAACAATTAGTTCCTCTTCATCTCACTGGGCCATGAGTGTGTGCTTGGGGCTGAGTGCTGTCTTCAGCTGGAGCCATTAGTCATACTGTGCAGCCCAGTCATTTTCCCTGTGAAGAACTGATGTTTTTATCAACCTTAAAATAAAGGGAATAACGTGCATGGCCATGTACAGTGCAGCTTTTTAGAGGTTTTTTTTGTTGTTAGACTTTTATCCTATATCTTCAAGAAGGGGTAAAGGAGGAAAGAGGAAAGAGACATGCAACTGCCCTAAGTGCAGCTTTTATTGGTGCGAAGGCCACTATTCCCTTGCTGGGAGCTGTAAGAGTGTGGAAACCAGGTTATACTGCTTTCTGACTAAACAGAGATGTCTTCTTATGCATCTCTCTATTTAAAAAAGAGACCTTCATGTGTATATCCTAATAGATCTGTAATTTTGCCTTTTTTCTTTCTTTTTAAACCATGATGTTGGAGATTGAATGATGAAAAAATGAATAAAACAGATTGTAAGGGTCCATTTACCTGAGAATTAGGTTGCTTTTTCATCGCCATATCAGTTTTGCTGAGAAAGTTCATATTTTTCTTTTAAAACAGACCTCTGCATGTTGTGTCAGGACATTGGGGTATGATTTAGTGGATGAGAAGTACAGCATAGGCAGCATCTCAGATGTGATGTTTGGTAGTACTTCTTCCTTTATTTTGGTTGACTTCCCTGCTTAGCTGGCAGGCTCTTAGAACATGGGAATAAACTGGGAAATGCTCCTGCTGTGGTATAACTTAATGCTGGCAGTCCCTTGCATTGCCGTGAATCCCATGTGTTTGGTCTCCTGAAGGGCTGAGATGTTCAAATGTCAAGTGTGGTGTGACAAAGGTGCAGTAAGTTCAGATAGTAAGTCAATGGTTACATCTAGGTTTTGCTTCCCCGCAGGTCTGACTTGTCTCAGCCCCAAAAGCAAAATGCAGGAATGGAAAGTGATTGATCCTGCAAGGTTTAAGAGGTGAAGAACAAAGCCCTAATTATTCCTGTCTCACTCTCTGGCCCAGAAGCTGCCATTTTGGTCCATAGAAGCTGAATGCCGTGTGTGGCATCTAGTGCCTGTATTTGTTGGAGCTATGGCAGAATCCTTGGGTGACCAAGGGTGTCACACCCCCGTTGTTCACATCTCCAGTATCACTCTTCACAGTGACACTATGTCATGAGGTCTCTGTGGCTCTGAATTTAGTGTTTGCCTACTCTAAATTCCTTGTACACAGTGCAGTATTGAAAACCTGTAACCTGTCAAATTGTTACATCTTAATATCATTTTTTCACCCTCCTTCCCATTCTATGTCTTTCAGAATTAAGGGTGTTTTTCTGTAGAGCTGTTGATTATGATTACAAAATTGTAAAATTTGGAAGCAAATAATTAACAGTAAGTAAGCTTTTAACTAATATTCCTGAGTATCTCTATCATCTGCAATACTGAAATACAGTAGTTAACTTCTGACTCTGACATACTTTAGAGTTGGAATGCTTTTTGTATGTGTGAGTCAAGCCTACTTTTAGCCAAATAACCGTATTTGAAGTCCTGCAGTCATTGTCAAGGCACTGGCTTCTAATTTTCTGCATCCCATAGTGTGTTATCAACTTTGCAGTCTGTGCTGGAAGTTGAAGAACCTACATGAAATTTCTGATAATTGTTATGCCACACATTTTGGGCCATCATTAGCACACAGGTTTTGGGCTGTCAGGCCACCTTTCAGTAAGTGTCTTACTGCAGTTTTGAGCATGTTCCTGGAAATATATTACCTTGTAAAGAACATTATTCTAGTAAAGAATTTTAAAAAAGCATTGTAATTGCAACTTAGTTACCTCTATTTAATAATTACCACAATCACAGAAAGCTTGGGTTGGTAGTGACCCTAAAGACTGTCTAGTTCCAAGCCTTTTGCCAGTGCACAGGGACACCTTCCACTAGACTGGGTTGCCCAGGGCCCCATACAGTCTGGCCTCAAACACTTCCAGGGCTGGGACATCCACAGCTTCTCTGGGCAACCTGCCCTTATAAATAAATAAGTAAAAAAGTGTATTATTATTTAATAATGAGTTTTGTTTTGATTTTAGTATCTTGTTAAATTCAATAACTGGCAGTTGATGGTGTCTTAAGAAGCAGAGCAATAGAAAATACTTGTTAGGTATTTTCTCTAGTTGGGCAAAATTGAACTTTTGAGTGCAGACAGGGTAAGACACTGAACATCTCTAACAGTGCTAGTGCAGGTAGCCCTTCAGAGATCAGCTTTTGAGTTTGTTGGAGGATTGACTTCACTTCTGGCTAAAACAGATACAGGGAATAATGTTGGAATTTCAGTACAAGTATATTGTATTTAGGAATTTATAAATACAGCACTGTACACCTACATTATTCAAGGGGAGGGGAAAAAGCAAAACTGCTTTCTAGAATTTTGCAAGCCACCAGGTTTCGCTTCCTCCACGAGCGAGTGCTGTGTTTTTCCCCGAGTGTGTAGCAGGAAAAGGGATGTTGGAGAGCAGCGCTGCTGCTTGCAAAACAGCATCCTTGGAAAACCTGCACAGCTGCGCTATCCGCAGCTAAAAATTGGCAGCGGGTGGGGGAGAGAGGATATTCCTTACCTTGACAGGGACACAAACACTGTCTAACAGTGCCACCCAGTGATGTCTGCCATAACAGCACGGTGAGCAAGGCACTCCCTGTGCCCATGGGGGCATGGCCGGGGTCCACTAAGCTGTGCACAGTTTTGCTCGTGCTTAAGCTATCTTCTGTGAGTTGTGTATTCAAAATGAGGGAAATAATGCTCCATGTTGACAAGATATATCCACCTCAAGTTGATCCACCTCATTTAAATACAAACATATGGGTAACAAACATTGTAGGTAGGTCTCAGGAGAGATGGTTTTTGGGCTGTACAAAATGCATTTAGTTTAGCATGCCTTGTTCATACATGGTGCTGTTAAACTGACACTGCAGTTCTGTTGCTGTAAGTTCAGTAAGAGCTCAGTCTAGCTCTTTGGCCTGTTTCTAGTCCATATGTACTAAGAATACAATTTTGAGGCTGGGTTCAGTGCATAAAAATGGCTGTAATTGAACATAACTGGGCTGTAGAACCAGATAATCTTTGATTATTGCTTAGTGATCTAAAGTGTAAAGCAGTCTATTGGAAACACACCTATCTTTGATGTTTAAAAAAATGAGGTGATTTTTGAAGTGTTAGCAGAAAAAGCAACTGTATAATTTCATCTTTAACTTGCATCAGTCCTTCTCTGTCTTCTGCTGTGTTTTCCCAGATAAGATGCTGGAGGATAGCAAAATTGAGAAAGTTGCAGTTAACTTTCAAGTGCAGAGTCCGAGGTTGGAATTAGGCAGAATTGTACGTTTTGGTCTCTGAAAGGCATGTGAGGAGGGAATATGTGGCTGGGCTCTGCACTGGCAGGCTTAACATTTTAAGACTGTAACAGCAGCTATCACATTTTTTAGGAAGGTAATGCAAGCAAATCAGACTGTTTTTACAAACAAACTATTTGTATTCAAGCCTGTAAGGGGAGATTACATGAAATAAAAGTAATGTATATTTAAGAGGAAAAGACATAGTTTGATAGGGATCTGAAATTGAAAAGAATGGGTTTTATTATTATTCAGCACTTTAATTTCAAGCTAGAGTCAGTAAAAGCCACTGCAAAGTTACAGAAGATGAGCCACCTTGTTTTGTGGTTTACAATTTTAAATTGTATCTGGGTCTGAAACATTTTAGGAAAAAAGGAAGCGTTCTGGGTACTCACAATTGGCTAACCTCTGCTATTTTGCATACTTTATGAAATGAATGTTACTGCTTCAAAATGTAGAATGTTAAAATACATTTTGATATCATGGGAATGTTCATGCATCATGCTTCATAGAAATGCTTTCAGGAAAGGAGGAATAAAGTAGGTATTTACTTTTACTTTTCCTCTCAAGTCAGTGGTGAAGCTGCCACTTAATTTTTTTAATATGAAATGTGCATTGTGGTGTATTGAAATTTAAAAATATTTCTCTGGCTCACACAAATGATAGTCCTTTGTGCTGAAATGAAAAAGATAAAATGTTATCTTGATAATGTTTTTTTACAGAACAGTGTTTTACAGGACCAAATACTTGGAATTTATTTGGTCTCACTGTTTGAATTCTGGTGCTTAGCTTTCTTTTGGCATTTGTTCTAATCTATTCTATAACTAAAGTTAACCAAATTTTTCCCCCCTTGGTTTTTTAATGTCAGATTTGCGGTAACATGCTGTGCATGTACCAGGACATGAGTATGTGTGGGTGTTTTGATCTCTGTTAGTTCTTTACATAGATAATTGTTAGCACTATTTAAGTATTTGCTTTCCTTTGCTTGTTCCTGTTGGGTTTGAAAAAAGTAGACTGGTGCCACCTGTTAGTTTCAAACTTTGGTATAGCTTGACCTTTGTAATCCTTGTCAGTTATAGCAAGAGCTGCCTTTGCTGGAAAGTATTTCACAAGGGAGTCCTCTTCTCCTCCCTACCCATTTAAAACTAAACCTAGATAATTTCATTACTTTCTGAGATTTCATTATTATTACATGTTTTGCAAAGGCTTTTTCCACAGAAGAGACTTGATCAGTGTATAGGCTCCAAAACCCCATCTGCTTACTGCTTGCTGCTGTGTGCAGACCATCAGTTTGGTCTGCGATTTCTTGTACCTCATAGGACTGTTCAAACTAAGAGAATCTATAGGAAACTTGTTCAGTTTGTTCTCCAGACGTATGGCTTGTTTTCCTTTCTTAAACTGGTAAACCATTGTATTTTTAACCCTCAATCCAAAACATGGAAAACCTTTTATTAAACATGTGTGCAGTCTTCCTGGTGAAGACCGCATGAGAAAAAGACACTAAAGAAATAAGTGAATTGTAAACACCAAAATGCTCCATTTTGAGTAATTTCTGTTTTCTGCCTTGCCATCTTATTAAGGGACTCATCTCTGAAAGGTTCATCAGAATTTCAGTTCAGAAAGTGAACTCTCAAATCACTGTGATGCAGTTTCAAATATATGCCACTATTAAAAATTTATTTATACTTAAAGTTAATTCATGTGTTTATGGTGATGATACTACAGTATCTTAAGGGAAAAAAAAACAACAGAAAAGTCTAGCAAAAGAAATGAGACTTAAGATGCCTGCATTTTCAAATAGGGTGTGTTTGGGAACTTAAAACACTTATACATGGGAAAAAGCTATTGGCATGAATAGTCTTTAAATATTTAATAATGGTACTTCCTAAACAAAAAATGTTCTGTGTACTTCAAACTGTTGAATGCATCTTAGGGACAAAAAAATAGCATTCCTACAAAACAAAAGACAAAAACCCAGCAACCCCCCAACCCTAAACTAACTACTCTCTCAGAAACACAGCAATATGTTTGTCCAGTTCAAAGCTTTTTATCCTTTCAAGTTAAATAGTGGAGCATGGGACTTGTTTTTTTAGTACAATTTTTAAGCTCACATCTGTTAAAATTTTCTTTGTTTTTATGATTAAATGTCACAAGTGTATATTGGTGAGAGTGATGTACCAAAGTGTTAGACTTAAGTACAAGTTGGAAGCAGTCTAATTTTATAAATAAATACTTGTACCAAAATGCTGGTCTTAAGATCGTTAACTCTTCCTGCATCTGTGTGTTAAATTGCAGAAATAACCCATGTGATAAAATAAAAGTAGTGGTAATTGTCCTCTTATATCAAATGAGTTCTGTGAAGTGGCAGCGCCTAACACATAGCAGGGTTTCATAGCAGAAAGAGTTGAAAGAATATTTCTGGGGTTAATACATTATAAATAGAAAAAGACAATGGTTAGAAAAATTATTCTGGCTTTTTGAGCCAGAAGAGACCTGCTGGCTCAAAAAGCAAGTGCCTCACTCAACAAAATGGATTCCTTTATAGAAAACACTCTATAGTAAGTGATGTGGAAAGTCACAAAGGAAATAATGTTATTTAAACCACATTGTAAAATAATCTATACTTTGTATTCATACTTCATTCCCAATATTAGAATTCTTTTTTCAGTGAAACAGTATGTGAACAGTCTTCAGCCTTATATTTTGTATACACTAATGCTTTCCTAAATACTCATTTGAAGTAATTTTCAGGTAAGAATATTTAAGAATATATATATAAATACACAAATAAAGTCTGTAGTGTGTGTATGCACACTGTGAAATTATTAAAGTCACATAGAGGAAATATTATGTAAAATATAAAGATAGTGGCAACTGAGTAATGCTGATAGAGTGACAGCTGTGTAAGAGTTGCCTGTGCTGTAACCCAGACCGTATCTGCAAATGTTGATTTCAAAATAAATTCCTGCCTCTAATTCTGGACACTATGTACTCTCTCTGCTGTAGCAGTGCTGCCTTTAAACTTACTTTAAAAAAAAATCTCTAAATGGTTTGGGTTGAAAGGGGACCTTGAAGATCATCTAGTTCCAGCCTCCCTGCTGTGGGCAGGGACACCTTCAACTAGACGAGGTTGCTCAGAGCTCCAGCAAACATGGCCTTGAAAACCTCCAGGGATGGGGCATCCACAGTTTCTCTGGGCAACCTGCTCCAGTGCCTCACCAGCCTTAGGCTGCTAGGGCTCTTTGTGTTTTTGTGTGTGTAATTCCTTGGTTGATAATGAACAAGCAGTTGTTAGTCCTGTGGGAAGCTGCTTATATGAACTCTGTGGCTTGTTTGCAGAAGCAGAGCACTGTAGGCATGGCACCGCTGATGAAATTAGCAGAGCAGTTAATAGCAGCTGATGGGGAGTCTGGAGGGATTATTTTAAAATCACAAAAGGTGCAGTTATAGGAGCAGGAAGGACCTTTTGTGGAGCACGGAATCCACTCATCCATCACCTCCAGGGCTCTTGCAGCCTGCTCCAGAAATGGTTCAAGCTTCACTTTAACACTGTTGAGATTTTTTTCTCCTTCTGCCTGGATTCAGAGACTGTGTGACACCTCTTTCGTGCTCATATCTGGCAAGCTTCTTCTTGATGACCCAATTAACACCCGCGTGTTGTCTGGTCAGTGCTGTTCACCAAGTTTCTCTCCAGCAAATCTTTCCCCTTTATGGTTCTGATACCCAAATAGCAGGCAATCTTCTCCCTCTTTTCTCCCCACTTCAATGTTTACCTACCAGTCTTCTCATAAAACAGACCCAGGATTGCTGTGATCATCATCACAGCCCCACTGTTCGTCTGTTAGGAGGGTATGAATTTATTTCTTGATTGCAGGTAACCAGGGCTGTATATGGTGTTCCCACTGATGGCTCAACACAGCCTTCCCAATATCTCTTCCCAGTATCTCAAACTTGCCTCATGAATGTTGGGCTTGATGATCTTGGAGGTCTGTCCAGCTTAATGATTCCATGATTCTCCGATATGTTCCAGGGTTGTATGTATTAAATAATTTAAGCTGTTTACTGCCTTTTTTTCCTTGCTCTTAAGTGTATTTCCTTGCTCTTAAGTGTATTTAGAAACTGAAAAGCTAAATGGATGGAGCTAACTTAAGCAAGGAATAACCTGAGGGTGAGTGTCTGGAGCCAAATTAGAAAGTTTGATAAAGTCTGTCAGGA
The DNA here is from genome assembly GCA_013400415.1 of Scytalopus superciliaris. Lineage (NCBI taxonomy): Eukaryota > Metazoa > Chordata > Aves > Passeriformes > Rhinocryptidae > Scytalopus > Scytalopus superciliaris. The sequence continues at coordinate 46,758 of VXBX01002107.1, forward strand.
AGAAAGCAGAAGACCCTCCAACCTCTCCTGGCAAATCGGTATCAGTGACAAGAAGAAATTAAGAAGTTACAGCCTGATATCTTGAAGTTAGACTATGCAAAATAGTTGAAGTCCTGACCTGTTAGGAGAATGCTCTTGGTGATGCAGTCATATTACAGAAATATTGAGGAAATGCTGTCACTGATACTTGGTTCTGAAATATTGTACAGAGACAGTGTGAACCAAATAGACTGCAATGGCAAAACATCTTAAAAATGGTCTTAGATGTGATACTCCAAGTCTCTTAAGTGCCATAACCAGCTTGAGAGGAATCATCAGCTCAGTGTGCTAGAAACAGTGTTGATGACACAGGGATGTTTTCCTTACTCCTGAGCAGAGCTTACACAGAACCAAGGCCTCTTCGACTCCTTGTCCTGCCCCATCAGCAAGAAAGCTGGGGGTGCACAAGGGCTTGGGAGGGGACACAGCTGGGACAGCTGACCCCAACTGACTCAGGGGATATCCCACACAAAATGATGTCATGCTTGGCATATGCAGCTGGGGGAAGAAGGAGAGAGGGGGAGACATTTAAAGTGAAAGTGTTTGTATTCACAAGTCACTGTTATGTGAGATGGAGCCCTGCTTTCCCGGGGATGGCTGAACACCTGTCTGCCAATGGGAAGTGGGGAATGAATCTCCTGTTTTGCTTTGCTTGCTTGCATTGCTTTTGCTTTATCTACTAAACTGTCTTTATCTCATGATAATGGGTATTCTCACCTTTAGTTTTCTGATTCTCTTCCCACTCTTGATGGGGAACTGAGCAAGCCCTGACTGTCTGGAGCTTAGCTTAGACCATGACAGTCTTTGCCCAGGAAACACTAAGTTCAACATCTAATAAGAACTGGGCTGAATTGGTACTTGTGGCATAAAGTGCAATTTTAGATTAATTTTGATTTTATGCAGTAGTTTACTTATTACAAAGAGATAGATCAAAAGTTCAGAACTTAATGTTTGCATTTATAAAGAAATTAAGTATTTTGACATAAAATTTCAGTTGGTTCAACATCTCTTAGTCTAAGCAAAATAGCATTTAACCCAGATCAGGCTCTATAAATTCTTATTTACCCTATTTCCTATATAACACTCTCATAGGAGGTAAGCTTCAGTGAAGCATTGGTGAACCAGAGCTTGTTCCCTTCCATGATACTCTCAGTCAGTTCTGAAAATTTTTGCTGCTGCAGAAATGAGGTGAAGAAGGCAAGAAGACTGATGTTTGGCATTTAATTAAAAAAGAAAAAAATCTACAGAAGTAATCTGTTTTAGTATAATTACTCTCTCAACCCATCATCAGCTTCTGCTTGAGGGAGGGAGGACAGAGTTTGCCATTTTTCAGTGCAGTGCCCTCTCCTCCTCCCTCCCATAACATCCTCCAAGCTGAGTCCCCATCCTTGAATAGCTTCTGTACCCCTGTGTCTTGCATCCTTGCAGTTGGGATGTTTTTATTAGTTGCTTTCCAGCTGGCTGAGGAGCACCGAGCAGCAGGCAGGGGCAGCTGGCAGCCGGCATCTTGGGGAGCTCAGCTCCACCAGCATTGCTCTAGTTGGCAGCCAGCCCAGTGAGCTGCTGTGCAGCAGCCTGGTCAGCTTTTGGACCTGGCACAGCAACGCTGCGGTCTGAGAGAGCAGAAGAAATAGAGCAGTGCTTTCCAACCTGTTGCAAAAGAGCAAACTCAGGTTAATTCTCTTTCCAGTTGAGCAGAAACCTTTGCTTCATGCACCTGAGTCAGCATCTTGGGAGGACCTGTCCACCCATTCCAGTTCTTTCCCAGCTCTGGCAGAAAAGTTCAGTAAATGGAGGAGGCAACTGACGTAAGGCTGTAGGGAAGAGAGTCTGAAAGCCCCCAGGAGGGAGGATGGTATTCTGGCATGGGCTGGTTCTTGCAGAAGCAGTGTAAGAGATGTAAACTGAACAATGAGGTAGCCTGCTATCAGTGCAGTGATTCAAGGGATCTATCAGGGTCATCTCATTCTTCATTCACCCTCAATTAAATATTGCTTGCTTAAGTATGTATGTAATAAAAGGCAAAAGATGTTGCAAGGTGACTAATATCTTCTTTCTGGCTGGTGTTTTCTATAAGCTTTTCTACAAGAGTCTTTTGGTTATCATTTCTGCCTCTTAGAGTAGTAGATAGGCTACTTTTTCCTGAATAGGGCTTTGCATAGCCTGCTGGGATTTTATGGCATTCTAATAAAGCTGATGTGATTTTAGTTTATTTTTGTCAGTTAAAATAGAAGAGGTACAGGTATGAGTGCAAGTTGTGTTGTCCTTATGATGTTGCAGATTTATTATTGTGTTGGAGTAAGTGGGAACAAGCTACCAAAGTTACTTATTTACAGTTGTAAGAGCAAAGAAGACGGCTCTCTGCTTCAACAGTATTGGTCCTTGTCTTTAATTAACTCTGAATTTGACTAGATCTGCAAATAGCAGATGGTGAAGTGTTGCCAAATTGCTGCTCATCATCTGCTTCTCACATACCTAATTTGTAAGAATATAAGTATAAAGAAAATATATTAAAAGTCCTCAGTACAGTGTTCCCCAATAATAGGAAGTTGTGTTTGTCTTTCTTTAGGCATTAACTGTGCAAGAAACTAAAAAAAGCACTTGCACAAAAGAATACTTTCATAATTGATTTTTTAGAAACAAACTAATGGGGTAGCTACTCCAAAACCTTGCATTGTACTAAACCAAATGAATAATTGATCTTTAACTGTGTGATGTTCAAATGGCATGGATAGTTGCCTACATATGAAGTATTATTTTGCTTGTTTCAAGTGCTAATAAATGATGCCTTTTGTTACTTGCAGTGGTGCTTCTGAACTCTGACTGGGTTGTAGTAATGGAACACAAAAAGGGAAAGAAGGGCTCATTAAATGCAAGAATCCTTTTGGGGGGCTGGGATGACTAATCTTACCTGGTAGAAATACACAAAATTTCTCCTGTCAGCTTTGAGGAAAGCTGGAATCATAGACTGTTGTCTTGACAGTATCTGTTAAAACTCTCCCTGCTTCCTAAATATCTGTAACTGCCTTTAAAAGAACAATATATCAACACAAATTTGAAAGTAAAATTGAAATACTGGTCAAGCTTGCAGCTTGACCAGTCATGAATCCCCTGATTTAAAGGTATTTCATGTGCAAGGCTACTTTTGCTTTATCTTTTCAAGGCATTGGTCTTTTTGTGGTACAATCCTCAGCTTCAATATGACACTTGCTGTAATTCAAATGTGGAGTTACATCAGCAGGTCTTTTTAAGGCTGTGATTTGAAAGTTAACAGTGTGGGCTTGACACCATCCTCTTTCTGAGGGTTCATTTGGAGTCCCTCTGCTGGGAGGTGAGTATGTGAAAACCTGCAAGGTGGGGGAGAAAGCTTCTCCTGTCCTCTTAGAATTTATTTTGTTGTAGAAGCTTCTTATACCAGAAGAAAATAGCTCAGATTTTTATCTAGGAGCAGAGCTTTACAGCACTCAGAGCTTCCTAAGTGCATAACTGAGCAAACTATGTGTGTAGAACATAGACTTTAGGGAAAGACTTCGGCAAAGGAGTGGAGTTTTTTTAAAATCCAGTATCTGTACTGTTTGACAGTGTTTTATTAATGTGTTTTGTGGCTTCTTAACTTTTCATTTCTATTCTAATTAAGTTTGCATTTAGAGTGTACCCATTACCTGATAAATTGATATTTATCATACTGTCAGGGTTTTATAGTTATTTTTACTGTCTAGTAGAAGATGTGGAAAACTACATCTTGAGTATATGGGTTAAAAATGAAGGCATGAATTTCATCTTCTTCACAGATCGGTCTGTCATGTCACTTGAAAAAAATCTGTTTTCAAAAAAGGTAGTCACTCTGAGCAGTGTTCGAAAGTGCTTGGGAGGGAAGAAGGGATTCTGAAAGGGAAAAAGTAAAAAATGTTTTGCTGAGTGTAGTTCAGGAGGTTGGTTAACTTGAATCAGATTAAACCTCAGAGCTCAGATGGTTTCAGTACTGCTGGTGGGAGGCTGGTGGAAGTTGGCAATTTCTCCTCCTGTAGGCATTTATTTATACATGTGGGTAGTGTGGTTGCCACCTTCTTAAAAAGAAATTTACAGAAAGAGCCACAGATAGCAGAAAAAAAAGCTCATTTCTATCATGTAAGCAGTCAAACCAACTAGGTGGCCAGCCCAACGTTTACATTTAGGGGTTTACGTGTATTCCTGTCACATTGCATATAGCCAGAGGATGGACTGTGACTGGTAGGGCTTATGGTCTGGTTTGCTTTGCTTTGCTGACTCAAACCTTTCCACTGCCTCTACTGTGGAAACTGTGTGACGGTAGCTCCTTTGCTGAGAGGAGGGGCCATTTTATGGGGGATCTATGGAGACATGGGCCTGGATTCATCTTACCTTTTGTCTCTGTCTCAGTTAACTGCCTTCATCTCCTTTTCTAGGCATTGAGGAACAACATGCACATGTGGAACAAATTCAAGCTATTTAAGATTCATAGTGTAGAAAGAGCTCAGTTGTGTTCTCAAAGTTCTGGTAAAGGGAGTCTTAAAATACCTAGTCATGCATGTTGGTGGTTTTTTTGTTAAGAATGAGATTTGCTCTGATTGTCTTTGCAATTGAAGTCTCTGGTCTGTGAACATGTTTGACTTTAAGAGTGTCTCAGCATATGGTTAGGTAATGGAAATTCAAAGGGTCTTCAAAAGATCTTTAATGTAGTTCTCTCTGTCATGGTCAGCCAGATGGTTTTGTTCTCTAGGTTCAGGTTTTCCTGGGTTCTCACAGAAAATGCAGAGTCGGCAAGGAAAGGAGAGTATGGCAAAGTGGTGAAATTTCCTTGCAGTCATGGAGCAGCTTTGTCTCAGAGCCAGAAATGTTTAGAGCATATGAGAGTCAGTCCTCTGACCTAACAAACTTTTAGGTTCATCTAACAAAGGATAAAGAAATAGGCTGGTCTAGCTTTGATGTTCAGTATATAAGGTCATCTCTGGAAGTCTAACTATGACCTGACTATGATTTCGTAACTGTGTCAGGCAGAGCTAGAGGAGTTATTTTTTTCATCCTAGTTTTAGGCCACTGAGTGTAAAGAGGTCTTCAGTAAAATAAAGGAGGTCCAGTGTTCTGAGGAAAAAAACCCGACTGCCTCCTGTTATTCCTATTTTCTAAGTAAAAGAACTCAGATTAAATTCTTACTTGCTCCGTTTTGCATTTTACTTGGAAGTCAAGATATCTGGTATGTTCATCTGAGTTTCAGCTGCTTTCTCCTGAGTGCTGTGAAAAGAGGGTTACGCTTCTTATGCTAATCTGTAGATGGATAATGTCCTATATTTTGTCTCCCAACATAAAAAACAGACAGCTTTTGCAACTGTTAGACATAACCAAACTAAAAACCTGCATTTCCAAGAAAGTCATGGGGACAGCAACAAACTAAACGGATTTACAGTGACGAAAGCATGTTGAAACCAGTGTACAACTGTAATTTTTAAAACCAACATTTAATTTCTGCTTTGTAAATCCCTGTCCTTAATGGGAGATAATGAGATTCAAGAGATAGGAAGATATCTTGGTTGTAGATTCAGACATAGTTGGGGTTAAGGCTAAAACCTCATTTTCTCTTAGCCTGCCAGTCCCAAAAATCTGACAAGGGAAAAGTGTCAAAAAATATGGCTGGAATTAACACTATGTTAGATGAAGTATGTTTGTTTGTGGTTTTGCAATTTGTTACGTGATTTGAAGCTAATTTCAAATGCTAATGTTTGACAAGAGTTGCTAATGGAAGTGAGTTGTCCTAATCCCATATATGTGGGAATGTTATAGAAGTACATGTAAGGGGAAGAGAACCCCTGGCAAAATCAAACCCTGATGTCAGGATATAGCAGGTAGCAGACAGCTCTGTCAGAACTTCAAAACTGTGTAAAGAACCGAGGATTATCCGCTTCTTTTTCTCTTCATCTTTTGCCTTCAAAGGCTCGTGAGTCTTTGACTCCAGTATAGTCATGGAGAGCACTGGGTAGTAGTAGTTTATTGCTTTTCCTGTTACCTTTTAAGTCTGTAACCCTGCTGGGTTGCACAGAATGGCTTTATCTTGGCAACTGCTTTGTTTGCTGTAAAGCAGATAAAAAGCTGTGTAATCCTTGCAGTTGGCACTTGCTGGAGATGATTTTTAAAGTAGATGGGAAGTAGCTGCTGGCAGTCCCCCAGCCAGAGCATTCTCCCCTTCCCTGCGGTGTGCAGCGAGCACACCATTCCTCAGTCTTGCACTGAGTTCTCATGGTGACCAAATGAAGGGCATGTGCAGGGATTAATTTTATTGGATGTTAATGAATGTCGGGACAGTGCTCAAAGGAGCGAAGTTTCTCATGGCTTCTCGCAGCTGTCAGTTCCATTTGAAGAGATGTTCACAGTATATGGGTAGCAATATTCAGTATGATTAGGAAGGCTGATGATGGTAATTGTTGAAGAACAAGGATATTTGAGGGACTGAGTATGTAAAGGCTAAGTATTCAAGTGGCAAAGCTCTCCTGTCTTGTGTGTGCATTTGTGTTTTCCAATTCTGTGAATACATTACTGAAGAGAGATGTTTTGGAAAACCACGTCTTAGTCTCTTGATAACTCCCTGAAATCAGGGTAGTAGGGAATACAGCTCAGTAATATGATCTGATACATCTTTTCATTCTCGCTGTAACTAATTGTAAGGGTGTGTTAAACCAGAGAAGGAGAAATACTGACTAGCCTTCTTATTCTGGAAGTAGCAGTATCACACCTGAAATGTGTCATTACCTAATTTTAATTTCCAAGGACATGCTTCTTGGTTTCTTATTTTAGAAATAATACTCCCCTCACTCCATTCTTCTGTCGGTATATTTAAATCCAAGTCTTTTATCATGTTTCTGGGAAACCTACAAATTGATTCCTCCCTCAATCATAGGCAAGACATAAAAAGATAGTGTAGGTGTTTATAACTAACTGATCAATATGCTGAGTGTGCCCTGTCTAGTTTGGCTCTTGATACTAATCTAGGTAAGCTTTAATAAAAAATTTGCTGGTGCTTTTTTTTTATTGATAGTTTTGTAAGAATAATGGTACAGTCACAACCGAGAATCCTACAAACCAAGTGCTCCTTCTTGGTAAGGTTTATTTAGGTGGTAGGTAGTCTTGTGTTGGTCAAATCTCAAGAAAAGATAAAAGTTGTACTATAAAAGAAATACCTGCTTAGGTTCTGATAGGGTCAGGCCTTATGCTGCAGCTTTTGTGTAGTTGCACTGTATGATGGTGTAGATAATCTCTTTCAATATGTTTTGTTCCAGTTACTAACAGTTTTATGCTTTTTCTTTTGGGTGTTGCTATTGCATTTAAGATTTTTTTGTCTGCGATCTAATATATAGTGAGAATAAAGAAGGTCTAGGTTTATTGTTAAGTTAGTGCACGCTTGCAACCCAGAGAGCTTAACTGAATCCAAGGCTGCATCCAAAGAGGTGTGGCTAGCCGGTCGAGGGAGGTGATTCTGTCCCTTTGCTGAGCTCTGGTGAGCCCTCGCCTGGAGCACTGTGTCCACATCTGGGATATTCAGCACAAGAAGGACATGGGCAGCATGTCCAAAGGAAGCCAGGGAGAGGCTCAGAGGGCTGGAGTACTGCTGTACTGCAGACAAACTGAGGCAGCTGGTGCTGTTCAGCATGGAGAAGGGAGGCTTTATTGCAGCCTTCCAGTATCTTCAGGGGCTTATAAGAAGGAGGGGGAGGGACTTTTTATATGAGCAGAGATAGTGTCACGATAAGGGGCAATGGTTTTAAACTGAAAGAGAGCAGGTTTAGGTTAGATGTTGGGAAGGAATTCCTTACTTAGAGGATGGAGAAGCACTGAAACATGTTGCCCAGTAAGGTTGTGGATGCCCCATCCCTGGAAGTGTTCAAGGCCAGGCTGGATGGGGCCCTAAGCATAATTTAGTGAGTGGCAGCCCTGCCCACGGTAGGAATGTGGGAACTATATGATCTTTATAGTCTATTCCAGCCATTTCATGTCTTGTATATGTGTGTGTTCTTTGGTGTTTTACCTATGTGCTGAGTGAAAATGACACCTGGGACACTGATTTTGTATCATTGTTTAATCCTTAGTGATTTTAAGTAGTATTTTTTTGTGACAAAAAAAAAAAAATTGGTTTAGAGATGAAGTTTCCCACCCCCCCACCCTCCAACATCAGAGAACTATTTGCAAAAGTACAGATAATTTTTAGAGCACAATTGATCATGATTGAGGTATGCCTTTTTTCCTGACATTGTAATTGCCAGCTTTTCAATCATAGCCTAGAGTATGAAAATGAAAAAATAATATAATATGCAGTTTTAGTACATACTTTATTGCAGTTACATAGAGATTCTGCAGTTAAATTTAAGAGCTCTTTTAATGATGTATTAGTCAGAAGAGAATCCAGCATCTGTTCCTGTGGGTTTCTGCAAGTGGTTCTGCATTGTTAGTAAGGAGAGTAGGACACAAGCTTGTCACAAAGCAGATGACACAGTGTCAGAACAAAACACTAGAGTCTACAGACCAAGCCTTCCTGAAGTGACAGTACCTGTTCAGCTGCTGTTTACATACACATTGTGGTACCACTGTTAGTGGTGTGAGCAGAACTGAAGTCTTCCCAGAGAGCTGCTTTATAATCTGCCCTGGCCTCCCAGGTTCTCATGTCCTTTGTGATACGCTTTCCCTTTGCTCTCAGTTTGGCCTCCTGTTTCTGTGCCACAGGGTTCCATGCATTGAGTAAGGAAGGAACTGTCTTGCAGAGTTGACTTTTTTTCTTGTGGCTACTCTTTTTAAAGAAAATATAAATATTCTTCGCTGCCCCATTTCCTTTGGTGAGCAGGTCCCAGTGTCAGAATACCAGTATTTCCATGTGTCAGAATAAGAGTTGAGATAGTCAATTGAATCAGAGTGCAGATAGATGCTTTGGTTAGCCCAGAGTATAGCAAACTCCAATCCATGTTTGTAACTCAGGAGTTTTTGTGTGGGATTTGTGACCTTTTTGACCAATTCTACTAACTCACAAAATTGAAAGCTAAGTACAATTATCATCTTTGTGCTAACATTAGAGTGGTTCTAAATTGCTACAGGTTAGGAGTGCATCAGATCACTCTTTGCTGTAGGACAATCTATAGAAATCCAGAACTGTGCTCACTATTAAATTGCTCAAATGTCTTTGTACTAGTTATGAAATGCAGATGGTTCACCACCAGCATCTCAGCATGTGTTGAGATATCTTGGCAGAAGCAGGAAGCATTCAGTAGAGCACTGCTGAGACCATGCCTGGAGCGTTGTGCCCAGTTCTGGGCTCCCCAGTACGAGAGACATGGACATACTGGAGTGAACCAAGGAAAGGACCCATGAAGGTTACTAAGGGATTGGAGAATCTCTTACATGAGGACATGCTGAGAAAGCTGGGACTGTTCAGCCCACAGACAAGAAGGCTCAGAGGACATCTTGCTAGCATGTATAAATATCTCATTGAAGGAGGGGGAGGGGGGAATAAGGACACCAATCAGTTTCTTGTGCCCACTGACAGGACAAGAGGCAGTAGGCAGAAACTGAAATACAGAGGACTTTGTTTAAACATAAAGAGAAATTACTATACTTGGAGGGTTGTCACTGTTAAGAGAAGTTATAGAGTGTTCATCCTTGGAGATGCTCACTACCCAACTGTACACAGTTCTCAACTTTAGCACTTTTGTTGCCTGTGAGAATCTAAAGATATAAATGGGAAATAATGCAAGATTACTGAAAATGTTAAAGAGATTAAGAGTAAAAATTGCAGCGGTACGGGTTTCTGCTTTAGATTAGCTTGTTTAGTCACATTTATCAGTTCATGCTGTTGTGCAGGCTTTTTTGCACTCTCTTTATTTGGAGTAACAGGGGATTGAAGCACAGGCTGACACCTCTTCTGGTTTTGTCTTTCCTCCTGTTTGCCTCCACTGAAGTTTCTCTTAGCTGATCTTCCCCTTGCTACTGGACTGAAGTGACAGATTGGTGTCGTTAGAGCTGTTACAATCCCGTGCAAGCAAACCAGAGTCACTGGGTGTGGCAGGAGCTGAGTACTTTGAGGGCAAACAGGGAGAGAACTGTGCAGTACTGCACCTCTGACAAGCCAAGGTCTAGATACCCCAGTGCTGCTTGTGTCCTCTGTACCATGTGCTTGCAGTTCTCAGATAATTTGTTCTCCCTTCCTTCCAGTACCATATGCTGAAAATATTCTGCCTATGAAGATGCAGTACCGGTGAAAGACTGTAAAAGTGTGATGTGTGAAGAACTCTGTAATGATAGCATGATGAACATGTGTCAGTGGGTTGAAAAGTCATCAAAATAAGCATTTTGGCAGGAAAATGTTCTATGCAGGCCTCTGAAATGCTGAGCAGTAGGAGTGTTAACTGAAATTAGGCAAGTGAAAAAGGGTATACAGAGGTATTAGGACCACTTCTTCTGTAATTAAGAAAGGGGAGAAAAAGGCAAAAACAGGTTACCTGTGTGAAGAAGCTAGACCAAAACCAATCTACAGATAAGACTTAGAAGAGGAAAAAAGTCTTCTTCGAAACCAGTCTTTGAATTTCCAGTTGAGATCTTGGACTGTGTCTCTTGCTTGAAGCAAGAATTTCTCTTAAAATCTGAAAAGATGGATGAAAATGAAAAAAACACTTAAAAAAATCACAGAAGAAAGATTTTTCAGTAATATTAAACAAACTAACTTGTAATTCACACTGGTTTCTCATATTTGGTTGCTTGTAGCTTCTATCCGACATTATCATTATCTTCCTGTTCTAAGTATTTTAGGAAGTTGATGCTGGGGAGTGTTGCTACATGGCCACAATACAGATAAACGGAGGTTCACATTGGTGTCTTTAAGCCATTTCTAGTTACTAGACATGATAAGCAGTGGTGAGGTAGACCCCAGCCCTCCAGTGCTGGCCTTTCATGTTTTCTTGTGAAATGTTTTCTAATGTGTAGGGTGAAGAAATGTGTGTAACAGCAAGAACAGTTAGTATTATTCATTGTATGGGGGAGTAGTAACTCCTTTGATTTCCCACCCCACTCCAGCTTATGCAAATACTTAGCAATGTGTTTATTTGCTCAAAATCTGCCTTTTCTCTGTTGTTCTGAGGCCAGTTTTCCTCCTGGCTAAGTTACTGCAGTCCATAACACACTTGTGCTTCAGAGAAACCTCTTACTGCTATGCAGATTGTCACTTCCCATACTATTTTGAGAAATAGACCTAGATTTTTGTTTGTACCTGCTCTTCATTGCATTGAAAAGTATAAGTTGCTGAAGTTGATGGGCACAAAGTTAAATCCATTATCATCTTTTACCATAACTAGGTATTGCATGAAATCAAAGTATGATGACAAAGTTTTAGTCCCGATTTCCATGACTGTTGATTTTATCTTCTGTCTGTTAGGTCTTGGGCATTAATCTAAACTGTGGACACCTGCTACAAGTTTATGAGAAGTTTGTCCTTTATTAATCAGAAGTAACTTAATTTCAAGCCCTGCACTGACTCATGAGGCATAAACTGCTAAGTTAGATTTCTTTACAAATGTAATCACTCAACCATTTCACTACTTTTCCTCTCTCGCTTACTACCTACCTTGCCCTCTTGTGTGAAGTCTCACTAGGTCTGCATCCTGCGATTTGTTAACTCTTCAAAGTAAGTCTGTGTGCTTTAGTGGTCATCAGGACAAAAGGCCCACCAGATTGACAGCTCATCTTGCAGAGAGGCTACAGTAGCAGTTAGACTTGAAATTTTATAAAATGTTAACAAAAGCCAAAATGTGTATTGTAAGCATGGAAAAAGTGGGGGGGGGTTTTGTGTGTGCTGAAATGACATTTAAACAATTTTACTCCAGTTTCCTGAGTAGCATTGCTCAGTACTTATCCTGAAGTTAGAGTTCCTTATTTTATATTCTCTTTGAGCCAAATCCCTGATAATAGATCAAACTGTCATTCCTAATGGAGTCAAGAGCAATAAAATAGGGACAGAGTGTGATGTGTTGTAACTGTGTAAAACTGGAATCATGTCTGTTACTGTGAGAGACATAATGGCTCATGGCTCATTCCTGCACACAGGCTGCATGATCTCAAGGTAATGATCTCTGCCATGAGACAAAGTGTTTCGGAGGGAGACTGCCAAAAATGAAGAGTATCAGTAAGACAGTGGGGTGTTTTTCCCCTGCAGAAAAGCACTGTGTTCTGTAGCCCCAAATGTCAAATGAAACAGTAATTTCCAAGTATAAATAAATTTTGGAATAGGCAATATGAACTGTGGAAAGCTGGAAACACTGTAATACATACTGGAAAAAATAAGATGAGATTTCTACTCCCTGTTGTGTTGGCTATATAAATGATTTGGAAGAGCAGGTGAACAGTGAGGTAATGAAGTACTAATTTATTCAGGGTAGTTAAGGGCCAGCTCTAAAGAATTGCACAATTCTCTTACAGTCCTGCTTAACTAAGCCACAAAATTGTAAAGAAAGTCCAATGTAGAGAAATATGAGTATGCCCATGGGAATGGAAAACATGAGAAAATTACAGTTCTACCATACTAGATTCTGACCCTGCTGTTGTCCCTTACTTGTAGCTGGAGGATCATCTTCCCCTGGGTAACTATGGGAAGGCAGGAGCCTGATGCTCAGTAGGCCTAAGTAGTGCACAGTAAATTGAATGGCAGGTGTCAGCAGGGGAAAGGCAAAGAACTAGTCGTAAGGCATGCTTGTACAGTGGGTGCCTACATCTGGAATGTTCAGAGCAGTTCTGGACTACCACACAGCCTAATTAAGCTATAGGGCTGTTCTGAATGCTGTGGTAAGCCATGATGAAAGTTTGCAGGAATTCAAAAGTGAATCTGGAAGAAATTCGTTGATAGCAAGTCTGAAAAACATAGTTGTATTAGAAAGTGCCTCAATTCCAGGTATTTCTATTCCTCTGTTTTTTAAAGTAGGAGTAACCCTAATCTAACAAAAAGCTTGGCTGTGTAATGATGAGGATTCATGCTTTATATAAACACAGTGAGATGTTAGATACCTGTTTAGGTATGTTATCACACAAAAAAAGACTCACTCCCCTTGCCCCCCAGTAAAACCCCAAAACCTCTCACCCAAACTCCAGCTGTTCTCATACCAGGAGAACTATAAAGCCCTGCAGGTTGACATGCAGTGTTACAAATATTTGTTCCTGAGAAGAAGAAAAATATTCTAATTGAAAATCCTTATATTAGGGGGAAGAAATAATTAACAGTTTTCTTGGTGGAGTCTCTGAAGGGTGAATGTTGCCTGACTTGTGTGGCAAACCTTAGAGAGCTGAGCTAATGCAAGCTACCAGATGTTCAGGGGTTATTTTCAATTCTGGAGAAAAGTAAGCCTTTCCTTGGGCCTAAGCTTTCATCAAATGGAAGTAACGAAAGGAAAAAAGCATCAATAGTAAAGAGGCCAAGGCAGGAAATACAGCCTTCTGTTTGAATAATGTGCTTGTCTGTGCATTATGGATAAACTTACAGAGCTGCTCAGTATTTGGACCAAAATAACTGTTTGGAAATGGTGTGTTTCCTGTTACTGCTGCAGGAAAGGTTATTTGTTGTTTCTGGATGTGGTTTTATTTTGACTTTTTGCATTTTTCATTAGCTGTACCAGTCTGTTAATCAGAGAAACATACATGCCCCTGTTCTGTGTTTGCCTCATAGATGCATTTATTCTGTGTTTGTGTTTGCCAATAGGGTTTTTTTCCAAATATGTACTGCTGAACACTGGTGGGTGAGGGAGACTCTCTCAACTACTGCGTTTAAATGTCATTTCTTAGGCAACCAGGTAGAGTTTAATGGTGTTAATGGCAGACTCCAGTTCTTTGTGATGGAAAAAGAAAACGAGATGTAGTGCAATTGCATGTCCTGGTTCATTTTGAATTCTGGATGAGAGAGTTTTAAGCTGTTTCCATTAACATATGTATATATAAGTATATATGTTTTGCTTTTTCATAGTTGTTATTTTCCCTGTGGCAAAATTTTTGTAATAAACACATCTTCAGCATGCTGCTGTGTTGTGTTTTGCTGGAAAATGTATGAATTTAGTTCAGCTGAGTGAACTGTTAGTGTTCTGTGCAATGCAGCTCTCCCACACACTATGAAAAGTGGTGCATTATTACTCATTTATAGACCTGATTCCTTGCACTGGGAAGCAGCCCTTGTGCAAAAATGTCTATTTGTAACACAAATCAATGACATTTAAGTAATTTTGAAGTTGCTCTATGTGAATATTTTTGGAGTTGTGATTCCACTACGTTGGTAGTCGAAAATTCCAAAGAGAACAGCAAATTTGGATGCAGTCCAATGTGCATCCCAAAAATTTTAGGGTGAAGGTTGAGGAAAGAGGGACTGCTGTGGAAATTAGATCAGTTCTGTTCTGCGGTATCTCTGCCAAGGCCCATCATTTGTAGAGGAAGGCATTGTATGTTTTATCTATGTTGTGGCATTATAAAATAAATCACAGTTCCTCATATGGAAAAGATGGATATGTAGTGTTTTCTTTTCATTCTCTGGGACTCTGTGAACATCAGAAAACCCATTAATCTTGCATTTGCTGTGAGGAACATTTTCTTCTTACTTGCTGGATTAGCCCAAACAGTCTTTACTTTTTTTTTTCGTTTTGAAAACAGCTTCATACATAGCTTCTAGCCAGGAAACATTCTGGGATTCCATTTGAAAGGTTTTAAGCTTGGCGTGGACGGGGAATAGACAAACAACTTAACTTGCTTGACATCTGCTGCTGGAGTTGATGTGCATAAATGTGTCAGATTATTTTGGCTGCCTGCAGAAGAGGGAAATACTAAAACCATAAATGCAGTAGTCTTTTGTTTGTCCCGTCAGCTGAGGTTGCCGATTCAAGTGATGATTGCTGGTTAGGAGTTTGTGATTTTGAATTAATAGATCTCCTGCATATCTGCCCCTGGCTATAAGCAGGGTAGATTCTGACAGTGATATTGCCAACATACGAAGTATAAGCATAGGACTTGAGTAATTTAGAAATAGCATTTTTGATAAGACTGAGAATTTAGTAAATAGGTGGGGGTTTTTTGCCCAAAGGAGTTAAATCAGAAGCAATTAAGTTTGATTGTAAAGATTTAAATGTAGATTTTATCCTTTCGAGTTTGCCATTATGTTTTCATTTTAATATTTAAATACGTTTAAATTATTAGGGCAGTGACAAAGGTTTTAAACTCTTCAGATACTGAAAAAAGACTTAATATCAGTGTATTGTGTTTTTCTAATGTATCCCACAGAACATGACTGTTAAGCAGGTTTGAGTTTGAACTCAGTGGCCTTAAAAGGGTGGTCTCTGCCTTCATGCAGCTAAGTCTCTTGGCTTCCAGGTTTTCTGTACAGGTTAGACCTGTGAACGGTAACATCAGGGCAGGGGTCTAAAAGAGCCTGGTGATGATGCAGGTTGTGCCAAAGGGCATGTCTGACAGTACATCAGGTAGAAAATGGTAGTAGTGCAAGAGCCAAAAATTCATATTACTAAAAATTTATGTGATTATTTAATTTATAAGGCTTAATTATGGCATGCTATACTGAACTAGTATGAGGAAAGTTGGAAGCTATAACGTTATTTGCATCTAGGGGAACAGGGGATAGTGTGTATGGATCTTTTAGACCCACATTACTGCTTTATGGATGATGTTGCAGTTAGCCCAGCAATCTTTGAGGTTATTGTTAGTCTAAACTTTAAGCCAAGAAAAATGTGAAGGTTATTCTGTGACAACAGATGGACAGTGGTAAAACTTGAGAAGCTGGAGTCTGAGCTTGCTAACTTGCTTGCATCTGGATAAGGGATAGATTCTTTGCTGCTTTGGGAAATTCCCAGTGGCGGTCTTGGACTTCGTTAATACATGTTCAAGAAATTAAGCACAAAGGATTTTGTTTCTTGTGTGTTAAATCCTACTTAGTAAATATTAGCATCTTTATTTTCTTAATGCTAAGATGATATTAATCTTAGAAAAGCCTTTGTGTCATATGAATATAATATATAATACATTTGTACTTGCTTTTCACTTACATGACAGAAGGGCAGGATTTTCCAGTCTTTATCAAGTTGCAGAGCAATTTGAGACTGCTTGATTCTGCAGAAAATTATTCAGTTGAAGTGCACTTAATTTAATCTCCTCTGTTTCAGTGAGTATTTGATAAAAGGTAATTGAAAATACCTCAGCTTGTGCTCAGAAAGTTGTAGGCTTTAGTTTGCTCTTTTTTTTTAATTTTTTTTTTCTGGACCCTCTTAAAGATCAGTGGATCTTATTTTCCAGCATAGTTCACATTACAAATAAGCCATTTATGAACTCAGTTCAGAGCTGGTGGAGCGCTCAGTTAAAACGTAGTCGTCACATTATTCTCTTACAGTGGGAATGCTGAATTGATAATACAAGCAGAGTATTGCTGGCTGTGAGGTGACTAATCATTGATTCAGTATCTAATGAATTTGACATTTTCCTAACAGGTCTCTTTTAGTTCATTTGTGAAAGTAGCTCCAAAGGAGTGAGGGGGAGGGACACATGAAAGGTTGAGATTGGTTTTGCAGCTTATTTCACAGACAGTGGTCTGCTGGAAGGCAAACTGGTGCTGGTTTTAACTTAGCAGTTATCATCCCAGTCACTGCAGTCATCTTGACAGTAACGAGTGAAAGAGGTAACTCTTTCTATCTCACTTGCATTTCCCCAGTTTTTCTTTTCAAATACAGGGGGAAATGGTCCAGTGGTCTTTTTTTTTTTTTTTTGTGGGTGCGTATGTTGTTTCTTAGTACTTATTTATTGACTCTGTAATTCAGCATAGGGTTTTCTGTATTTTTCCTCAGAAGATAACACTAGAAATACTAACCTACCTTCAACACAGCAAATTTCCTCCTTTTCTTTCACCATCCTTTTTTATTAGAAACTAAAGTTGGCTCATTTTTGTCTAACAAAATGGTAGTGATTTTATTAAAGACTGTTACTTAAAGCTATTCAGGAAAACAAAATGTGTCTCAAAAAAAAAGATCAGATATGGTTTATGAGCAGAGCAGCCAAAGATTAGCAGTTTGAAGGAGCTAAATAAGGGAAGGCAAAAATGTTAAACTAATAATGAATAATTAACTTCTACTATTTTGTAATTTAAATAAAATCTGAAATTATTTGCCAGTTGAGGTGAAAGAAACTCTTTCCACAGTCTGTGATATTGCTACTGCTATGCATTATTTCTGGGGGCATTAACTGAGAAGCAATGTAGGGGGTATTGTGGGGTTTTGCTTCATACCTCAAAGAGACAGAGAAAGTCTGAGCAGCATGGTGTAAACCATTATTAATTAAGCATTCTATAAAATTGTTTGGAAAATGGTTCAGGAAGCTAAAGCCTGCCAGTTCTGGTCAGGAACTTGAAAAGGAGTATATTGATGAGCTTCTGTGCCAAGGAATTGCCACAGCTCTTGGTAGGTCTCTGACAAAGCAAACCAAGTAATGACTGTGTGGCTCAGGTAGGGCTGAAATTACGCCAACAGTAGCTGCTCTTCACCTGATCTATCAAGTCGGAAGATGAAGTAGCATAAGCAGTGTACTTCATGAGAGTGGTTAGGCAAGTGCATTGGAAAATGAATATGCGTAGTTATGTTGAAGGAAGACTGATGGACAGGCTTTTGCAATCTGGAGTACCAGGCGATCTTCTTTTTAACATACCTCTCCTAGCAGGGGGATAATACAAACAAAAGCTCCGTGTATGTAATGTGAGGCATATGGTTCAATTTTGAGCTGAAGTATGCTGTGCTGTGCTTTGTCTGCTTTGATGAAAACCTCCTTGCTTGCTCTGCAGCCTGTGAAAGAAGGAAATTGGCTATGCTGAAAATGAAGGGCAAAGGCCCAAACTCCCTGGAGCTTGAATACACATTGAACTGAATTGCACTACATATGTATTCAGAGAGGGATTAATTCTTGAATATGCTTCTCCAAATAGAAAAGAAACCCAACCCAACCCCTCCCTCCACTCATTTTTTTTTCACAGATTCCAGCAGGTCAGGTGGTCACCATTGGGTTGTAGGCAGAATGCATAGAACTAGTTATACTTGGAGTGCTAGATGGATTTTGGAGAGCAATAGCTACACACTCCCCCATCCACACACACCCCCAGGCCACAGTAATTTATTGCATTGTAATAAAAACACATTAATTAGACTTCAGTGTTCAGAAGATACACCATGGTGTGTTTTTGAAACCAAATTAGATGAAAATCACTTAGGCCTTTGCTGCTCCCATTGAGAGTGTGATGGGTTGTTTTTTTGTAGGCCTTCCTTGGTAACCAGGGTCAAGATCTAGGAAGTATTCCATCCCATCTCTTTACGTAATCAGGTGTATATAAACCGAAGGAGGAGGTGTTCTCTCTCCTTTTTTGCTTCTTTTCCTTCTGGGGCTCGCACGCTGACGAGCTCCCGGTGTTTGGGCCTGGCTTATCTGTGTTCAGCGAGGCNGTTTGCATGTTGGAGGACAGGAATCAGTCCTGTTAAGTAAGTCTTATGCAATACAGTATATGCATTGTGAAAAATACAGCTTTCTTTTATGATAAATGTGATGTTTAATTTTATTTTTAGTATGTTTTAGTATGTGAGGGGGAGGGAAAGCAGAGTAAGAGAGGTAGATTCTGCAGTCTTTTTAAAAGACACATACTACTAAAAAACTGTCAAGTGAATGGCAAAAGATAAGCTTTCTTCCATGTTAGAACTGGAACCTGATTAATGGACTGGAGGTGTTCTGATTTCATATAGTCTTTTTCTGTTCTGTCACTACAGAGTCTATAAGGAACTAGTTCTAGCAAGTACAGAAAAATGATTTTGTGTATCCAGTCATAATAGGCTCTAGGGGAAAAACAAAGTTATTTTCAATGTAAAGGTGATCCTTGATCTCTGTTGACTATTTATAAACCTATTTGTCTTTAAGCTACTTTCTTTTTATACTGGAGTGTTTCACCCTTTTGGTTATGTTCATATACTATATTAATAGTGCAACTCAGCTGCATTTCCAAGGAAGTACTGTAAGCCATTCTGGAAAGCTGTAATTAAATTGATAAAAGCAGACATTTCACTCTGCTTAGTATCTGTTGTCACAAATACGGAATAAAAAAACGCTGTAAAAGAAGCATGGAAGCAAGTTTCAATATAGTTTCAGCTCTCTGGTGATTTTCCTGAGGAACAGTTTGCAAAATGGGAGGGCTGGGAACTGCTATCACCTCACTAACTTGTTCTGTGCTGATAAAGTTATTGAAAAACTAGATTATTAAGTTGGAAACAAAGGTATTCTGTACCTTTCTGATTGTGTTTTGGAGACCTTTGTAACAGGCTAAATGTTTAAGACCTAACCAGAAATTAGTCCTTAGAGTAAGGAGGAGACAAGCATCTGTCCCTCAGTGAACCTTTACCTGCAATGTCTGCCTGGGTTTAATTTGTTTGTACATAGTTTTTTTTTTTGTGGAACAGGGAGGGCTTTTGAAAGGCTCATCTTCTCCCTCGAGTTTTCTGGTGATAAAAGACAGTATTTCAATGCAATACTTCAAATCTGGAGCTGCCCATAGAACATGAGAGTCTTCTGTGTTCTCCTCTCAGAGCAACATTGAAAAAAGATAACGGCTTTGCTGAAGACACTCTTTGAACAGAGGCAAGGTTGCTGTAGTGGTATGGGTCAAAATGAATGTAGCCTGTACTGAGGTTTTTCTTTTGGTATGCACATTGGGTGTAATACATTTTTGGAAGGTTCTTAGAATCCAAATTGCCTGGGATACTCACAGCCTCCAAATGAATTTCTTTTTACCCATTCCCTCAAAACTTGTTCAAATGGAATAGGTATTCCTGGGGCTTATGTGCTTTTTGGGGTTTGTGCTTGAATTTGTATTGATTGTTAGTATAGTTTAGAAACCTTGCAGCTATTCAGTGTGTTTGCTAGATACGATCCTTGAAGCTTTTGAGAGCATGTGGATTAGCACCCATTACCTTTCAAATTTGGATGGAATCTCCTGTGTGAGGTTGTAATACTTTTAAAGACATACACTCCCTCAAGATTCCACAAAATTAGCTTTATTTCTTTGAGCGGCACTGTCAGAAGTGACCAGTTGTTCACATCAGTGTAGTGTAATGTTATCTGTCAGCAAACCTGGAGAGGTATTTTTAATTTCTCAGCTGTGTGTGATGTGGGGGGTTTTTTGTGTGAAAAGGGAGTAGAAGTCAGTGCAGACTTTGGTACTTCTGTCCAGTTCTGTTTAGCTTTAATAGATAAAATTTGTAATCTAAAGTTTTCACTTGTGTGCACACAAACACAGGCAGACAGGTATAGTTCATTTCAATTTCTATAATCGTAATTCACTCCTTTATTATTAAACATATAAACATGTAACAAGGGCTCAGCAGTATGCCTTGATACCACTATGGTGTGTGTTACTTCCTCAATAGATTGCCTGTTAAGTACAAAACGCATCAGAGAGTTTTGTTTAGAATAATTATGCATAGATAGGTATTATAAATGCTTCATGTCCATGTGTAGTCTGTTCACCTTACAAGTACTTCTGCTTTCCCTGCATATGGTGCAGGATAATAAGTTTAAAATCACTTCAAGAAGTGTCATCACTGTATTT
The DNA here is from genome assembly GCA_013400415.1 of Scytalopus superciliaris. Classification (NCBI taxonomy): domain Eukaryota; kingdom Metazoa; phylum Chordata; class Aves; order Passeriformes; family Rhinocryptidae; genus Scytalopus; species Scytalopus superciliaris. Next base: position 67,441 of record VXBX01002107.1, read on the forward strand.
TTTGCAATTACTTTTAATGGTGCAAAACTGAATGTATTAAACAAGACAAACCACAAACCCACAAAATCTCTTGATCATTGAGTTTGTAGGGGCAAATTACTTGGTTTGGGATACCTCTGTATGTTTTAAAGGTGCTTTCTTGTTCTATGCTGGTCCCCAGAGTAATTGTTGCCTTGGTCACAGCATTTGCAGAGAAGTGGTGATGAGGTGTACTGGCTATGCAAATCTTCACGTGCCTTTCACCACCACTAAGGCATATATTTCAACTCTATCTTACAGTTAATGATATTATGTACACTTTTTTAATGCCATTCTTGCATATGGTCAGAACTAGGTGAGCTTTGCCCTTTCTCAGAACAACAGTTTTCCAAAGGTGTTCATCCTCTTATCAAGGAGAAAACCACAGCAAGCCTTGACTGAGAAAGGTCCAAAGAACTCATTTTGCAGGTAGAAATCATGTACCTGTAGTATCTCCACAGGATGCTCAGCTGAGAGATGTAGCAAATATTTTGCTCCTTCTGTAATGTGCTCACCCAGACTAGTTGGGGTTTCATCAGGGCATTAGCATGCAGCATCACCTCAGATTTTGCTGCATGTGTATTATCAAATCACAGGTGAGGCTCTGCCAGGCATTTTGAATGTGTGCTGCATCAGAAATTTGCCTCTAAAACAGCATGAAAGAGGAGACAATTCCAAAACCATAAATATTCCTAAATTTTGGATGTCGTGAGAATTACCAGGTTTTATGTTGATATTGTTACTTCATTTGATTTTAGAGACCGCATGTACACCAGAGGTCTTCGAGGTGATTTTGTGTAGAAGAAAAGAAGTCTGTGAGGAGTAATTTTATTGATCATTGTTTCCTAGACTTTATTAAAACTGCAGTGGTACATGGGAATATAAAAGAGTTAAACACGAGAAAATCTTCTGTGTGTGATTTACAAGGTCTGTTTCAGGTAGTGTTGAGCGCTTGAAATCTTTTCCCTATGCTTTTCTGATTTCATGGTTGTTTTCGTACTGCTTGTTTATGCTATAAAGTGTTCTTTTCCCCTGAGCTTCTGTGACCCTCCTTTTAGCCTCTCTTGCAATAGTGGGGAGAGCTGCATAAAGCAAGAACTAGTGAATTATCTGTCCTTGTGCTGCTGTGTGCCCTATTGTTTGAGTTGTATGAAGTATGCCTTTTATCTGCAGGTCTTTATTAGACACTTAATGCAAACCCATTGCTCAGTGTGAGAAGGAACCGTGCTCTTGGAAGGATGCTGCTTTGATTTGCAAGTAGCAGGAACTAGCCCGTTGATGTTTGAATAAAAACAGTAACAACCCCGTGTTCCACTTAAGTCAGAATTCTTTTCCTTGGGTAAAGATGATGCACAGAAATGAAGTAATGCGTTGAACAGAACAGCATAGCACTCTGAGAGAGAAAAGCCAAGCTTAGCATAAAAAAAAAAAAAATAAAAAAATTCAGAACTCCATAGGACCAGAGAAAGGTTACCCATGCAGGAGTGGAATGCTGCCATCAAAATTCCTGACCCTGGGACAGTTGAGGCCATTTTTTATGTCCAGGTACCACTGAATGTCAAATGTGGAAGAAACCTTTGGAGCAGAAGGCATGAGTTTTTCCCTGGTGCCTGCACCTGCGTACGTTGCAGCATCACATTTCCCCTCCTGTCTGATCCAGGGATTTTGAGTGATCTTTGGAAAAGTATTTTGGGCTTGGTCACAGTGGGGGAGGGGATCTCCAAACCTCAACTTGGACAGCTCTATAGTCAGGATGTGCCTCAAGAGAAGAGAACCTTTACTGGGTGAGGTGAATTCTGGCTGATTGAAATATCTTCTGATCTTAGTTTGAAGTAATAGCTACACTAAGACATTGAAGAACTGAGATGTGACCATAAGTGCCTGATACAACCTTGCCATTAGCAAATGTGAGAGTCCTGACTTTTGGTATCTCTCTGGAAACTCCGCTTGTTCACTGACTATTTTTTGGAGAGTGTGCTGGGAGTTCTGTTGTGCTGTGCCAGTCTTAACACAGCATGACACAGAGTCACCGTGACCAACACGTGATGGTGCATGACAGAATTGAGCACCCCAAGGCTGAGCTCTCTCTGTATGTTTAGTCATTGGCATGTGAAGATTAAATTTCTTGCACACAACAGATCTGGAATAAAGCACAGGTGTCTGATTCTCTCACTGACTCATTAAACTTTTTTTAAACTCCAATGTTCTGCTTAAGAACAGCATGTTTCAGAAAGTATGAGCAAAATGGTAAGTTTAGACAGATTTATTTTTATCTAACACTTCTATTAAGCAGCAATGGAGATGTGAGGGAAGATATGGTTTACAAAAAACATAAAAAGCATCTCAAATAAAGGGAGGGTTTGGCTTAAATATCCTTTTAAATACAGGACTATAAGATCTTCTGAGGGCTTTGAAACTTTATTGCTGCCATGTATATCCAGAAAAAACCCCTGAACAACAGTTAAAAAAATAAAGTGCCTATTAAAGTACATAATGGCCCAGTCAAGAAAAACTTTCCTTTTAAAATATTTTTTTCTTACAAATCCTTCATATGTTACTTTTAAAATAAAAGCAACTTTTTACAGAAGTCCAGGTTAGTTGGTGGAAGTAAATACGCTTTGGAGATGAGTCCAGGGCAGAATTTCCATGTGGATGCTCTGTGGTGTAAGTGCTGGTAGAGGCAAGCCATGAAATCCAAACAAAAATACCAGGACTGATTCACAGCCACATTATTTGAGAGTAATGCCCATGTCACTGGGTTTAGTGAGTTTTATTTAGACATCCCGAGCAGATTGAACCCAGTTTCAAAGCTCAGTGTGATCCATTAATGCCAGATTAGAAAGAACATTTGTTTAATGGCATTATAGCAACATAGCACAGTGGTGAATGTGGCCCATAGTCTTTAGTATTGATGTATGTGAACTTTATTAACATCACAAGAAAATTAGTTCTTCGAGTGTGTTGGAATAAGAACAAGTCCTGTATGAAACTATTCACAACAATGTCCTGGAAGAGTTTCAGTTCTTTTCATCAGGAGAGAAAGGCATCATCACCTACAGGGCCTGTGGAGGGCTTACTTGGCCTTCTGCTCATGCCCTTTCTGTAAATGAAGGGCTGAATTTCCCTATTAAATGTTCTAGTTCCAACTGGGGTATTAGTTTGAACTGGCAAGCGATATGTCCACTATCAGGCAAGACAACAAACTCTACTGAGCAATGTGCTGAGTAGAGTTCAATTCCAGAAGCCAGTAACTTCAACCATCTCTGGGTATTTAGTAAAGTGGTTTTTGTTTGTTTAAAATATGGCACTGTGTAACATGAGGTGTATGTCCCTAAATCCTGATCTAGACAAAACCAAATCATGCTGTGAAGACTGGTGGTATCTAGATGTTAAACTGCATAGGAAGAAAAAAAAAGACCCGTACCTTTTTATGTTGCTGTTTCTCCAGGTATGTGACCTGACTCCTGAGTAAGAAAGGGCTGTTACTGGATCAGTAATAGGTGTGATCTAGCACAAATTAGTTGTACTATATAATTGAGTGCATTTTTATGCCTAACTTCTGTTTCCTGTTTATTGATTATGGCTGAACAAGCAGAATTCAGTTCAGTGGAATTCTGAAATTGTTTTTCACTCTAGTATATGTAGAGCTTGGCCAGTTCCTCGTACCGGTATGAGTCAGGATAGATTAACTTGTGCAAAATTATGCTGATTTAAATTTCTGTCAAAGGCAAAAATGTCACCAGAACAAGCAAAGCTCTTTGGGATTATAAAAACAAATAAAAAATAAAAATATCAGAACAAAAGCCAAAACAAGCAAACCCCCCCACCCCTCAACTGGTGTTTCCAACTACTTTTTAAGATTAATTGGGCTCCTGCTACCTTTATTCCTTACATATATTTGTAAGGCTTTACTCTCTATAGTTGTCCCACTGATTGATGAAGTGGTAGTGTAGATCAGCTATTTACTGCATGTCTCATGATCAACAAAATAATAAACGGGGTTAACATTTACAGATCAGCATGATTTTTCCATTTAGGTCAGACATTATTGTTTTAAGTGTTCTTTACATCCTGATATTTATTGATTTAGGTAAAGTGTTTGAGTTTTTTGTTTGTTTGTTTTCCCCAAGGTTTGCTTTTAAAAAAAATCAAGTAAAATAAAAATTATACATGATTTAAAGATGATACTTTCAAGTCCTTCAGTCAGCGTTCAGCAGCTTAGAGCCTGGAAGATAAAGACAGTAAAGCACTGAGCTCTGTTAGCATCCCTGTCCCCTTGTCTTTGGGCTGTAGGCTGCAGGCTCTTTGGGAAAGTGTCTCTTGCTAGTTGCCATATTGCCCTAAATTTGAAAAGATGTATTTTTTAAAGGATTACTTTGTAACGCTAGCAGGAATTTCCATTTCCTCTGCCCAGTGATCTTTCTTGTAGCAGCAAGAGATGTGCTGGTGTTGTTCCAGTAAGCAACTTCTGCAGGCTGACATTTAAGCTGAGCAATTTCTGTAATGTGGCATTTAAGCAGTGTTAGGAAACAGAATGTCTGCAAATAAAGGCAGCTTTACTTGCACTTCCTCATCTATCCTTCTAGGACTGAGTGTTCAAGGCCAAGTTGAATGGGCTTTGAGGCACCCTGGGCTGGTGGAAAGTGTCCCTGCCCGTGGGGAAGGGGTTTGGAACTAGATGGTCTTTAGGGTCCTTTCCAACCCAAACCATTCTGTGATTCTGTTATTTGTTTTAACAAATTTTTTGACTAGCGCCAGACTTTGCACAGTGGTCAGTTTTTGGAAGCTGAATCTTGGTTGTATTTGAACCTTGCCCTGATGGACCAGCTTTGGAAGCAAAAGGATGTTTCCTTTTCTGCCCTTTTAATGTTGCTGGAGACTTGGAGGTAGGCCTGAAAGCAAAGCTGATTTCTGACTAAACTTGGTAACGGTAAACACATTATGCTTAGAAGGTTGGAAACAGAATTCAGCTTCTAGGTGAGGAATAGTTTGCAGTGCCTTTTTTTGCTGCCTTTGCCATATAAGAGACTGAAATTTGCTAGTGTCGACTGACTGAAATAGGTTGAAACAGAAAGTCAGAAGAAAATGGTGCTATAAATCTGGCTTGATACCTGAAGGTTTCTCAGGTCCTAGAAATGGTTGTTTGTTGTTTTTTCTCAATAGATTGAAATAATTTCATATGCAATCATTTCCTAATTGCTTCCAATTAGGAACAATAATGAAACTTTACATAGAAAAGAAATTATCCATCAGTCAAGTATTTGGAGGATGGAGGAGTGTGCCAAATTTCTCATCTAAGTCTTGGAAGACCTTTGGCAATTTCTGTTGTTACAGGGTTCTTTTTCCCCGACTTTGTTTTCTCCAAATGAATTGTTCCTATAAAGACATTTAAGCTGTGGATAATTACTGTTTTCTGTTCCAAAAGCTAATAAAAACAAAGCTCAACCGTATTCAGTTGGAGGCCTACTTGGAAAAACTTGGGTGTAACAGAAAGTAGGAAAACAAACTTTTCTGATGGAGCCAGGAAGCCATGGTCACATTTTCCAGTTTCTACTGTATGCGTTTGTCCTAACGGGAAATATTTCCTGTTAAACTGAATTTTTCCCTTCTATTTTATTTTGTAGTTAGTTTTTTGTCTGTCAGCTGTGGTCAGGAGTGGATCATGTGAGAAACATAGATTTAATTCATGTTAAAAATATGACGAGGCATTTTTTATACATCTGGGCATTGTGAGGTGAGCAGTGAAGGCCTAAAAAGATATGGGGACTGACAAGGCAAGACCAAATGTTTTAGTTTAACATATAAAAGAAGAGAACTCAAGTTAAATATCTAGGCAGCCTTTTGAGGTACTGTGAAGACAAAGATAAGCCGAGTAACTCAACAGAATGGGGAGACAAACGCAAATTAAGATAAGAACGGAGTACCTTCAAACCAAGATAAGATTTGGACCACGGGTTAACAATTAAGTTAATCACGCTGGAGAACTAATTACCTAAAAGTGCCGCGTAGGATCTGAGAGGGGAGCCACGTAGCTAATCACTTAACAAGAAATAAAAGAATATGTATGTTTTAAATGTATATAAAGAGAGCCTGCGAGCTCTAACGGTGTGCAACCGGCAGAGCGGTGACTCTGCGTTGCACCCAGTGCTGTTTGTTCTGTGATTTTTGCACTTATAAAATTAAATTGCCCTTTGTTGCATGGTCATTTGGGTGGTCATTTTTATAACAGGTCATAAAGGTCAAAGATACTTGCATATGATCTTGAACACCAGGAAAGGAGATATTTTTGTAATATTTTATAGGGATGTGTGTTGTTTTGTGCTCTATAAGACTGGTCGGATTTGTTTGTTTATTCCAGTAGTTGGCCAAAAGATACACAGGGAATATTGCCAGTAAATAACCACATACCCTATAATATGATATTTCAAACAGACCTATTTCTTTGAATTATGAGGGTTTTCTCCAGTGCAGTTCTTTTAAAGTATACCTGCTTCCTTTCCTCTTTCCTACCAGTACCTCTTCATAGCTTCTCAGGGTTCCTATGTGCTCCGACATGTTTGTTGCCTGTAAATAATGTTCTGGAAAAGTTTTTGTGTATTTTTTTTTTCAGACTTTTTTAAAAAAACTGAAAAATGGTTTTATTGCTAATTGTCTGATAATGATAGAAAATTAGAGTTGGATGTGGCTTGTTCCAGGAATACACATCTTTGTTACTGATATCAATGCTTCAGTTTATTATAAAAGTGTTTAGAGTGGTTGAGATGGACTACATGTCAATCAATTCACCAGTCCAAGTCAAACCACCAAGGGAATCTTGTGTGTTTATCCAGGCTTTTGTGTTTTTTATTACTACTCTTCGTTTGAGCCCAGAGGAAGAATAATGTGTCACTGCTCTAACCCCTTTGAGGAACTCCTTTGTGTAAATTTTTCCTTAGGGTTTTTAAGATTTCCTGCGGTGAATATAAAGAAAATCAAAACCTATAGCACTCGGTGTTGATTTTAATGTTTTGCATTTTTGGGGGGGTTTTTTTGAGGTCAGTCAAGGTGACATAGCTACTTACATTTGTTCTAATTTGACCTGAGTTCATGAGGAGATCAGTTATGCTCTTTTAAAGACTTGAAGAAAAATGTTACTATATAGGTACTGTATATTCTACTGAAGGCTAGTAATGCCATGAAAAGACCATAACAAGTCCTGAAGCGGTAGGAAGTTGTAGTACTGTAGCCTTTCATTCTCTGAGAACAGATGCCTGGCATCCAGATAGGGTCAGTCTGTAACACCTCAGCTTGGTAATAAGACAAATGACAGGATTTCATCCCCATTCTGTAGTTCCAAGTTAGTGGTGACTTTCATTGCCCTTCTTCTCTGTTGTGCACTCATTTGTTTGCAGAAAGATCCCTGTGTGTTCATTAAAATGGCAGAGGTAGTTAAGAGGAGATCATCCTGTCAAAAACATACCCCTATGGTTGAGAGGTAACAAATTAGCTCCTGGCACAATGTGCAGTCCCAGCTTTGTGGCTGGTTAGAGGCAGCCTTTTCCTGGGAAGTAATAAGGTGTACAGGGGTGAGACTTTTATCTTCTCCTTGCAAGTTTGAGACCCAAATCCTGCAAGGGTATTTTATGTAAAGAATTTGCTTCCTTTAGCTATCAGTTATGCTGTGTGAAGTGGGATTTTCCGCTGGAGTGAAGGGATGAAGGCTACTGATTACTGGGCCACAGCAAGTGCCTTGTGTCTGAGAACAACTTGGCAATATGTTGGGAGCACTGCACAGTTGACATAGCCCTTTCTTGTACAAACACCTTCCTAGCATAGCTTCTGTCCAAAGTTAGGCAGGCTTCTCTGCGGCAAGTCTGGCTTTGCTGTTACGTTCTCCCATTATGATTGAAGTGTCAGAGGATATTAAAAATAGTCATCAGAACTGGGGTATTGGATGAAGTATCTTTTTTTACTTTTTATTTTATTTTTTTGAGCTTTTGTACATCAAAAAATAATGTTAGCAAGGCTTATCTCAGTCTTGTGTGAAGCAGTTTCCTTGTCAACCTGTAGTACCTTCTGTTATTTCTGGGCCACAGGTGTTATTGCCTCTTCTCAAGTGGCCTGTTTTCCACCTTGTCAGCTGAGATATCTAAGGAACTCCATGCTGTTTTCTCTCTAAATTAGGTATATGTGGGCTTTGTTAAGGATTGACCCTCTTGCCTGCTCCCAGTTTGGTTTACAGGTGCTATTACTCTAAGGTGTCTTCATGCAACATTCTTTTTGATGCGCTCTTTCCTCATGCAGTATTGACTGGCTTGTGCAGTGCAAACCTCATCTTTCTGTGAAGCCAAGTACCTTGCTTGAGTGATGTTGATTTAATTGTGCCTTTAAACAAATATGGCTGTGAGCACTTCTGATTACACTGAAAGAACTTGTTAGCAGTGGGGTAAAATTCATGCTAAATTTCTATAGGAATTCTTATAGCTTCTTCTTATTTTATATTGTAGATTTATTTTCCAGATTTAAATTTCCAACGCTTTCACCATCTGGTGAGCAGATTTAGTAAGAACAGCCCTCAAATACGTCCTGTCTTAAAATAGCTGGTGAAAGCTTGATCTTTTAGAAAGGGGTTGCCAATTTCAGTGCCTACTCTAATGACAGTAGCTAATGTAAAATGAAACCTCATAGTTTTTGTTAGAAAACATCAGAACACATCTTCCACTTCTAGCTCCGCTGAGAAAATTTTGGTTTGGCTCTTATACTGTCATATAAATAGATTATTTTTTTTACCAGATATTTATTACATATTTCCCTGTCTAAAATTCAAGTAGACAAAATCTAGTAAGAATTTTCACACGTTATGAATGCTGTAGAGCAAAATTCATACTGAAAAGAAATTTTGTCTTCTAAATAACTCACCTTTCTGCATGCTACTCCTAAAAAGACCTCCTAAGGACATAATGTGTAGGTTAAAAGAGAGATCCCAGTGATTCACTGTGTTTGAATGGTGTCTGTCTCCAGATACCTTGTCCATGGAGATGAAAGCATCATCCTTGTGATGCCTGAGGAAATCTGTGGTGGGAAGGGGGGAATGTTTGTCACATGAGAACTTCATGACCTATATGGCTGAGCATCTTTGACAGTGCTCTTTGCCTTGCCCACCACTTTGGTGAGCCCTGCACTGCCGGGGGGTTTTCACTCTGTTCCCCTTAGCAGTTGTAGATTGCACTGACTCATCCTCTTGTTCCTGTCTGTCACCTGAAGTAACACTCTGTAAGCCAGAAGTTTGTAGGCAACTGTACAGGAATTAGGTAGTATTAAACTATTGTCTTTAGGTCAAAAAGTGGATCTTTGGCTGCTCTTTATGTATTGTTACTTAGTCAGACCCGGCATGGTACAGAAATGCAGAACTTTGATTAAATAGTAAAAGCTCCAGTACTGATGTTCTTATTGTTCAGGTGGAGTGCTCAATATTATGCTGTGTGTTCAACCACATTATAAACGGGGGTATATTTTCAAAGTCAGCCTGCAAAAAGTGCTAGTTGACTATTAAAAATGTTCCTGTCTTTCAAAATACAGTTTTGTTGGAGTTTCTGAGATGATTTTTATCATCATTTCAGGAATTTTTTATGCCTACCAAGTCTGAAGGTTTTGAACAAGTAGGTGTAAAGAAAGCAAAGCTTTCTTTGTGTGGCTTTTTTTTTTCTTTTACACCTCTAGAATAAGTGTTGACCTGTTTAATAACTTGTGCTCTAGCCACTGCTATAGTGCAAGTGTTTCTCAATATGGAGGATGGCAAGTTGCCATCAGACAATGCAATGCATTGGATTATTGAGATTTTGGCAGTTACTGCTGTGTTTTCCCTACAAATGAAGAGGAAAGCATTTATTTTTCATAAAAATATGATGTGCTATAAGCATAGTTACATACAGACATACAGTAATACGTTATATGACATTATAGAACGGGCATTACAGAAGGAGATAATTTGCAGGGAACTGGAATATTGATGAAAGAGTTTTTCTTATGGGCAGACTCTGAGAGTATTAATTTAGTGTACAGCTTCATTTCAAAACGAATAATGTATGAACAAAATAGTGCTTGCTTTGCCACATGCCTGTGTTTTATTTATGTGTGCACACATGGTCCACTCTAATTAAGCACAGCTCTTTATGATTTATTTATTTGTTCCAGAGAAGCTGCTTAATATTTGAGGGAAACAGTAACGATGTGTCTGACCTTTGCAGTGGCTGTGTTAGCGCTGAGATGGGTTTTGCAGGAGCCTGCAAGAACAGTAAAGTAGCAGGTTGAGCTTTTCCTCCATTTGCTGGAACATGCTCAAGAGACCTGAAAGCACAAGGGGAAAAAACAAACAAAAAACCCCAAAACAAAACCAACCAAACCCAAAAAACCCCCACTAGTTAGTGGTTGAAAAGTATTCTCTTGTGTTTTCAGATTTCAGGAGGATGCTACTGACAGGCTGAGGTAAAGGGTTAAAAAATTTGGTTTATTGCGTTTGGTTGTGGTCCACATTTTATTGCCAAACCACCAGGTAGTATTTCACATGGTGAATAGTTGTTTGTTTGGTCTTTTATCTTTATGCCAATGTAAAGATGTGAGCAAGATGGATACTAGTCCAGGTTTTAAGTTTTACAGAGTATGATTAAGCATACGTGACTCTTGTGTGGTGGTCCTGTAGCTGATTTGTCACTAAACTTCTAAAAATACATATGGTATGTAGATTCAAATTTAGTTGCCCCTCCCCATTTTATGGCCTTTGCTTGATACAGATTCCCATCTCTTTTTACAAAAGCATCCTCTGTGCCTATGCGGTGGTGAGGAGCTCAGTGCTGGCAGTTCAGCCCCCTGCTCCTGCCTTCCTCCTGCCTCTCCCTGGTGGCCTCCTCTCCCAGCTCCTTGCTCTTCCTCCTTGTGTATGCTGTGTGCACACTTGGTGCCTGATGAGACTCTCAAGTTCATTCCTGATAATGGAAAAGCCACTGAGAGAGAGAGTTATTTATTGCAAGTGCTAATAGCATAGGTTTAAAAAAACAGGAAAGAAAGCAGGAATGGAGAAACAGATGGATACCTGTATATTCAGATGGTAACATTGCTATATATAAAGCAGTGGAAATTAAATGTTTGTTGTATTTATAGGATTGTTGTCTGTTACCAGTAAAGAATGATGTTTAACTGACTTCTACATGAACATGACCATTTCTTATGTTGCTCCTTCTGTGGAAGCTCTGTGTATGTGTACATTCAAAATTAATATTCTCGTACTGGAAGATGCAAATTGTGGTCTATTTAGTTGCTCATGTTTCTGTTAATTAATCATGAGTCATCTGCTATTGGAACAGTATTTTTTTTCTTTAATTAGGCACTGGTACATCTTTGTTAGAGCTCTGCCTTCAGAACTCTAACAGTGCTGCAGTGTATACCGTATTTTTTTCTGAATCAGCAGGTTCTATGTCATAGCTTTTGTTTGCTTGATTGTTTCTCTCTTTTGCTCTGTCTTTATACATGTAAAAACCTCCTTTCAGCATACATGCATATATGGTAGTTGCCTTGAAGTAATAGTACAGTGCATAGGTTTTTACATTATGATACCTTTGGGGAGAAACAGTGGCGGATGTCTTACATCTTGCTAAGTAAAGAATGCAAGCTAATGGTGTGTGCCTCTTCCAGCCAGAGTGACTGCAGATATGTACCAACTTTTCCCTCTTGTCTTTCCTCCATGCAGGAAATGCGGGATCATTAGGACTAGCCTGCTTTCCTGGATTTTGTTTCTGTGAAACAAGGATGGAGACTGCTGAGTTCCTTTTTTTTTTTTTTTTTTTTTTAAATTACTGCTCATTTTCTGTTGCATAATGCTTTGTTTATAACTTGCTTATCTGCATGGGGATGGATGAGGAGTTGAACGAGAGCTTATGGGTCAGGATTAAAGGGAGACCAGAGACAGGTGCCATTGTAGTGGGAATCTGCTATAGGCCATTTGACCAGGAAGACTGAGTGGATGAGGTTGTCCATAGATAAGGTAGGAGCAGCCTTATGTTCACAAGCCCTGGGTGTCACGGGGGTCTTCAACCACCCTGATACCTGTTGGAAGGACAACACAGCAGAGTATAAGCAATCCAGGGGGATCTTGGAATGCGTTTGTGATAACTTCCCTCTCCAAGTGATAGATGAGCCAGTGAGGAGAGGTATTATGCTGGACCTTGTTCTCATCAAAAATGAGGTGGTGGAGGGAACTGTGAAGGGCAGCCTAGGCTGCAGTGATCATGAAATGGTGGGGCTGGAGACCCTTAGGGCAGCGAGGGGAGTGCACAGCAAGTTTGCTACCCTCAGCTTTGGGAGAATATACTTCTGCCTCTTCAGAGATCTTGGTAGAGTCATGGGATAAAACCCTAGAGGGAGGAGAGGCCTGAGGTAGCTGGCTTATGTTCAAGGATCATCTCCTTCAAGCTGAGAAGTGATGCATCCCAACAAAGAGCAAGTCAGGCAAAAATGCTAGGATGCCTCTGTGGATGAAAAAGTAGGTCCTGAACAAACGCAAAAAGGAAGCCTACAGAGGATGAAAGCAGCCTGGTAGCCTGGGAGGAGTACATGGAGATTGTCCCGCCAGCCAGGATCAGGTTAGGAAAACTGAAGCCCTGACAGAATTAAATCTGACCAGGGATGTCAAGGGCAACAAGAAAAGCTTCTGTAGGTACATCAGCGATCAAAGGAACAACAGAGAAAATGTGGTCCCTCTCTTGAAGGATACAGGAGGAGACCTGGTTACCTAATAGTGCAGAAGGCTGAGGTACTCAATGACTTTTTTGCCTTGGTCTTCACCAGCAAGTGCTCTAGCCATGCTGCCCAAATCACAGAAGGCAAAGGCAGGGACTGTGAGAATGAAGAACTGTTCTCCACTGTAGGGGAAGACCAGGCTCAAGACTGTTTAAGGAACCTGAACATGCACAAGTCCATGGGACCAGATGAGATGCTTCTATAGGTCATGAGGGAAGTTGTGGCAGTCTGGTGAAATTCCCACTGACTGAAGAAAGGGAAACATAGCCCCCATTTTAGAAAAGGTTAAAAAAGAAGACCCAGAAGACTGCAGATCAGTCCGTCTCACCTCAGTGCCAGGCAACATCATGGAGTAGATCTGCCTGGAATCTGTGCTAAGACATACGGAAAATAAGGAGATGATTGGTGGCAACCAACATGACTTCACTAAGGGTAAATTGCACCTGACAAATATGACGAGATTACAGTGTTGGTGGTGGGTAAAGGCAGGGTGACGGATGTAATCTGCATGGACTTGTGCAAAGCATTTGACACTGTCCTGCATGACATCCTTGTCTCTGAATTGGAGAGATGTGGACTGGATCCATAGACCACTCAGTGCATAAGAAATTGGCTTGATAGTTGCACTCAAAGAGCTGTGGTTTGCAGCTCAGTGTCCAGGTGGACATTCCTCAGGGTTCACTGTTGGGACTGCCAGTGACATGTCGGTGACATGGACAGCGCAGTTGAGGGCACACTCAGTAAGTTTGCCAATGACAGCAACCCGTGTCGTGTGGGCGACTTGTTGGAGCAAAGGGATGCTGTCCAGAGGGACCTTGACAGGCTTGAGAGGCAGGCCTGTGCAAACTTAAGGAAGTTCAGCAAGGCCAAGTGCAAGGTCCTTGAAAGGGATCTTGATGCAGCTTTGGAAGGTTGGGGCAATCAGAAGCACAAATGTAGCCTGGGTGGAGAATGGCTTGAGAGCAGCCATGATGAGAAGGAGTTGGGGGTGTTGGTGGACAAGAAGCTCAACATGTCTCAGCACTGCACTTGCAGACTAGAAAGGCAATTGTATCCTGGGCTGCATCAAAAGCCATGTGGCCAGCAGGCAATAGAGGCGATTCTGCTCCTCTGCTCTGCTCTGCTCTGGTGAGCACCTGGGGTACTGCATCCAGATATGGGGCCCCCAGTATAAAATAGGCATGGACCTCTTGGAGAGAGTTTGGAGGAGGGCTATGAAGGTGCTCAGAGGGCTGGAGCACCCTTCCTCTGTAGACAGGCTGAGAGATTTGGGGTTGTTCAGCCTGGACAAGAGAAGAGAGAAGACTCCATGGAGGCCTCATTGCAGCCTTCCAGTAACTAAAGGGGATTTACAGGAAAGCTGAAGAGGGAGTTTTTACAGGGACATGTAGTGATAAGACAAGGGGAAATGACTTTAAATGGAAAGAAAGTAGGTTTAGATTAGATACTAGGAAGAAATGCCTTACAGTGAGGGTGGTGAGGCATTATCACAGGTTGCCTGGAGAAGCTGTATATTCCCCATCCCTGGCAGTGTTCACACGGGCAGGTTGCATGGGGCTTTGAGCAACGTGGTTCAGTGGGACGTGTCCCTGCCCATGGCAGGGGTTTGGAACTAGATGGTCTTTAAGTCCCTTTCACCCTAAACCATTCTATGATATGGCTGTCTTGCTTTTGGGGGTCTACTGCAGATACTGCATCAAAGATTGACCAAACGTATCAACTCATTTTTGGGAGGATCATGGAATAGGCTCAACTAGAGCTGTGAAAAGGGCAATACAGTTTTTTCCTTTAACAGTTTACCTCCTCTGGTAGAAGTACCATTCAAAACATAGACTAATTTAAAGCAGTCTAAAAGAAAGATCATCATAGATCCGCTATAGGGCTTTCCAGAACTGGTGGCAGTATTTTAGCTTTTGTTGGTTTTAGTGTCATTTCTTCAGGAGAATCCCAATTCTGTCAAGGATGTCATAAATTTTCACCTTTTCTGTTTTTTGTCCCATGTTTAAGGCTAACAGCAATCAGGCTTCAGTGTACTGCAGAGGTCCACATTCATTAGTGTTTCAGTGAATGGAGAGCTGGGGCAGCAAAAAGAAAAGAAAAAAAAAATTGAGTCTGGGGGGAAAAAAGGGGGGAGGGGGCAATTCCTGAAACTGTTTGTGTTAAAAATACCAGTGAGAAATAACTACACAAAGCAAAAGTTTTTATTTTCTACTGTTACTTTTGGTAGTGTAAGTGAAGAGTGCTTGGCTTGAATTTTAAATAATGAGTGTCATTTATGGGCTGTTGTTGAAGTACACTGCTTGTGAAATTAGAAGAAAATTGAAGGTAACAGATACATTGATCTGCTGGGTTAGGATTTTGTGTCTCACAATGTGGCAAAGCTGCCAGTAAGACACTCCACAGGAGACAAGGCGCTTTCGCTGGGAGCAGTTTGCACTGCAGATGTGGCCAGGTGAGACCAGCGCTGCAGCCACCTCCTCTTCCTGCTTGGAGATTCTGAACAACCTGACCCTCTCACAGCTGTGACTGGGATCTGTATAAATACCCTATGGCTTGTGAGGCCAGTGCTGCCTAGTGCCACTTGAATTGAACTGCAGGGGAAAGGAGCTTAAGCTGGGATAACGCTCCAGCGTCTTCCTAACAGCTGACAGCATCACCTCTGAGCCTTCTCACTCCAGCTGGAGAACAGGAACATATAATTTTGCCATATGCCTCAGACCTTACGTGACACAGCTCACTATTCGCTCGGCATTGCTAGGACAACCTTCCTATTTATCCCTTTATTTCCAACTTCAATCTGATACATCATCTGCCCTGCCTTTGTTGGAGTGGTTGTTTGGCTCTCAGGCATGCTTTGAAGGGCTTCAGATGTATCTCGTGTAGCTAACTATTACTTACACAGGGAAAACATCTTCCATCCCCTTACCCAAAGTCATTAGGGAGAGGTCTGTCTTGGAGTTTAGAATTTTAATTGGAGTGTACCTATGCATGTTCACGTAAAGATATTAAGTATTGCAGTTGTTCGTGCATTTTATGCTGTTAATGGAAGAAAGTCTTCTATCAATGTTCTTTAGTGCTACTAGAGCAGCTTAACTCCATTCTCTCCTTTCCCTGATACTCCCATACCTTTTCTGGGGCTTGTTTGAGTATATGTACCTGTAAATATGGCCCAAATATTCCTCTCAAGTTTTTATAAGCATGAATTGGTTGTTCTTGCGTGCATGAATAATATATGCTGCAGAATACGTGCATTTTAACAGTGTCTTTGGTAATCTATGTACAATTTCAATCACAAGTTATAAGAGGCAGTAGAAAATCTGTGTTAACATTGTTTTGCAGCAGAGATGTGTTTTGAATTGTGTCATTGTCAGTAAGAGAAGCTTTGCTGTAACAAGTGACCGCATTTTTTGTTTTGTTTTGTTTTTTTCCACTTAGCTGTCCCGTTTCCTCCAAGTCACCGGCTCACAGCTAAGGAAGTGTTTGATAACGATGGAAAACCTCGTGTGGATATCTTAAAGGCACACCTTATGAAAGAAGGGAGACTGGAAGAGAGTGTCGCTTTGAGAATAATAACAGAGGGAGCTTCGATTCTCCGCCAGGAAAAAAATTTGCTGGACATAGATGCACCTGTCACAGGTTAGTACGGAGTTACGATGATGGAGGAGTATGGTTGCTGGCAGGGACATGTTAAGTAGTGCATTGGTTTATGTGGCTTCCTAAGGTGCTGAAAGGCAGCTGGAAAATAATTTGTTCTCTCCAGTACTTGATTTGCTCTTTGTCTGCTACCACTAGGATAATGGAGGCCATCAAGCAGTTTGTAATTTAGAGGAAGGAATCACATCTGCTGAGCCCTTTGCATTTCTAAGGCAGAGAACATTTTTAGGCTTTAGGAAAAGATTAGAACTACTTTCTGAAACTTGAAAAGTTATCTGGTCTTTTGCTCCAGGTAATAATTTTACATAATTTTAGACATGTTACTTACCATAGTAGCAGTGTTCAGACATATAGACAGCATTGGGCTCAGAATCTCATGAAACTCAGCAAGACCAAGTATAAGGTCCTATATGTGGCTTGGGGGCAATCCCAAGCACAAATAAAGGCTGGTCAGAGAACAGATAGAGACCAACTGTGATGAGGAGAAATTGGGTAGGTGAGAAGTTCAGCGTGCCTTGGCAATGTGTGCTTGCAGCCCAGAAAACCAGCCATGTGCTGGTTCGGTTCATGTTCCTGTTCACAAGCAGTGTGACCAGCAGGCTGAGGGAGATGATCCTGCTCTGCTCTTGTGAGACCCCACCTGGAGTACTGCATCCAGATCTGGGGCCCCCAACATAAGAAGCACACAGATGTGTTAGAGCAAGTCCAGGCTGCAAAGATGCTCAAGAGCACCTCTCCTCAGCAGACAGGCTGAGAGAGTTGGGGCTGTTCAACCTTCAGAAGAAAAGGCTCTGGTGAGACCTTATAGCTCTTCCTAGTACCTGAAGGGACCCTACAGGAAAGCTGAAGAGGGACTTTACATACAGGCATGTAGTGATAAGACAAGGGAGAATGGTCTCAAACTGATAGAGGATGGGTTTAGAGTAGATGTTACCAAGAAACTCTTTACTGTGAGGATGGTGAGGCACTGGCAGAGGTTGCCCAGAGAAGCTGTGGATGCCCCATCCCTGTCATTGTTCAAAGCTAGGTTGGATGGGACTTCGAGCAGTGTGATCCAGTGGGATGTGTCCCTGCCCATGGTAGTGGAGTTTGAAACTAGATGGTCTTTAAAGTCCCTTTCAACAAAAACGATTCTGTGAAGGAACGATGGTGTCAGAGTAAGTGGAAATTTTAATTAAATGTTAAGGAAAATAACAAGTGCAGAAAACAATTAGCAGAATCCCAATTTGTGTTGCCTGGGGGATTAATGAATTATGCCAGTTGCACAATCTATCCTGCCCTTGACTATCAAACACTACCACCCACTCATTTGTCCTTCGGAAATGCATTATATTTGAATTTCCTCCTCTAATTGTCTCCTGCCTCCACCTGCATTCTGAATGTATGAATGCATTTGCTTGCTCTAATGTGCCGCCTCCCATGGTTTTTTGTTGCTATCGGATATGGATGCATTTTTGGCAAGGAATTGATCTGTGGCATAGAAAGTTCTCTGGGGGGCAAAAGCTGTCTAATTCTAGCCAGTTTAAACTGTGAAGCCAAAGTATGAAACTTGGTTTAGGAAGGCAGGTCCCTTATCACTTCTGTTTCTTGAGAACTCTGACAGAAGTACAAGAAATAGGGTCACCTGCTGCAGAACAAGGGCTGTCAGTCTTTATTAATAGTACTCATAGCGGTCACCAAAAACCACACAGAAATAACAAATCCTTCATTTTCAGGACACATTCTCTGAAACTGAGGAGTGTAGTGTCTGGAGTAGTATGATATTCAAGTTATTAAGGCTTGTAATTTTAAAAATGACATCCAACTAGGGGATGGTAGCTTGACCTGAAGAGGTAATGTGTATCATCTTTTGTGGAGTAATTACCTCGTCATGCTGCCATACAGTTCTGATGGAAAAGGTGTCAATCATACTGCAGCTCATGGATGAATAAAGGAAATAGAATGAATAAAAGGATCCACTTAGCTGACCAAGAATAAAGTTCTACAGACGTTTTCTTTGATGCTTCAGAATAAATGGAAGAAGTCATAGAGGTGCAATACCATTGCTCATAACTGAGTAGCAGACACACGGAAAATTCTACCTTTCTATGGATTGTCTCTCTTTTCTTTTGTTGGGTTTTTTGTTGTTGTTGGGGTTTTTTGTTTGTTTGTTTTTTGAGAGTGATTTTTACTTTTTTTTAATCCATTGAGAGATGTAGAGTGTAGGAGGACGGCTCTGGTGTGTTGTGTCCCAGCTGATTTCCACAAGCCCATGTTTAATGTTCTCTCTCTCTCTTTTTAATTTCTCTTTAAATTTTTTTCTTAAATGCATATGAAGATATTGGAATTGTTCTGAATTACATTTTGGGGATTAATCTCCTGAAGTTTACCCCATTGTATAACACTGGTATAATTTAAGTCTTTGATTCTTTTTTTAATTGAGCCTACATCTTTGTTCTTGCTTTTGAAATTATTCTCATGTGGTGATTATGATACTGCAGCATTCTTCAGGGTGGCTGTAGCTACTCTTTTAAGCTAGCATAAGAAAGCTGGGCTCTTGATGCTTGTTAGCAGGGTAGCTGAGAAGTGCTAATCTTTTGTATGAACAAACATGAAAGCTGTAGTTATGAAAGTGATCATCAAAAGAAGGAAAAAAATAAATTTTGAGGGGGAGGTGGAGAAAGCTTGCAAGGCATGTTGTTGTGGGCCTGACAATTTTCTTTGTATGAGTAGTATGACAGCAGGTGACTGGATAAAGAGAATATCAATTGACTGATGATGTGGTGGAACTGCCAGGTTCACAGGCAGTCAAAAAATAACTGTGGAGTAGAGGAAAGCTTTTTTTCAAACATTTGGAAAAAAACCCAAAACCACTGATTCAGTGGAGAAGAAAATAAATTTTAAATTTTATACAAGTGAAGCAGTCTTGCTGAAGAGTGACAGTCATAAATTACTAATAAATCCCACTAATACAGAATCATTTGTGGGAGATGCATTCACCTTTTAGAAATATATTCCTGTAGCTGGTTTATGAGATGGTGATCATCAAAAATAAGAGAGAGAGAAGAGTGTAGCTGTTGAAGTAAGAGCACAGTGGATTAGTACAGTGATATACTTGATAAATGTTAAAGAATATGAGAATTTTTTTCTTAAAGCTCTGTGCAGCTGTCCATCCATTTGAAATTTCACCTCTTAAGGGGTGATAAGATTTTCCTCGGAAAAAAATATCAGAGTTCTGTTCATAACCAAAGTCATGTGCAATGAAGTGGCTACATAGAAAGCCTGAATTTGAGTGAGAAAGTGATAATTGGGGGTGAATCATGCAAAGAGCCTTAATGTGGAATGCACAATCAATTATTTATGTATAAATATTACTCTGTCATTAGCTGGGAGCATCAATGTGATTATCATTTTGAATGTATACATTTTATTTTCAAATTTGGCAAGGTTATAAGCCTTTTGAAGTACTTCTGATGAACTCATTGGTGACCTTAGCTCAGATTCTCATAATTTGCTACATAAGTACATGGCATGCATGCATAGTTTCCTGCAGTTCTGGCTTTCAGCCAAGCTGAAATATTCCTGCAGTTGTTGCACAGGGCTTCTGTTTGCTGGATAGGAGTCTGAACAGAGCCTGAACTAAGAGGAGGCTCTCAAGTGCTGTGCTGCCAGGACTCTTTTTGCATTGGGGAAGTGTTCAGGCAACTTTGTCTTGCCTTGTGAATGTGTGTCAGGAGAGATGGAGAGAATTGGGTCAAAAAAGGTGAGCATATTGAGGGTAAGGCTGAAAGTAGGGTTGAAAAGTCATGACGGGCTGCTCATCAAATTGTAAGGAGATGGTTGAGACTAGCCACTTGAGGTACAAAGCTTGGGAGGAAAGGAAATGGCCAGGAGGCTGAGTCAGAGGTTGACAGAGGCTGGCGCAGCAGACAAAGTAGAAGGATGAGCAAGAAGTTGACAGGATATTGGGCAAGGCACCCAGTCCAGGAGATAAAGGGGCACATGGTGGGGTGGGCCTGGCAGCAGAGAGACAGCTGTGGTACAAGCAGTTTCTCATACAGACCTGTCTCATGACTGGCAGCAGTGAGGGACTGGCACAAGGATTGTGAGGTCATATGGATTTCCAGTGCATGGAAGAAGCAAGTTGGGCACCCTAGGCTACCAGGATGATTTCCAGTTGCCTGCAGCACCATGGGGAATGTCCATGCTGACCTTCATCCCCCAGGAAAAATGCAGATGGCAAGGAGA
This sequence comes from Scytalopus superciliaris, assembly GCA_013400415.1. Lineage (NCBI taxonomy): Eukaryota > Metazoa > Chordata > Aves > Passeriformes > Rhinocryptidae > Scytalopus > Scytalopus superciliaris. The sequence goes on from VXBX01002107.1 coordinate 88,111, forward strand.
CAGGGAGCCGCCTTCTTCATCTATAACCTCTTCGCTTGCAGACATGTGGCCTTCATTTTAAGCTTGTGGCTGATCTAACACTTGAGGTTGAGCTACTACTGGACTACAGAAGTTTAGTGTTGAGAGGAAAGATGCCTCTATGGCAGCTTTAGAATTTCCAGTCTTATGTTGTGTTCATAACAGCATAATGACTCATGGAGAAATTGGCTCATTTTTAGTTGGGTTTGTTTTTCTAGAAGGCTGAGGAAGTGTATCTCTAAACCTCCCTCATGGCAACATTTACTGAAGTCATACTCCAAAATACAGTTGGGAATGCCAGTTTTATAATTACCTGGGTAGCATTATGTGACTTTATTATAGAGGTTCATTACTATACAGAGTGATTTGGGCAAGTGATAAACACTATCCTTTATTTGCATGATGACTGAACTAATGACCTGCTTTTTTTTATGGGCCCTGGCTTTCAGATCTGAAATCTGCTGTTCTTCAGTACTGAACATTCTTAATTGCAAGCCAGGCATGTGTCCCTTTGACTTCAGTGCATGGGTAACTTTCTCTGTGTGTGAATATATGTACATACCTTTGTATGTTGTAGAATTATCAATACAGTTTTATGTTATTTGGGTTTTTAAATGTGTTGTGTCAGAAAAACAAGTTTAGGTAAAGCATTTGATGGCAGTGTTGTCTTGCTTGGTTCCCAGTCTGTAAAAGGGACCTTTAGCTCACCTGTGTTTTGGAGACAGACAGTAATTCACACATCTTTATGAGATACTGCTGTGCTGAGTTCTGTTGGAAGTATGTAAGCAAGCTGACATGCTGCCTTCAGAGTAAGGTTCATATAAGTTTTGTAACTAGAGCGCATTTCTCCCAAGTGAAGAGAACACAGCTTGAATCACTCACAGCGTGAGTAGAGTTCATTCTGTCCCCACTGCATGGAACAGAATTTGGATCATAGTGCATATGCGAGAGCAGTTGTACTCAAGGCCCTAATTCTGTCACATCCTGAATGTGAAGTGCCTTTTTTTTCCCCCCCTTAACATTTATGGTATTCACTTTAATTGCTAGGTGTATGATTTATTGACATTAATGGGCCTCATTTTACTGGTCCTTTTCATAGAAACCAAACCTGCACTTTTGGAACATGATAAATTGTTGTTTGCCAATATCTGCAAAAATTACCAGCTACAACAGGTTAAATACTCTTATTAATCTGGAAGGTCTGGGATTAATATACAAAAACTAAAAAAATCATATTACGAAATTTCATTTCAACAGCAAAGTAGCTGATGGCAACAGCTAGTTTCAACTTCAAAGTTAGCAGGTTGTGCTATATGACCTTCCCACCTTAACATTTCTGTGATTTTAATTTTTACCTTGTTAAGTGACTTACTTAACAACATAGACCTAGAACTGTAAGTGTTATGTTTGTCTAATATCTGACATTGTACATCTTCACTTGTACCTTTTGGATTATTTTTCTTGAGGATACTGTTAGATTTACAGATTCTGAATGAAGATAGCATGATAGCTTTTGCACATATCACTGCAAAAGTGGGTCAGCTTGCAAGATATGCATATTGGTGCTTTTTAGACAAGTCTTTTGCTTTTAAGATAGGTCAATATCTGTTTTAAAAGTAATTAATATGTGCTCTGTTTCTTCTTACCATGTTTGACATCTCATTTTTTGTGCTCAGTGTGCAGTCCTTTCAGTCAATCTCTGCTATGTTTATTAAAAAGAGTTTCCTCCAGCAAACTAGGACCACCAAAACCTAAGTCATATTCATCTACATAAACCTGTGCTTTTTGGCATAAAATACTGACATGTAATATATAAACATTAGCAGTGCAGCTGTTTGTGTACAGATGTTCTTGATTCTGTTTCGTAGATACCACCTCCAGCAGTGACCATCATGGTGGCTTCTGACTTGGTGACTGTCACCAGGCCATGTGCAGGCACAGAGGGCATCATTTCTTACTCCTTCATTTAGAAAAAAAAAAAAGGAAAATAGGGAGAAGAGCATATAGTTCTGTTTTAAACCTTCATTGAGAAAGTCCTTGCTCTGTGCTAGCCTGTGTGCAAAGCTTTCTGAAATGCCATGTGCATGCAGCTTATTGTGTGAAGGTAGGAGAGCACTGGACAAAGACAGAATAAATGCTTATTCTTGCAGTGTAGAAAGTGTCTTTGTCTCTGCAGATCTTCTGCTTGGGCATAGTTTTCCTCTACTAGTCCTGTTTGCTGCAGCTCCCATGTTTACAGCTGTGGTAGATGCAAGGAAACCACTGTTGCTTGCAGAGCCTTCCTTGCTATTCCCTTTGCATCACATGAGGTAAGGTGTGGATGTATTTTCAGTAGGTATGTAAGTACTACACCTGTGTGTGCTAAGGAGAAATACACTGCCCTGCAGTTTCATTGGAGTGTCTTTGGGTTAAAAATTCCATTGGCTTGATGGAATGTCACAGCGGTACAGAGATACAACTCAAATATTTATTTGCTTGTAATAATTTTATTTTAGTGAACACACAGTTTTTGGAATTTGAACTGATGGGAGGGGAAAGGTCATAGGCATCTGGAGACAACCTATGTGGGAACAACTGTAGGAACTCTGGTGACCTTTGGAAATCTGTGCTTTATAAGTCCATAAAACCTACAAAGGGAAGCTCTTTCCTGCCAAAAGGTGCCTTTATGATCTTTGAGGCTTCCAGGTATTCTCTGGGTACTTTGTTCCATGGGATGTAGGGTCTTCTGGGCCTCAACTTTTTCTCATGTTCCACATGTTTTTCCTTTGCTCAGTTTCTCTCACTTGGTAGCATGAAGTAATATTGGTAGGTTGTTAGTGCTGTGCAAGTTAAAACTTCCTAAATATTAAGAATTTCTAGCTAAGGTATCAAGATGAGATAATAAAAGTCTTTATGCCCACGTTATAGTAAAACAGAATAGTATTTAAAATTGCATTGAACTGTAGCACACCTGGGAATGATCTGATCCAATTGGAGAGTCAAACAAAACCAGTTCTTTCAGATTTTTACCTTTGAAGCAGTTTAAGATAAGATTTCAGCAAGAAAATAAACAAGATGCTTATTAGAGGCCTACAAGTACTGTAAGATCTGTCTATATGAGCACAACAAAGTATGTCTGAAATTAACAGTTCAGTAAAAGCAATTTTAGTTAAAATGTCTTTATTTCAAACTTCAGTAAATAAATTTATACTCTAAGCCCTATGTACTGTGATTACTGTTGAAGAAACTATTGAATTTTCAGGATGTGTATAACTAAAATATTTACTTATGTGTCATGAGAAAAGCGTTTACACGATCAGACTGTGAAACCTCTTCCTGAGTGGCTGGTGTCTTAAAACTCACAAGTCTAAAAGCTTAATTGTTGGTGTGAAGTCTAGATGCCTGTAACTTCTGAGGCCAAGAAGTATTCTTTTCCCGTCTTTGCCATACTGCATTCAGTCAAGTTCCCTTTAAAAAGTATCTTTAATTTTGTTTGTGGTACTAAGAGAGTTCATGGGGTCTGCCCTCCAAACAGGATATTGGTTGCAGCATGTCACTTTTTTCTGTATCTTAGAAATGTGTGAGAATTGTCAGTGTTCCTGGTATGACTACATGAGTTTGAGTTTGTGCGTTGTGCTGATAATACAGCAACACCTGAGAACTTATCTGGACCAGCAACACCTGAGAACTTGCACACATTTCAGCAAATTATTCTCACTCTCAGAATAAATGGCCTGCAGTTAATTCTCCTTCATCACAAGAAAATTAACTCTGCCTGCAGTGAGGTAAATATTTGAAGTAAACTTTGACTTGTTTCTTTCTTAATATCAATTCACAGTCTTTTTTGCATAAATGAGATTTCAGCAGAATAGGTTGAAAGCAGGAAGTGGAAGGGGAAGTATCAAAAGCACCATCTACTTTTGTATCCCTCTTGAAAACAAATGATAGTCCTATTGTTTTTACATGCCTTTATAAGGCAGATGTGCTCTCTGACTTAAATTAATTAGGCTTTATGAAGAAATGTTTGCCATATTTTTTTTTAAAATGTGTTAGATATATTCTTTTCTTAATGTAGCATGAACACCGTTTGTTGTTGCAACAGTTTTTTCCCATTATATATTGCTGTTGAGTATCATTGAACTACAGAAAGCCTGCATTTTAAACTTATATTAAAAATAATTTATCATACAAACATACTGTTGAACAGCTAAAGTGAACTTGACTGGATCTTTTATTTGGCTTGCTGATTAAAGCTGACACTACTCCAGCTGTTTTGCATACTTTATTGAAAACTCATAAGACATCAAATCACTTGTGACTTTAAAACAGGGACTTCTAAAAGAAGGTGAAAATGCAAGGCTTTATGTATGCAAACTTTTTTCATCTGTTTCTTCCCTAAATGCTTCTGTCAGTTCCAGATACAGATTGAAATATGCCTGCCTGCATCCCTGATGGAACAAAGCAATTGGGTCTTGTAGCTTAATTGAGCTGCCTCAGATATTAGCATCTGACATTTTGGCAGAGCTGATGTTTTCTAGTAGCAGCTGCTTAAATCTAGCATTATCGCCAAGACAGTGGATACTACTGACTGTATTCTTTACAACTACCTTACTTGTTCTTATAAATATTCTATCTATAGTTCACTTTCTTTGGTGCAGAAATCATAGCCAAATAAGCCAAACTGAAATCATGAAGTCTGAGGTGTCCTTCAGATATGGAGCTTAAATTTGCTGCTGTGAAATGGAGGATCAAATATGTATTAGTCATTAAGTCAGCACAGGAACTGCATTGAATAAAAAGTAACCACCAGCATAAATACAAAAACAACTGCTTGCAAATACCTAAGCCTTTAGGACTTTGTTCTTGCCATCTTTCATTTAGCGTGTGGGTGGTTCGTCATGTAAATACTGACAGCACAGTATAGCATGTTAGCATTTCTTCTAAGACTGTTCCAAGCAGACAAGTACATCACAGCCGTGCTGTTTATTATAGCTTTTCAAATATTTTTCTGAAACTTGCAAATCGGGTTTCTTACCTGCTTTGCAATTATTTAGCGGCACAACAGAACTGGTTCTTTGACACTTGGATCCTCTCTTGCAAATAACCATGATGTTTGTACTTTGTAATCCTCATTAGAAGGAGAGAACGTTTGTTCTTGCCTTTCGTATTCTCTTAGCTTTGCCTAGTTATTCTTCCTTTTGATTCTCACCTCAGGTTAATTTAACTCAATCTTAGGCCATAGTCTGTATTGGCAAGGGATGTGGGAATGCAGTGGGATCACTGCTGAAATCGCAGCCCCCCACATTCCTTTGTCCCCCATTTTGCATGGAGCAGCTGCTGAAATGATTAAGAGCTAGAAGGGGGCAGAGGGAAATTCCAGCATGTTTGTAGTCCCTTCAGGTAACAAAATCTACCAGTCACATATGACCCATCTTTCCCTACTTTGTGTGTCATGATTTATATGTGCGTGAGGCTGGAGGAGGGATTGGTTTGGTCTTAATCTTAATCACACTTAACTTGAAACAGCTGGAGAGTGGCTGTAGTGTAGAAATCAAGAAAAGGAAGTAGGGGAGTGTGAGGGGGCAAACTAAGAGCAAGTCAGAGACAAACTATTTCGTGTCAGCTGATTGGTGCCACTTGGAGATGCCACTGTGTTCGTCTTATTTGGGAGTTTCTGTACAGGTGTGTGCCTCTGTTGTTCAGTCCACTTCTGTTTTGGAGCTACCACCAGCTGTCTCCTGCCTTCATCTGTGCTTTATTTTTGTGTGTCTAATGTTTCACCAAAACCTGTCTGAGAAACCCTGGCAAGGGCAAAGGAGATAACTAGCAGGTTTGTTCTTAAAGAGATAGTATAAACATTACCTGTCATCACTTAGAAAGAGCATAACTCAGCATTAGAAGTTGGAAATGATACTTGTAGAAGGATGTTATTCTGGGATGGGTGGTTCTTCTGCTTCTTCCTGCCTTTACATGCTTTTTCATTAGTATTTTAATTATTCTAAGAAATTCTGCCAGAGCTGAGACAGATGTTTTCTCTATTTGGTTTTCTGCATTGATCTAGAGAAAATATTTATAGAATAATTTCCAAGTGCATATAATATTCTCTGTGAATATATTGCCTTTTAAAAGAAAAACATAAATCTGCTATAGTTCAAAATATTTTCATTTGTTTTAAAAGATTTAATGTTTTTAAACAGTCTTTACACTCTAAAAAAATCTCTAAATAAATGCACAAATTACGAATATTAATTGTGCTGAACAGGAGCATCTTTTCACACTGCAGTTTCAGATTTCAGAAGCTCTTGGCAAGTGTCACAGGGATTCTGGCAATAATATATATGATTTGTACTGGTAGTATGTCAAGCCATAACATTTTCCTTTGACACAGGGATTATGTGCCTCTTTTAGGACATCAAATCATGACATGGTGAGTTTCAAATTATTCCTTGGTGCTGTCTTGCTGCCTCTGCAGTGACTGTGTTTATTCCTGCTTCTCTTTTCTGTTTTCTTTGGGCATCTAAATCAAGTTGAAATACATGTATTGATACCACTTGGGATGCTAATTACTTCCTGATACAATGTTTATGATAAATGAGGAGGATCTTGCTCTTCATCCTCGGATGAAAATTCAGCAAGAATTAAATGTCCTAGAGGAATCTTATGTCCTATGCTATTTTGTCACTCCCTTTCTTTATTGCACGTTGAGCTCAGCAGTTGTTGAACCTCGTGGGTTGTTTGGGTTAAGTCAGTGTTGTTGTTTTCTGTGAGATTTTTTTATAGACCCAGCTATGTCATCTTCTTTAAAGCAGGCAACCCAAGAGCACAATGGCAATGGATTAAGTTCCAGTTTCAGAGCCTGTGACTGAGTCAAGTCCAGTCTTTTGGTGCTCTGCACAAGGGAAGGTGCTGCAGAGAAACCTTCTGGCTCATTAGGTGTACCAGCATCATTGCTTTCAGATGTTATGTCTGAAAGTTGCCATGTCGAATATTTAATAGGCATTCTTACACCCCTTTGTGCTTCAAGTCTACTTCTGCAAGAAATTCTGCATTTACAAGTGGAAGACACCACAGAAGTATTGCTTCAATCAAAATAGGTTGAATTTAAGCATCAAACTGCTTGTGAGAGTTCACTACATCGAGACCAAAAAATTTTTTTTTCTGAATAATCAGGTAGGTAAAATTCAGTGAATTGTGTCAGATTTATTCTTTATTAACCTGTATTAACAAAGTACACTTAAAAGTATAATTTTTAATCTCTTGCCTTAAAAAAATCCCATGGAAAACAACACACAACACACTTCAGCTCATTTTTCGTGAATGTTCTCTTTTGTACTCGCTGCCCTGTGTCCGTACAGCTCGATAGCTGCAGTGTGGCGGTGTGGGTTGGGAACATTGCTGGTGGCCATAGAAATGAATCCTGTGACTTCAGCTGCTGACGAAGTGGCAGAACACTTCCATTTTCTTTCTGCTTGGCTTGCTTGCTGTCACAGGCAGTAGTTGGAGTTGTCTACAGCAATAAATTATGAAAGCTAATGTTGCTTCTTTGTTCCACTTAATTTCCTTTGGTTCTCATCAGACTTTAAGAGTGGGGAAAAAGTTAGCCTCAGTGCATGTACACAACTAAAAGTATAGAGAAATAAATCTAGGAGATGTTTGTGAGATCAATCTACATATATAGAACTAGATCATACTTTTTTCCCCCCAACAGTCTGAAAAACTCCAGTTGAAAGGGTAAAATTCCTCTGAGGAAAGAGTCATCTTTAGGTTCTAAACAAGTAAGAAAATATGTGTCTCTAAAAGGCAGTTAATTATTGGTGCCTATGGCAGGTGATAGCCCCGTCACCAAAATTTTGCTTGAAATGAGATTAGCATTAGCAAGACAGTGTTGACCAGGTTGCTCTCTGAGAACAATAAAGCAATCATTGTTACAGATTTGGAGGTAGTTTGTGTGCTGTATTTGTTATTGTATTGATTGATAGCAGCAGATTAAAAATAAGCTTGTAGTCTATTGTTTCTCTAAGAATTACTTGGAGTTTGAGGTGGTTTTTGTTTGCTTAATTTTTTTTTAAGCTGTCTGCTAGGGGAAATAGGCTTGATCATTATAGTGGAAAAACTTCATTTGCCAAACACATAGAAATTATTTATGGTCAAAACCACCTCTTAATAGTGGACCAGGACTGATTGCAATTAAATCCTTTGTAAATTGGTAGTTCCTCTTTGGAAATCCAATGGCATTTCACCTAGATTTTACTGTAAAATTAGAGACAAATCATTAAGGAGATGTGTGGGCAGAGGGAACACCAAGCATGGTGCAGAATAACTTCTGTGGCTCCCTGAATCCTTGTTGAGGGAACAAGTGTATCCTGAGTGAAATTATTTTAGCTATGCAAAATGACTTTGACATCACTGACTCCAGTCTTAACAAGTGTTTCTGGGTTTTGTGGTATAGAAGTTTGAAGCTTCAGGTTACAAAGGCTCCTATCAAATACAGGATCTCCTCCTGAAGGCATGAGCTTAAAATGTGACTGCTTGAAGATGCCATCTGGTGGCATGCATTTGGTATGTCTGGCTGCTTCCTGATGCACCTGCCATCAAAGCCGTGTGTTCTTTAATGTGCAGGAGGGAAAGAGTAACCCTCCTGGCAAGGCCAGAACACAGAGGGTCTCCAGTTTTTGCTATAGGCGCAGGCTGGAAGATGATCACAAGTGTGGGAGGGAAGATAAGCATAAGCAATTAATGGAAGTCAGCATTTTACTTTGAAGTCTGAATTTCTTTTTCTAAACGAGCATTTGGGGAAAATTTCAGGTTATTTTACTTGGGGAGGCAGCGAAAAATAAGCTGGATTTCTGTTGGATTGAGCAGCAGTGAAATGATGAGGATTGACACCTTTGCTTGGTAAAGGTTTTTATGGTAGAAGGAAACATGTTTCATTCGCATAAGCAAAAATACCGAATATTTGCATTAGTTGAGCAAAATTTGGTTGTATGTGTTGTAAAACCTCAAGGCATGTTTTTGTTTTTTGTTTTTTAATCTATAAGAATATCATGAATATTAATATCATCTTTCCTGGTTTTGTATGAAAACTGTTTTTCTTTGAGGACAGCTTTTAAGGCCTAATATTAATTGAATGGTAAAGGTTAAAACTTTGTAGCAGTAGCAGTTATTCACTGTGCTATTGAAGCTAAATTACTTTAGCTAGTTTAAACAAAATCAGAGCCTTAGTCTGCCAAAAGATGTCTTATCTTCTCATAACATTTTCAGGTTCTTTGGCTCTTATTTCAGGCACCAGGGACATACTCTCCAAACTTACAGCTTTTTTCAGAATAAATTTCATTCAGTAAGGAAGATAATGTTATTTTTGTTTTCTTTTCCTACATTAAGCTCTTTCCTTAAAATCACAGAATAATTCAAGTTGTCCAGTACCTTTAGAAGTCACACGGTGCTGCCCCTTGTTCAAAGCAGGACCAGGTTCAAAGGTAAACCACAGTAAATTCTGCCACTTCTTCTCTTAACTAATCCATCATCTTCTTTCCAACTTGCACACATTCCTCCTCCCCTCTTAACATGATGTTTCTGAACAGACCCTCCCACTGTTCCAACTGTGTAGTGAGGGAGGGAGATTAACTACAAAAAAGCCGTCACATTCTTCAAGCATCATGACTTGTCCCTCTTAGTGTCTGCTCCTGTTTTATCAATTATCCATATTGTCTGTTTTGCGCCAAGAACACCAGTGACTCATCTGAGCTCAGATGATTTCATGATAAGCCTCTGAAAGATTTCTTTGATTCTTCATAGAAGGAGGACCATATGCGCAGTTCCTTTTTACCTCATTGTTCTTTCCCCTTGGTGACTTTATACTTGAAAAGTCTGGCCTTGGAAGAGTTGTTCTCCAGGCACTGAGTTCTATGTCTTGTCAAGACTAAGTCCTTTTACACATGTTTCCTGGGACAGGCAGTGTTGACTTTTCAGCTGCCATTAAAAGTTATTACTCTTCAGTGTGCCACTGATGATTTTTCCCCATTAGGCTTACCAGAGGGTATGGAGGAGAGTGTGGTGTTCAGAGGCTGTTTTGAGTGCCCAGCAGCTGTTTCACCTGCATCCTTCCTAACCACTACCCTCTCTGTCTGCCTCTGGACTCACAAAGGCATTGCTTATGCAAGACTTTGAAGAAAGAGTAATATTGAAGAAGATGTGTTCACTTGATACATCACAGTCCCAGCTGGAACCCTGGCCACCTGGACAGATAATGTTTAAATAGTAATTTGGTGTCCTTGGGAATACCTGGACACAGAGTCTGACTTGAGGAAAATCTGACTGGTACCTTAATTCCATTCTGAGGTGGCCCAAATCCCTTCAAACTTTTGAAAGTGAGCTAACAGGTTCGAGCCCTGTTAGTATTTTGTGGCATAGGGGTATTAAAAAGGCCTTCCCCCAAAGTATTTTATTTCCAGGAAAGCACGGGAAAAGCTATTTCAGTAAGAAGGGTATGTTTCTAGTTGCAGCAAATTATATTGACAAGAATTTTGTGGGAAATACAGATGCAAATTGTTAAAATTTTTTATTTGGTGTCTGTTCTGCTGCATTTTACATTTTTTCTTGTGAACTAGAAACCTTTTCCAGTAAACAAGTATTTATATCTGGAGTGTGTGCCGTATGTGATCTCAAAGCACAATTGTTATAGCTGATGAGTGTGCTGTGTGGGTGCTGTATCAGTTGTGAGGGTCTGGTGTATTTGCACGCATATGGGGAATAGTGTAATTAACCATATTAAACTGAATAACACACAGCCTTCCCATTGTTTTTCTTTATGGATGTAATTAGATGCTGAGAGAACTATAGAAGGAAATAGGAACAGTTTCCTCCTGCCACCAAACAAGTTTTCAGTTCCAATTAAAATAAATTACATTTTCAGCCAGAAGAGATGACTCACGTGATATCTATGTAGTTTAGAAACAGGCACAGAAAGTCTGGTGTAGAGGTAAATATTAGAAAGGAGAAAGCAGAGGAGAGTAATTTAGAGAACTCAACCAACAGGAATCCAAAAGCTAATTCTTGGAATTGCTCAGTCTTCAGCGAGAAATTTCTACAGGAGTTGAGTAACAGGGCGGGAAAGCCTCCTCACAAGATTTTTGGGTATTAGAGATTTCTTTAGTTAAACTGTATGATGTGCTTTGACACTGACTGAGGAGTGGAATTTTATACGTTTATGTATTTTTTTTTTAAATGTTTATCTTATTAGACTTCTTAAAGAAGAAGTAACTTTCTGCCCTACACCTTCCTGTTTTGGTCCATCAGGTGTTCCCACTATGACAATAGAACTTGTAAAATAAATAGAAAATCCTTCATTATGATGCAGTTAGGTTGAAGGATGGGATTTTTTAACTATCATTTTTGCTGAAAAACCACATGTTTTATGTCACAAATGAAAACAGTGGTTTGGTTTTGAAAGTATCAGTAAGAAACAAGAAGAACAACCACATACAGAAAATCATGTGAAAAAGGAAAAGCCTCCTCCTTTTGGCTATGGTGACATTTAAAACTAAGATCATATTTGTATTCTTAATAAAGCATATAAGGAAAAAGCAAAAAATAACCCAATTTTTTGATAGAAAAAGCAGAGGGTTGGAGAAACTACTTGTTTAATCCTACTTGTTACATTGTGATTTGGAGCAACCTCACCTTTCTGTGAGTTTTCACAACAGCTTCTTTTGTGAGGTTTAATACAAAGATTATAATGTAGTTCTGGACTGAAAATCTGAGCTGCATTTGGCAGATTTGATAGTGGTTCATGTCTCTGCAGTTATGTGGTAAACTTTGAAGTAAAAGTATTGCAATGACAATTCAATTGGAAAATTAAATGCAGAATGTGGAAGATAGCTCATTCTCCTCCCACTTCTTCCTCATCCTTTCATCTAGAAAAGTAGTGTAATTCCTGGCAATCTTATTTTCTCTGCAGTTTTCCAGTGTCCTTGATGATATGGGAAAAAGTAAAAGTCTTAATTACTTCCTTTTTTGAGATATATGAAGAGATTGCTCTTGATATTTTCTTTTCTTTTTTTTTTTTTTTAACGTATGCTGTTGCCTTTTTTTGTTTTGTTTTTTGGTTTTTTGTTTAAAGTTAAAATGCTGAGACAGTTTTGTAAAACTGTCATAAATTCAGCTCATTACATAAGGAATTTAGATCATGGTCTTGTATTATCACTGCTAGTTTGCTAGCCATAAAACTGCAATATATTTTTTGGTCTGAAGGATTAAAATGCCATTGTATGTATTGTCAGTCAAAGAGAGTAAAACAAATCCTGCAGAAGCTATTTCTTGAGGTGAGCAGAGCTGGACATCTTAAGTCGTCCTGCATTTCCCTTTCACATCCTGAAATGCTGAACCAGTGTATGACCCTTTGCTCCAGTGTGGCTGTGGACCCCTTGAGCAGCGTTTGTGGCCAGCTTGGCTGGCTGAGGACTGTTTTGTGGCAGCAGCCTGAACTGCCCACTGGCTGTCCTGTCCCCCTGAGCTGGGCAGCTCCCCTCGACATATTCTTGTTCAGGGGTTCCAGCTTGCTGAGCCCACTGAAATCTAAATCAGCAAAGATCATGGAATTAAATGTAGTGCTTGGCTTTTTGCTGGGTTAGTAGGCCAAGCAGATAATTTTGCTCAAGCATGTCTGACACCAGGAGTGGGAGCAAGGGAGCCCACCATGGCCAGGAGCGTGATTAGGTGAGGCTGCCATGAACTCTCAGGCTGAAATTACATTTGCTTCTTAGAGAAACTGAAGGTACCCTGTCATTTCTTTGGAATAAAGTATTTTCCTGAGTGCTGGAAAGAATAAATACCAGTACCTGGTAAAGTCAAATGTATAGTCTGGGCATGTTTAGTATGCTTTGCCTGTGTGTATAATGCTTTTTAAATTTTCCTGTTATGATATTTAAATTATAGAAGTGCAACGTTTCTTGCAAAGCAATTTGCTATTACCCTTAAATTGCTATTATATGAAAAATCTGCTGATGTTTTTCTGAGTATTTGCAGAATAATGCTAAACTCAATATTTGAGTCATCCTGTGTCAAATAAGCTGTGATTCTTTTGTCATCAAGAAACTCAGTGCAGCATGCTTCTTCACTATGATTTCTATCTGGTAAATATGCCAAAATTATACTTTGTTTTCATTGCAATGATTCTCTGTGGAACAAGTGTAAGGGAGGTGAACTGTTCACTTCTAAGCTTAAAGAAACTTTGAAATCAGTGTGTATGTGTGTGTATGCACACACAAGACACAAAGCTTTCGCTTACTTGGAGTTGGGTTTCCAGCACTCGTGTATATGTGCACACATACTGCACTCCATCTTGGTGAAGCATCAAGTAGTGTATACATTTGATGTTGAGTTTAAAGATACTTAAAATGGACCTGCTACAGAGGGCCTAGAGGAGGCCAGGAAGATGTTCAGAAGGCTGGAGCATCTCTCTTCTGCAGACAAACTGAGAGTGGTTGGCTTGTTCAGCATGCAGAAGAGAAGATTTCAAGGAGACTTCATTGCAGCTTTCCAGAACCTTAATGGGCTTTTAAGAAAGAGGGAGAAGGACTTCTTATATGGGCATGTAGTGTCAGGACAAGGGATAATGGTTTTAAATTGAAAGAGGGCAGGTTTAGATTAAAAGAAAGAAATTCTTTAGTCAAATGATCATGAAGCACCTGGAGCAGATTGCCCAGAGAAACTGTGGGTACCCCATTCCTGTTAAAGGGCAGACTGGATAGAGCCCTGAGCAACCTGATCTGGTGGACGGTGTCCCTGCCCATGACAGGGGGGTTGGAACTAGATGATCTTTAAACTCCCTTCCAACCTAACCCTATGAGTCTGTGATTCTCTGGTTGTGATGTTTGCAGTAAATAAGGTAACATTCTTCTTCAAAAGGAACGACATTGTATGAGCCAGTGCTCAAAATTACAGCTTGAACTGCAATTCTGTTGTTAGTTGTATACTAAATACTAGCTGATTATATACTAGATGTATCTCTTGACAAAGCATGTCTATACTCTGTTTTGCTGCAGTTTTCCCAGGATTTGAATTCCACCCTTGCAAGTTTCATTTTGTGGTACCGCAAGGAGTATCAGTTTAAAAAGCAATTTCTGGTGTCTTAGCATCCATTTGCTGGTTTTTCTCCTCTTCAGGGATTCTGAAGATCTTTGCCTCTGGTGATAAAGGAACTGCTTGCTCCAGGTTGTATCCTCTTTATCATAGAATTATAGAATTGTTTAGGTCAGAAAAGACCTCCAAGATCATGGAGTTCAACCAGTAATCCATCATCACTATCGTGTTCACGTAATGCCAAGTGCCACATCCACATGTTGTTCTTTAACGCATCCAGGGGCGGTAATTCCACAGCTACCATGGGCAGCCTCTTCCAGTGCTTGATCACCCTTTCAGTGAAGAAATTTTTGATGATATCTAATCTAAACTTCTCCTGGTACAACCTCCTTTCAGGTAGTTGTAGAGAACAGTAAGGTCTCCCCTGAACCTCATCTTCTCCAGTCTGAACAACCCCAGGTCCCTCAGTTCTGGTGGGAATCTTTAAACCATATTCCTCATCCAGGCTGCGGAGACCTGAAGTGATTTTTTTTTTTTTTTTTTTTTTTTTTAAATGTCTCCTCCTCCCTCTGCCTTTTCCTTTTGCAGAAATCTTAAGCAGTTGATGTGGTGCTCCCAGCCTTCCTGGGACAAGTACCCCACATGAAACATTTCATGTTTCAGTGAAGACTGCTTAAATAGCAAGGCTTAGAATTACTTAAGTCAGCTGAAATTTGTTTATTAAATCCTATTTTCTTGCACAAGAATCTATTGCTGAAAGTATAGTGGTGGGAGGGAATTCATACATTTTTTCTGTGGAGAGCTTGACACACATTCTCAAGTGCTCTCCTAGATTAAAAAACAGGAACTTTCAAACATGAAAATCTAAATCACTCAGAAGTGTCTGTTTCTTAAAGCGTCATGGAATATGTTTTTGGAGCAGTTATGCTGAGTCATGTTATTTTGAAAGCACAAAAGCGCCTTTGCCTGGTCAAAAGCCCCATGCAAGTTCTCATCCAGTCATCTTCCGTCACATCTCATTCCTGCATCAGCTTCAAAGCCATTCAGGACCTTCTGTTTGCTCCTCTCTCTACTTTCTCAATGCATCTGGCCTTGGCTCTTCTCATTGCTTCTCTTGCTCTGTGTGGAGCTCTCTTTCTGTCTTGATCACTTCCTTTCCTCAGAAACATGTGGAATCAGTGCAAGTTTTCGCATTATCTCAGCTGTCCTTTAAAATGCTGTGTTTGTGGACTGATATATAGGTAAATGTAGAACTTTCACTGAAAGTTTTTTAGATTGGTGAAACTGAGCTGCAGGTTTTTGATACCAGTGTGCCAGTTCTTTTATCAGCTGTCATGGTTCATAGGTGAGAATTAAAACATCAGGGCCACTATACAGAAGGGTGAGATCTTTCACCTACAGAGTAAGCTCAGTAGTCTAAAGTCAGGAGCAACACAGTACTTCGTGCCCAGCCCCAGAAAGGCAGATCTGGCCTTTGAAGTCTGGGAGATGTCTTCAGAGGCAAGGTGGGAGACAGATGGGTGAGACACCCTTTCTCTGGATGTGTAGGCAGGTGCTTTGTGAAGCCTCAAGGCATGTGACACCTCTCTTACTGGTGGAGTAAAGTTCCTGCCACCACCTATGGCTTAGACCTTTTGCAAGGCAGGTAGTTCTATCTGCAGCAATGCAAATTGAGTTTTTGCTTTTTTTAAAGTATATTTTGCAAAGGCTCATTTTAAGTACAGTTGAAAGGACTTGCATCTTGAAAAAGAAAGAAGAAATCTCTTTTTAGTTCTGCCTTTAATCCAGGTCACTTCAATAGGCTCACAGTGAATCTGAGTTGCCTTAGTGCTTGTTGAATGTTCATCTGTGTGAGGGAAACACAGAGTTTCAGTTTAACAAGCTGTTTAAATTGACTCCTGGGGTGTGAGGAAATGAGAAGATTCATTAGTTAATCTCAACTATGTTTGTGAAAAGATTTTAAATTCTGGAGAAAGATGCAACATTAAAAATAAAAAAAAAAGCTGGCAAAAATCTTAATGTAGAGAAGAATGCCTGTCTCTTCCCTCCAGCAGAATGGAGCCTGCTTTGGATGTCTCTGAACTGGGGGCTGTTTGGGAGTTTCGTGGGATTTTGTGGGTTTTTAAGTTCATTTAAAATACTTCTGTTCATGAAGTATTGTGTTAGCTTGAATTTACTCCAGTTCTCATCTCAGACTTTTTTTACAAGTTGTACAGCCTTTAGGTCTGTTTTTGCTTCTCATATCCTGTAGTATGAAGTACATTTTGTCTGCATTTAGTAATGTTAGTAGTAATACTGCAGCGAGTGCTGGAATATTGCTATGTGGTGATTTTAGATACTATATCCAGGATAGACTTCATGAACAGATGTGACACCACCAAAGTACCTAGTATAATATTTAAAGAAATATTAAATGTCCTTTTTTCCTCTGGAATTGGGTATTAAAAGGCTTTTTTTTCTCCTCTGGAATTGAGTATGTGTGTTCTTTGTTCCCAACTTAGGAAGAAACAGCTTCCAATTCACTTGGTGAGGTTGAATTTTAAAATAAGAACCGCAGGAAGCGCTGTTTGCTGCCGTTCTCAAAGGAAACGTAAAGCTTGGTCCTCTCTTAATGGATATCTTCTGTTAGTCCTGAGCGATGATTCTTGCTGTAGTTAATATTTCATAACTGGGCAGTGTTTGCTGAAGAGAGTTTTGATGCAGTGGGCTCTGGTCTCGGAAACAGCTTAAGGGCTCTTGTACCCATGTGAACTGGGACAGAGGGAGCACAAATCTTCTCTGTGTTACTGCTCATGTTTGCAGCGTTCTCAACTCTGCTTTTATTTGCTTAGTTAACATTTTGTTCCAAATATTTTTATGTCAAATATCTTTTAGGTGTCTCCTAATTTTGTAATAGCACACATGCAAATAAGGTTGAAGAAGGTATTCTTTAGGTTTCTTCTCTCCCACAGTACAGTACAGCCTTCTTGCTTGGTGTTTCTGGAAGTCAGAGGAAGTTATACTGAGTTCTGTTTACTCTTTCATTCCATGAGGTAGCTGCAGTATGTAGCAGTAAATATCACAGGAGACCTTGGTGTTAACACTCTTTTGCTTCCTACATTAGTAGCAGCCTTTTCTGGAATCTGATGCCTTTTCCGTTCCTTACTTTATTTATTAGCTCATTATATACTGCTTGGGCTGACTGATTGCTCTTGGCAGCTGTTTGCTGCTCTTAACATAAGCAGCTCATAGGCAACCACTAATTTTTTTTTGCTTTGCCACAGTATCATCTGTGGAACTGAGCACTTGTATTGGTCCCTAACACAGTTGGGTAGCTTTAGTACAGAATATCTTGCCTATAATGATATTTTTGTCATTGATTTGTCTGCAGAAAGAGCAGAAAACAGTTATTTCTACTAGGCTGAGTTAAGTCTGTGGTAGCAGTGAGCTGTGCGTTCCAGAGGTTGTAGGGGGAACGGTGGCTGAACACTGTTGTGATGGTGAAGTGACACTTCATCTTCATGCAACAGTTTCTGAGGAAGGGCAAAAAAACAGGTACATAGTAATCACTGGGAAAATTAATGTTTTGGTTAATAACTAATTGGAAGTTCTTTAAGGAAAGCTTAAAAGAGCAAAACATTATTTTATTGTGAGTTGACCTGGGAAGAATGTGGGTCAATCTGTTAATTCCTTAGTCTAAACATGCATGGCGGTATTGCTCTTTGACATGTTGCTATTCCCCTTCTTTGACATTGGGATCAAGTACAGTCAGACATTGGAAATGCTGTTTTACCATGTTGGGTATAGTTGCTTCTGAACAGGTGAGCCCTCAGTGGTATTCAACCACTATTTTTTATTGTGTTTCTTCCAGTACATGTGCATCTCTCCCCCTCACAGTAGTTCTGTTCATTTGGGCAGATTTTTCTTACCAGTAAGAGCTAGAGGCTGACCCAATTAAGAAACTTGTGATGGAAACGCAAAGGAATGTGAGCTTCTGGGAGCAGCAGGACACGTTTGCTCTATAGCATGTCTATTTGACATATTGCTCCAGTCTTTGTGCTGAAGATTTAAAAATTCTTATATACTGAAAAACATTGAAAATTGGGTGGTATGGTTTTTTATATTCTCTTGGAGCATGTGGAGGCTTGAAGCTTTATTCTTTGAAAAGGGATGTTAATGCATGTCAGAAAGGGTGTGTCAGTAGCTGGCTCACATGCAGTACTCTGTAAAGCTGTAAAGGCAATGGAACATGGATGAAATATGTAGTTTGCTTATTTACTATTCAGAGAAGCACAGTGTCAAACAAGTGCTACAAATAATAGTGGTGGTGTTCCAGAAAACAGATTTCAGGGGTTAAAAAGGTAAATTGAGATGGATTATGAACTCCCAGGAAACAACATCCTAGCAAATGGTAGGATTTGAAGACTGATTTAATTTCCTTGTACCCTATTTTTTTATTCCACCCTGAGGATTTGTGTATAATGATGTGTGCAGTGGCCTGTCTGTAGCCAAAGGCTTTTAGAAAGTAGTCTGCCTAGGTCTTTGTTTCATCCTACCGAAATGGATAAGGATTTACAAGGGATAGAATCAGGCAGATGTTAAAAGGTTTTGAGAAGCTCCCTGTTCATACATGCTGACAAGATTAATAGGGCACTTCCAGCTCAGAGCATAATTTTTATATGCAGTTTATGCTTCTCAACTGAAAAAAAAAAAAAAGTTTTGCCTTTTTAAATCCTTCTCTGTAATTCAAATATTTTGTTTACATCTTCAGACTTCACTGCTGACTATTTCTTAGGAATTCTACTTCAATGTAGAACCTTCATATACACACACACACACACACACATATATATATATATATATACACACACACACATATAGATATATATTCTACTCCAGTGAGAAGTCAGTGGTGCTGAAGTGGTGGTGATGTGAAAAGATCCATCGAATTTCTGTAGATTTCAGGCACTGTAGAAAAATACACTAAATTGAAACAAAACAAAGAAAAAAACCCCAAAGAATTCCTCGATCACTAAATACTGTAGTAACTAGAAAGCGTATATGTAATGTATTAAAAACACAGAGAGTGTTTTTGTTGTACAGATACATCCTAAGTGAGTGGAAATACTGTGCAAAAGTA
>VXBX01002107.1:107375-124925 GCA_013400415.1 Scytalopus superciliaris
GGGGGTGTCTTAAATTTTTAATGAAGTTGCTTTCACCCAGGTGGTCAGCATCTAAAACCTGTAGACCAGATGGTTCTCTCCAGGAGAGTGAAATGCAGAATTGCAGAGTGCAATCTAAGGATGCCAGACCATGCAGAACAACCTGCTGCCTAAGCTTGTGTTAGAAGCAGAACAGGAACAACCCAGAATTAACAGATGAAAAAATATTCAGAGGCCAAACTGGGGCAGAACATAATTTACTGGATTATTTCTTGGGGAACACAAAGAAATACTTGAATAGCAGCAGGCAAGAATGGATTTTCAGTACATAATTGTGCTTGAGGTTAATTCCCTGCTTTTATTCATTGAGTTGCTAAACAGTACAGTGAGGAAAGACAACCACTTCTGAAATCTGTGTCCCTTTTTTCTGTGATAAACCCATAAATATGTGGCTTGCTGAGTATCTGATATGTAAATAGATGGTCTTACAGCAAGCCATGTAAATCTTCTGTTCTTTGCTTTCTTCCCTTCTCTGAAGGCAGCATCCAGTCATTTTTGCAGTCACACATTCATTTATTTGAAGGATTTCTTTCCTGTCCTTTCTGTTGTACTGTAAACTGCTGAATTTCCTGCAGATAATGCAACTGTACCCTTGTATTGAAATGGTGCCAACTCCCTTCTCACTGTGCAAGCATCTTTTTCTTTAGCCTTGAAGGAAATTTCCTGTCTCTTTAGCAGACCTATAAGTACAACTTGAAAGGCCTCTGCATAACAAATTTGGGCTTGCTTGCATAATCTGATTCAGCACATCTGCATCTTACTTGTCCTCAGGAGGCTTACAATGTCCTGTCTGAGAAGAAGGATGGGTTTCCATATCAGAGAATAGGCTACAAATGCAGACAAAGTGTTAATTTAGCATCTTTGTGGCAAGTAGCTAAGTTTGATGAAAGGCTGGCAGCAGATGGAAACTCAACTAGGAGTGAAAGCAAGAAGGAATGTGTCTTCTAGCATCCCTGGCTGGAGAGAATTTCCTGAAGGGGTGCATTACATAAGTTCTTCACAAGATTAATGGCTGTTGTTCTATCCTAAAATTTGAGTGACGTGGTTCTCTTTTTGAATTAACTCTGCAGCAATAAAAAAATGCACTGTATAATAGCATACTTTGATGTATGCAGTTGTCTTTTTCAAGCAGCTCATAGTTGAAATAATACAATTAATCTGCAAACATGTGTTGCCATCTACTTGGAGCATTTTTTCATATTTTACTTTTCTACATCCTTTTGCCCATCTATGTATGAGACTGTCAGAAAGAAATCCGAGTTTTTATTGTCTTGTTTAGAGTAAGACCTTTTCCTTGCTCCTGTGCCAAAACATACAAGAGAGAGCAGATACCAATATGTATTTTCTTCGAGGGTTCAACTTGGGGTCCTCTGCTATCCATCAGTGTTACATGGGACTCTTTCCAAAGCTTTGCTGATGGTGACCTGTTTATCTGACTGTAGATGACTTTGGCAAAAGGCAGGTGGTTGTGGAGTAAATGCAGTGTTGAAACACAAGCCTCTTTCTTGGGGGCTTTTTGTGCATGCACTGGAATGACTGGTTTCTCCTTTTGAATGGACCTTTAACTTCTGCCCTGGAGTGGGGTTCCACATTGCCCACCTTCTGGCTGCCTGTGAAGAAGAGGAGAGCATGGGCTGAAAAGTGGGCTTCATTTTATCTGTATATGCACCACAGAGGAGGTTGTTGCTACATGTTTTGATGTGCCACTATGTCAGTGAGATAGCTGAAATGGAGATGATGCTGTAGGGGTTCCTGCCCCTGATGGGATGAGTATGCACTGCTGACACGGAGCAGTTAATTTGGAGAAGGAGAGTCCTGATGGTCAGCTAACATATCATAGAAACTCTTCTAAGAATCAAATTTGGTCATGTATTTAGTACCATCTGAATTCACTGTAGTATTGAATTATTTTAATCTCTGTCATCTGAGGGTTTATTACTGTAAATTATTATTTAATAAAAGAAGTAGTGAGCCATGCTAATCAGATTGCAGTACCGTTATGCCAAGTTCTCCCCAGTCATCTAGTAAAAGACAGTTTCTGCTTCACAAATCAGTTTGTCCCACCAAGTCTTGTCCGCTCTGTTGTTTTACATTTGTGGTGGTGATGGACTTTTTTGATTACTGATGCTAAGTAATCAATATTAAGAATTTGAAGTAAACAACATTTGAGGCCGAATTCTTTGTACTACATTGCCCATCAAATTTCAGTGCAGTCATCAACATTATTCTCACATTAAGTTCAAATACAGCACTGTAGCAGCTACTAGGAAGAAAATTAAGTCTCTCCCACCTGACCCCAGGATGAATAGTTAAGCAGGTTTTTTCCAGGTTCAGCTGCAAGACTGTAGTAATCTGCAGTGCTGCCTATGTCACAGAAGAGGAAACTCTGCTTTTCAATCATTTCGTGAAAGAGAAGGAAAAAACATGTAGTAGTATGAAGGCAGCAAAAAGAAATATTTAGCATACATGTAACAGTTTAATTTTGTGTTTCCTAGAAAATCTATTTTAAGCACCTTTGCCATGATTTTTGCAAATTTTTGATACACAGATCTTTCCACTGTCTCAACCAGATTTTAGATCTAGTTTCAATATGAGCAGTATCATGAAAATTACTAGAAAATTATTATAGTATGGACCTTATGACCATTTTGGTTTTATGGATGTGTAAGGCAAATTTTGCAAGTTTGACTGGTGCAGCTGCTACAGCCAAGGAAGGTCAAGGAATTGACTGTGGAGTTTATAGAGATCTTATAAATGGAATTAAAAGGAGAAATTAGTTCCAGCTCTTTATCCCCAGACACCTATCATAATCATAGTAGGAAGCTTACTGGAATGCCTGACAGTGCATAATTGGGTCTCCCAGTTTTAATGTGCATCTTCAAGCAAACTTTTCTTTTTTTCAAGAGTTTATTACTGAAGATGGTAATTCTTACTTGCATTCAAATATGTTACATTTCTGTAGGGTAATTGAGCATCTGCAAGCAAGGTTGAGAGAAACCAAGGAATTTTAAAGAAAGGGACTAGTGCGGAAACTAACAGTGATTTGTCTCAACAAAATGCCTGTATATAAAAGTGACCTGAGGGATTTTTGAATGTGAGGAATAAAAAATTAACTTGCTCTTCTCAGAATATTCTTTTACATCACTGTCTCATCCTAGTTGCTGGTGCACACTGTGTAACTGTGTCAGGATATGTACACAAAATATTTATGACTAGTCTCTTGAAACTGAAACAATTAAACTCACTGTTCTTGGAAAAATATCGAAGAACTGTGCAGATGGTTCATTGGTCATTGCCAGCACATACTTTGAGGAGACAGATCATAGGTGTGTAGCTGAGGTTGCAGGGGTGTGTGCCGTAAGATATCAATAGCATGTTGCTAGCGCAGGATGCTCATTACCTGGTACAGATAGATATAGGTGAGGGGTTTTTGAGAGACAGGCATGATGTTTACTGAAAACAATAACTGATATCTGAGAGTCATTATAATGGTTTGGGTTAAAAGGGACCTTAGAGATCGTCCAATTCCATTACTCCTGCCATGGGCAGGGACACCTGCCACTAGACAAGATTGCTCAAATGCCAGCAAAAGAATCCCTTATCCGTGACTTCACCTGTGTGGAAGGATCAGGATGCCTAACTGCACATTCCCCTAACAATGGCATTTAAAATAGCCTTGTGTTAGCTATGAAAAGTGTTTGTGTTTTTTTGACAAGAATATTGCAATGTCTTTATATTAAATGGTGTGGAGCAGGTGCCTCTTGTAAACTTTTGTATTTCAGTGTGAGCTTGTTTCTAAAAGGGTTAAACTTGTAGTGGGGATGGATGGCCTTGCTGCTTTATCACTGGCAAGAGGTTGTCTGCACTGTGGGGTGGCTTCCGCTGCAGACTGGAGGTGAAGAGCATCTTTGTAATTCTGTGCCTGGGTGTCAATGTTAAGAAAAACAAACCAACCTGTAATTCCTCCCCTGAGTTGCTTATGGACGTGTCTGACTCATGATGTGTAGCTGGTGCTTTTTTCAAATAGGTAATGGATCGTTGCTGGGGAACAGTCTTCTCCCTTGCCAGGCTCGCCATGGGCAGTACTTGGCGGCTGTGCAGACGTTTGTCCTGTTTCTATGTGGTGGCCATATCAAGCCAGATGGCTCATGTGCTGCAAGGGAACTTGACCTGCAACTTTGGCAGTAATGTCAGCAGCAATGTCTCATGTCTGAAATTGCACCAAAAAGAAAATACAATTAAAGGGACTACCAACTGTTGAGACTAGTTCCTGGGCAAAGTCTTTCCCCTGTGGTAAGTGCTGACTGACAGGAGCAGAGCATGTGTCAAACCCTGGATGACCTAGAGCATATGGGTTACAAACATTTGGGACAACAGACTTTTGTCTGCAGATATTAAAAGAGCCTGTGCAAACAGGAGAACACCTTACAGGGTGTTTGGAAGAAAGATGTGGCTTTTGCTGTTCATCTGGACTTTTGCCAGCTGAACTTTGGTCATCCTAATGAACCATTATCTGATGATCCATTAGCAGCCAGCTGGATGCAGGTGTTTGAGTAGGAGCTTTGCTTTGCTAAGGGGGTGCTATCAGTGCACCTTTGAGACCTTGCTGGTCTTCAAGGTATAATCCTAATTTTGCATGTGGTTTCTCTCAGTAAAACTGAGGAAAAGCAAGTAATTAATATTTTCTGGGAGCATGTAGACATATAATTCATGGCAGGCAGGTAAGAAAAGATATGAATTCCCTTTATGGTGCTTCATTGTAGCTGCTGTGGTTCACTGGAATTAATACATGCTGCTAAAGTTTTCCTGAGGTTTGCTTTGGTTTTTATTTTTCTTTTTTTCCCCTACATGGATGATACTTAGTCTGTAGTACCATAGCTAGTAAAGCTTTTTATTGAGCCAAAGCTGTGATGACAGTAGCATGCTGTTAGCAGAGACAAAGGGAACTGATGGTCAGTAATTGAAGGCTTGTGGCTGCCAGTTTTTTTGCATCTGAGATACTACAGCTGTATGATAATTCTTGGGCAAATGGGAGGAGAGGTGCTTGAGAGGCAGAATTTTAGGGATTTCTAAGATGTTTAGAGCATCATGCTGTCATGGTATCACAGAATGTCTGAGTTTGCAGAGGACTTCTGAAGATTACCTGTGCCAGCCCCCCTGCTCAAGCAGGTCCGCCTGGAGCTGGTTGCCTAGGGCCATGTCAGGACAACTTTTGAATATATCTGAGGTTGGAGACTCCACAGCCTCCCTGGGAAACCTGTACCAGTGCTCAGTCGCTGTTACAGGAATAATGTGTTCCTTGATGTTCAGAGGGTACATCCTACACATCAGTTCATGTCTGCTGATTCTTGTCCTGTCACTGGACACTGCTGAAAAGAGTCCTCTCTTCTCCAGGCTGAAGAGTCTCTCAGCCTTTCTTCATAGGAAAAATGCTCATCCCTTTAATGATCTCTGCATCCCTTTGTTGGACTGTTTCTGGTATGTCCGTGTTCCTCTTGTACTAGGAAGCCCAGAACAGGGCCCAGCACTCCAGTCATGTCCTCATCAGTGCTGAGGGAAAGGATCACTTCCCTCAGGCAGGGAGGAACCTTTAACCTTCATTGCAGCAAGGGTACATTGCTGGCTTGTGGCAGCCTCTGGGAGGGTAATTGAATCCTCCAGAATTTTAGAAATTGTTTATTTGCAGTTTTGGGTCATAATGGGTGGTTGTTCTTTCTGGCTCTGTTCACATTAGCGGGTCTAAGGCTGTAACTTAAGCCATGGTGTTTGATCAGTAAATGTGTTGGCAGTTCAGCATGCAGTGCGATATTGACTCCTGCAGTCCTGACCTGTGGGACCAAAACAGCATGTATGGAGAAAGCTAAATGAAGCCAAGTTATGCAAAGCCACATAACCATGGACACATGTTGTGCTGCGTTTTGTGACTGAGAGAGCTTTTATACCTAAACAGAATGAACGAGAAAGCAAACTTTCTCACAATGCCCTGTAGAAGCAATTTATGCATCTGCAATTCCATCTTCTGCTCCCTATAGTATGATTAAAGCTTGCTGTGCATAGATGGTTTTTAATGATGGCATTTAGGAGGTCAACCACCTTTATGTCTTGTAAATAGCTATATGAACTATAGCTATATGAACTACTACCTAGAGTGTCAGTATTGATCCAATGCTCTATCTTACAGGTTTTATCCTGACGGTACGTTCTTGTTAAGACATGTGTTGAGGGGAGGACAACCCAACAATTTTGCACTGACTACTTGTTAGTATTGTTTGTTTTCAGTGAACATGTTTGTATGACCTGATTTTTCTGTTGTTTGGGCACAGTTGGCATCTCAACCAAGGACAGGATGTTGAAGACAGTGTTAGTCACAGATTGCAGAGTTACGGAGGAAAGGTGTTGAAGTGTGAGTTTGGTCTGTTACAAAGCTGGCTACAACATTCCTGCTAGGTATGACATGTAACAGGGGATGCAAGGAGGTTGATAAAAAAGAAGAGGGGAGCCAGGCAAGAAAAGTGAGCAGGTATAGTATAGTGGCTGATAGATTACATTTTGCAAAACTGTCTGCCTCATTTTCTCCAGATGCAAATGCAGCTGCCAGTCTTTGTGTGCAGGTGTTGGAGACGAGAGACAGCTCTAAGGAAGCACAACAGCAACAGAAAAAGCTGCTAGGTCATGTCCTTCCAAGCTGGCACTTAGTACTGGGCATAACAATTAATTACAGAAGAATATCACAGGATACCATAATTTAGGACAAAGGTACTCCCTTTGTATTATTGTAGTCAGATTGTTCTAGGGCTGACTGACTGCATGAGAGCTTGGGTGTAGGCTAGACATCTAGGTAATCTAGTCATCCCTGAGGTTACCAGGCTGGAATCTGACAATCTTGCAATGCTACAGTGAGATGCCCTGAGCGCTAGTGAAGGAAGTGCCACTTTCCTGAAGGCTTAGAGGTTGATCAGGAGGCAAATTATATATAATATTTTCATTCATTATCTTGGCATAAGAGAGTGGGCATGTGCTAAAAAATTCTGCTGAGGACACTCTATTGGAGGCACTGACAAGTAGAGAGGGACTGGAAATGATGGAAGAACTGGAATGTATTAAAGGTCACAGTAGTAGAAATGGGATGAAATCCTTAGTTTTGTACATGAAAATGAGTGTTTCTCTTGTGAGCATCCTGCTCATCAACTTGTCTGTGGAGGTGAAAGTCCTGGCTTTGACAGTTAATTGCAGAATGTCTGTAAGTGTGAAAAATACAAATTCTGTCCTGTCTGAAAAGACATTTCTAGTAAACACAGACAAGTGTTGAGCTGATTTTTATCCATGGATAGTTAAAAGCCCTGGTGAAACTTCTCTGGAATAACACATGTATTTCTGACTGTTTGTATTGTTTGTAAGATGAAATTAAACAGAAACAAGTAGAGACAAAATGCTTTGAGGATGAAGGGTGCAGAAGTGGTAGAATAGTGCAGACTGAAAACAAAAGAGGGAAGAAAGAGGGAAGATGGTGTGCTTTCTTTAAAATCAGCATAGGTACAAAAATGGATAGTCATGCGCTAATAAAGATAAAAAGTCAGCTGGGAGTTAGAAGTTCTCCGTCTATGATTAGTGGCGTAGATCATTGACTGAACTGTTCTCAATGCACAAATGAATTCTTCCCATAGTATGGCCTCACTAGTAGGTCTTCAGTTAGACTTCTGAGAGCTTTAGAAAGTAATGTTAGGGGAGAAGTAGCCACGTGGGGTTTTTTTTTTCACTTAACGCATGAGCCAAAATTCTAGTTGGTTGTTTCTTTTGAGATTTCGTATTACAGTATTAAAAAATGGAAGTTTATGCAGAGTCCGAAAAATAAATTCAAAAGCCCATCTTTAAAGTAGCTCTAAAAGAGCTTTAGAGTAAGGTGAGGAAAAAGACCTGCTGAAGATGAACAACAAATCTTGAAAGCAAAGTAAATGTACTTTAGTGTTTTGAAAATTCAGAAGCACAAGTCTGTCCTTGTAAAGGCTTCCAGTTGTAGATGCTGGTGGGAGGTGGTGCTTCTGCCTGATTCACAGGGATTCACAGGACACGGGGCAGAATTAAGCAGAAAAACAGAAGAGTCCAAGAGCTATCTATTTAATTAGATATTATATCCTTTTCAAAACACTGCTGGCATACTTAGGAGTTTGAAATTTTATTGTAATATAAATTGTAATTTAAGCCAATGGAGATATTATGGCAGATGACTGAAAGGAATTTTGTCAGAAGTGCAGATGCTGTGAAGATCAGACCAAACATCTTTCAGTACACTTAATCTCTGCAGTGCATCATCAGTACAAGTGACAGGAGCATTAATTTACGTCATCTGAGATAACTTCAGACACACTGTCATCTTTAGGCTTCATTATCTCGCTCCAATTTCACTTGTTTAGTATAAACCAGAGAGTGTCCACTAATGCTGTTAGAACGTAGACAAGGTACACATTTGCACCTGAGCTTGTAATTTCAAGAACTGCAATTTAAAGTCAGATAGCCCCCAAAAGGACTGAAACACACCAACTAGGTGTGAATTTATAGTTCTTGTGCTGTTCCTGAAATCTGCCTCTCTGTCCAGGCCTCTCCCCCTGGCAGAGCCAGCAGCGTAGTCTTCTTGTCTGTGCAACCCAGACATTTTACAGCTTGCCTTTCATTAGGTTTGTTTCATTATATGAGCTCCTGAGTTGAAACCCTGGGTTGTGATTTTACTGAATTGCCGATTCTGTAGTTCAGCCCATGAAGTGCTGGGGACTGTGCTTTAAATTCACCACATACTGAATGTTTTGTTGTTTGGTTAGGGTTTTTTTTCCTTGAGAATTTGTGTTAGCCTTGTGTAGCTCAAATTGATATCCAGAGCTGATAGGTATTTAACAGGAATACAGCTTGTGTGAAAAGACTGTTATGATGTTACAGTTGAAGCCCCCCTGTGCCTGGTGCTGCATGCCTTGTAAGAACCTCCAGAGAAAGTACATGGCTCTGTGAATCCTCATGTGAGAGAAAAAGAGTACAAGTCTTCAGCACAGGACCTTATATTGAAGCAGGAGAAAACCACAGCGTTGTTCTTTGAAAATCTCGACAGTCCATCTTCCGTGTGGAAGAAGGTGGTACTGTGGGCTCTAGTTGAAGATGGTGGTAACGCATATGGAAAGGAGACTGCACTCTGGTACTGAACACCTGACTTTCAGCCTTAAAGTGTTGTTTTCACTCTTTTACCATGTATACAATCTGATGCTGTTGTTTGGGTTCATGCAGAGAATCATGGATGTTTTATTTTAATGAGGTTAAAAAACCCCTGAAGTTCTGTACTTTTAGTTGAAATGGATGGGAGAAAGCTAATATTAAAAGACTAGGTCAGTTGCATTATTTTTGTTTACTCTTGAGTCTCTTGGCAATACATACCCAGTGAAGGAATAGTAGTGCTTTGTCAGCAGAAAATGAGAGCAGCCTGAACATCGTAAGTCACTGATACTTGGCACCTGCAACATGACTGAGTGGCCAGATAACTGAAGTGGGCACTCTGCAAATTAAGCACATGGGTTGTAGTGCTGGCAGCCAAACCTCTATCCCATCACTTAAGAATATTGAGTATGCTGGGAAGAGGAGGCAGGGCTTGGGGTTAGGAGACCCTGTTGGGAATGTCCATCTGTTCTCCATGCTGATGAGGTTACATGCCTGTGATTTCTTGGCTGGAGAAACTTGACTAAATAAATAAATTGAAAAAAGCTTCTGTGACTAATAACAACAACTTGTACCATAAGAGGATGCTATCAATTTGGAAGTTTAAAAAAAAAAAAAGCAAACAAGATGTCTTCTCTGTGGATCATTCAGCATCCAAGTGAAATGATTTTTGCTTTTTCCCATTAAGATTTTTTAACACTTTGGTATCTTATTCAAGCCAATCATTGCATGTTTTGAATATGCTAGTGCACTTGTTCTTACAGCTGCTGTTCTCATGTGGGAAATGCAGTGCTGTTAACATAGCCTCCCACGGAGGCTATAAACTTTGCTATTACATGGTGGGGGACTGAACTGCAAGGAGCTTATTTGAAGGAGATGCAGATTCATTTCTTCAAGTGAGCTGTGATTGTTTTTTTATTGTAGCACTGTGTGTCTTGTCTTGAGTCAGAAAGATGCAAAGCTGTCATAGCTTTCTGCAACTCATGAAGTAGTATTTATGGAGTAAATTACAGTTCCGGTAGCTAACTGGTTAAGTGAGTAAGGGGTAAATAGAAGGCAAATTCCATTTTAAAATTGCGTACTTTTAATTAACAGTGATTACGAGTAACTAAGATTAGTAAGAAGATGGACATTGATATTTCTGAAGCATTTTTATTTGTTTTATAAGGTTTCCAAAGTCATTGCTTGTTTCTAGGCTCTGTCTTGAAAGTTATTTTCTCCTCTTGTGACTCTCAGTATCATAAAGTCACAGACACTTGTTTTACACTAATATTATGAAAGAAGAAATGTTTTCTTTGGTACTTAAACTTCTTTTGTAGCTTACAGTAGCCTGCCTAGTCCTCTGTTAGGAGTCATCAGACAATGTGCTGTCTTTTGTGATGTTTTATTTGAATCTTCTATCTTTTGTTTTTGAAAAGCCAGCATAGCCTACCAAGCCTTCTTTATGAGTCTATCCAGAAGTGGTCTGTTGTATGAAGACATGAGTTAAGTCTTAGAAGTCAGCATGAAATTGCTAAATTTCTATACGCTTCTGGGATATATAGTTAGAGAATACCATCAGGTGAGGAATAGCTCTTTTTATGTATAAAGGTTGGGTTTTTTTCTTTAATGTAGGAGTTTAGTGTATACTAATTTGTGTTGTGTTATATTTTGGCTTGATTGTAATGATGGTGAAATGTCAATGTCAGTTGCACCTGGTGAATAAATGATTTTCTTCCCTGAAGAGTACTTGAGGAGTACTCTTAAAGAATAAACTCTGCTGCAGCATACCATACAGTTACTGTACTTCTATGTAAGTGCAATGAAATGAACGCCTCCAGTAACATGTGGAGGCATTTAATTATCAGGACCATTTGTTATTATTATTTGATTTGCTGTTAAGGAAAATAGCAAGGAAAAAAGCCAAAACCCTCCTGGAAAACCAAAAGCTTTTTAGATGTATTTTGTGGTTGATGTTTAATGCTTGTTAACTCCAGGATTTGCTTTCAAAACCTTTTTAATAGAAATGTTAATGGGATCCTTCTCCATATTACAGAGCATGCGATAAGAGATTTTTTTGTGGGAGAGCAACATGAGCTGCAAAGGGCAACATACCATTCAGTAACACTGTCCAGATCTCCATAAAGCTGGTGTTACTTGGGTAGTATAAGACCTGGTGGAATGATTCTTTTACAGTCATTGCTTATATGCTTGTTTGGTGCTTGTCAGTTTGCTGGCAGTCTGCTCTGCACCGTGTGCTTAAACTTGTGCTGGTTCTTCAAAAGCCAAAGTATTGGTAGGAACAAAACCAAAACATCTCCCTCACCACACACTTGAGCTAGATGCCTCCCAGATGCATCCCCAAGCATGGCACTTCTCTCCTGCTCAGTGACAGCTTGCACCTGGAAAGCCCTCTCCTCCTACCTGCAGTTGCAGTGATGTGCAGAAGAGAAACCAGAAGTAATTTGCTAAACAGATTAGCATAGGCACCTGTATTAGTTTGGTTGCAGAGCCTGGAGCTTCAGGTGGGCTAATTTGCATTGGTTTTGGAGGGAGTTTCCCTATTCCTGCAGGTCAGCTGCTGTTAATCTCTAATACAGCTGGGATGTCTGTCCCTGGGCTAGACATCTGAGGCACAATGCCCAGGCAAAAGCAGATTTAAGGAGGATCAGCATGTTACTTTCTATGAACTCTTCATTTAGTTGTACAGTCTCTTGGTCTGGCTTCAGTTTGTGACAGCTCATCTTGGTTACTACTTAGTCCCATGTGGATTATGCTACTGCTGATGGTGTTAAGTCTTTATGAAAGTCTTACCATTTGGGTCTTTTGTTTCTTTTATTTAAAATTTATAGGTGTTGTTTCTTGCAGGTCATACCCACTGTAATTGTTACTATTCAAAGATAAGTAATATTGCTGTTCTAGAGTTAGTTTATTATGCTATGCGATGGATTTTATTTTGAGCTGTGGACTTCTTTGTAAACAACGGAAGTTCACTTAAGTGACTCTAGGCTTGGATTTGGTGGATTTTTTTCTGTTTCTTTGGCTGTCACCTTCCTAAAGGTAAACCCTTGAGACGAACAGCTGAGGTGAAGGAAAATGATCTAATGACACTTGTTGGTAATTAGTTGTTAAAAATAGGTTGTATTCTGCATATTTTCCTTAATTGTTGTTCATGCCAAGGCATCTTAGAAACAGGTTTTGTTTAGCTGTCGTGATTTCTGGTTTACATTGTTTTCAACTGGGAATGCTATAAATGCTTTTTGAATAACGTGTCTGACTATCAGATGCACTCCCATGCCTGTAGTATTGACATCAGGCATGCCCTCTCTAAACCTAATACAGCAGGAACTGCTTCCCCCAGAGCTGCAGGGAAGCAGAATTAGGTTCGAATGGAAAAAATCAAATAAAGCTGAATTGAGAGGAGAAAGAACTGGCATGAGTGTCTGAAGTGAGGGCTGAGTGTATTGTATTGTAGACTATAAAACTGCTTAATTTAGTGACTAGCGTAAATGGGGCTACTCAGCATAGCATGGTGCCTACCTCTGCATTGTATCGACAGTGTCCTGCACAGTCCTTAAAAATGAATTTGAAGTGCAGCCAGCAGATATTACCTTACTTTGTAGAATAGCCACCTAACATTTGACAGCTATTTTACATTGTATTATGCATTGAGAAATTAATGCCACTGTGTTTTTATTTTTTTTAAACAAAAAATAAAGAAGATGTACATAGTTCATGGGAAGGAATACCACATGCTGTAGTGTTGCCTGGAATTCCTAGGAAGAAAACTTCCACGACAGGGCAGGGCAGAGAAAAATCCTTTACGAAGAGTTTAGTTATAGCAATCCATGATGCGCACGCTGGGATACAGAATTCTGCAGATTTATGATTCTACTTAATTTCCCTATCTAGAAAACACATCCAATGTCTAAGTAAGCCCACCCCCCCTACTATCTCAAATCACCCCCCTGGAAACACCCCCTTAGAGTTGAGTCAGTGGTCCCAAGATGACTCCTTCCTCCCCCCACCCTCATCTTCATCACATTATGTATTCTATTTGGAGTTCTTCCAGTACCCTCTAACCTCATCTTTCTACTATGACTAAACAATACTGTATTTTGACTATAATATGTTCTAATAGCTATCTGAATACAGCCTAATATCCCCCCCTTAGCACAGAAACAGGCTTCAGAAATGTGACACAGAGGTTAAAATCTAGCTTAAGTATTTGGTACAGGGGTTATAAACTACTTTTTAAATGCAAAAGACTATAAAACTATATAAAACTACATTAAAATCTACAACTATATTAAGGCTTATGGCAACAGTAGGCTGTCAGAGGTTCTTCAGCAGTACCTGAATCTACTGGCCATCCATTTTGGCCCTTGCTCAGCCCGGAAGCACTAGGCAGGGTGACCTGGCTCCGCACCAGTCGCTGCAGTGCCATCATGAACGTGTCACTGTGATGGTGTCTGTGCAGAAGCAGCCTGCAGTGTAAGTCCAGTGAAAGTGGGGATGATGCCTTCATGCTGAGGAGGCCTTCATGGTAACTCTTACAGAGAACTCCTGATTGATACTAAATCAGAGTCCAAGCTGATGCAGCTCTTCTTGATAGATAAATTATGAAAATTACAGGATCTCAGCAGAGTTTAAAGGCTTGGAAAGAGTATTAAACTTTAATGCTATTTTGCAGCCTCATATGCTTTTTGTGTGTGTTGTGAAGCTGCTATTTTCCACTTTTTTTTCCTGATGGTTTTCAGTATAAACTACGACATGCTTCTCTTTTTTCTTCTGTTGAAATAAAATTCTGGCTAATAAAATAAAGAAAGCAATGAGGGAGAATTTTTGTCTGAGATGCAAAACCCGTATGTGCCTCATGCATATGGGTAGCATTACGCTGATGATTAAAGTACCCATTTTCTGTAAAAAATGCCTTGAACTAAACATGAAACTTGATTCTAACTTTGAATATACATTGGTTTTGTTTACTGATTCCCTTCAGAATGGCAGATTTTTTCTGGCTTATATAATTTTAAAAATAGAGGATAGTAGTAGATTATTAGATGACAGCTGGTGTCTCAAAATTCTGCTCATGAATTTTTTTTTCACATCTGTACTTCATTTTTTCTTGACCTGTCACTTAAGTATGAACCTGTTCCTGTGTTGAGACTGAAAATCGATTCTGGGTGCCCCAGGTTTTGATGCAGTCCTAACTTCAGAACAAGCAGGGACCTTGAAAACTGTGCTCCCTTCCTTTTGTCCTGCTGTTGCTCTATCTTTGTCCTGATGTATTGAAAAACAGGGTGAAATAAAGCACAAGGGAAAGAGCAAAAAAAAAAAAAAAAAAAAAAAAAAAAAAAAAAAAAAGAGGAAATCACAGTTGTAAAACACATATTTAGAACTATTTTAACCCCTTGTCTGTACTTAATTTCAAAAGTGTATA
The DNA here is from genome assembly GCA_013400415.1 of Scytalopus superciliaris. NCBI lineage: Eukaryota > Metazoa > Chordata > Aves > Passeriformes > Rhinocryptidae > Scytalopus > Scytalopus superciliaris. The sequence continues at coordinate 122,029 of VXBX01002107.1, forward strand.
GATAGATTTGCAGGCTCATATTTTTTTGGTTAGCATTGCTCTTTATGTAATTTCTTGCAAAGTCTGCATCTGTCACTCTGAACCCCTCACTGTCTCTATTCCTAAATACCGCCAGCAACAGACAGCTAAACTGTGTGATTAAATCAGTATATTTTCCCTTCATTTGTATTTAGGCAGCCCTTTTCACCCTGAAATTACTACCTAACCAGGTAGCAGAAACAAACATTTTTACTTGTGTTATTTGATACGTATTTTACTCAGGACACATGTGGTTTTGGAAGAAAAATACGGCCTTTTTTGTTTCCTCCTGAGTGCAGAAAATTACCATTCCTTATTATCACTCTTATCACTATTATCTTGTGATGGAAGTTTGGGGAGCAGGTTAAGTGACTGCTTCCAGCTCAGAAATTGCTCCTCTTGTACCTTGGACTTTTGTCTCCTCTTGACAGTTATACCATCTCTCGGTTTTGGGCAATATATCTCTCAGCAGTTTCAAAATGTGAATTTTCAGTTTCTAGAAGTTCGGTGAATTAAAAAGCATTTTAAAAATCAAGATACTCTCTTCTATGAAAGAGCTTTCTGTTTTTTCAAATGCTAACTAAATGACTTCATTCTAGTTAGCAGCTCAAAAACTGCCAGCCAATAATGAATATTAGAACACTGTATGTTAGAATTATGAAAAACTAAAGTGAAGCTACAGGGAATACAAATGGCCTTTTAAGTTACCCATTAAACTCTTCTAGTGTTGCCATTCACAATACATAAATATTTCCTGATTGCCCAGCAGACTAAAGTAGCAAAAGAGGCTGGGGCTGATTTTTCTACTAAATTTTTTTCTTTTCAGAAAAGCCAAGTTTTGTAGCCTGCCACTTCCCTGCATTGTCACTAATTGAGTTTTAAATGTTGCAGTCTGTTTCCTGCTGTAATGGTGATTTATATATTTCTAATTAATGAGCCTGGATTATTAGAGCATCCCTGTTCAAGGACTGCTTTGAAAAGCATAGCAATGCCTCAGTCCACTGAAAAATTGTCTTAAATGGTGGTTCTTTATAGTTTTACTTAAAAAGGAACTTCACAGAATAATGTTCTTGTAGGTGGCAAATAAAAATCTCTGATAGAGACAGAACCTCAATCTGGAAAAGCATTTTGGCTAGTGAGGTGTGAAGAAATCCCACACATCATTAATAAGAACAATCTACAGAAAAATGACAGGATTGCTCCTGTTCTTAATGACCATATCTTGTAATGCCTCTTCAGGGGTGTGAGATTCTCTTGGTATTTCACTATATCATCATATATGCCTTAAAGGACACTATAATTAAAGAAAGGCAAGTAAGATAATGATATTTACTAACTCTGAGTATAAAATTCATAAAGAAAACAAGTGGTGTTTATTTGGGTATTTTGTTCTCTTTTGCAAATATTTCTGGAGGTGTTCTTTTCTGAATTGAAACAATAGTCTGTAAATGAGATCTACGTGAGTCAGTTTGTAAATGGATAAAGATTTTACTATAAAGGGACTACTGAATACTAGTAAGTTTCTTGGCTGGAAACTGCCCACTAATTTATTTAAACTGCAGAAATTGTTCTGGAGTTGAATTAGTTTTATATAAGAAAGCTATTTGTATTCAGTTATATACAATAAGCCATCTAGGAACAATCTTGAGACAAGGAGTACAGTGAATATTACAAACTGTTGCTCCAATGCAAATCACATCTGACCTTTATAGTTTACCCATGCTACTACTGGTGGCTAAGAATGTGCAGTTTAAATAGGTTTGTTTGTTTGTTTTCTTTTTTTCATTATTGTTCTTGTGATTGGTTTTTTGGGTTTTTTGTTTGGTTGGGTTTTGTTCTTTGTTGGTTTTGTTTGTTTGGGTTATTTGTTTCAGGTTTTTTAGCAGAGATACGAATACCTGTAGTAGAACTTCATTGTTATATTTTTAAAAGGAAAAAAAATGAGAAAATGCCTTCTGGACTTCTTGCAAGATTTGTGCTTGGTACTGAAGGCTTGCTAGACTGCAGAAGTCTGATGCAGCTTTATTCTGTCAGTGGCCTTACTGCTCCTGTTTGTTTGTAAGAGTAGATCAACAAGAGGAGCACAAAGAAATGTCCTGAATCCTTTGCTGCTGAAGCTCAGAACTGGAAGCTGTCCTTGCTCAGCTTGGAAGGGACAGCTCAAACTCTTCCAACATTGGACTCAGGATCTTCTAGACCCTGTCCAGGTCCTGGGATACCCTGAAGCTGTGTATTTGGTTTGTCAACCCTCAATGGAAGAGACAACAGTAATGTTGTCCTTGGCATGTTTGTAATCCTCCATCCTCTGGGAGAAACTGTCAGAACAGTTCCAGCATTTTAGGGCCAGTTTCAGTGCATCTTTAATCCAAGCTAAAAGGTATTTGAAATTATCCAAGATGACTTTTTTTGTGTATTTAGTTCTTAAAATAGTCTTTTAGACTTCTGTAATTTTTAAACAAAGTACTAACATTTATGAAAGGTGACATTCTCTTCTTCGGTACAAAACCTCAAATATTTCCAAGCTCTACATACATTCTTTTGAGTTAAGAGAATTAGTTGTTAACTTGGGGCTTTTTCATTTTAGAATTGTGTGTTGTCTAAGACTGCACAAAAAAGGAGAAGAATAGGTTGAAAGTCCATTTTTTCATAGCACATTCATCAGCTCTACTTCCTGTGATGCATAGATTTCTCTGCTTCTCTTGAACACCAAGAAGACAGACACACAATTACTTCTTTTGTGGGTGATGATCTTCTGAAACCTGATTACCTTACTCGTGTGTTTTCTGAAGATAAGATCATATCTACAGTGACTCATATTTTTAGTCACAATGATATGTCTTCCTTTTTTTTTTTTTTTTTTTTTTTTTTCATTTTTTTTT
>VXBX01002107.1:124986-185526 GCA_013400415.1 Scytalopus superciliaris
TAGACTGGAAGGTCTTTACTGAATTTTCTCCACCAACTTCAGTAATAAATACTTCAATTTGAAATATAGATATACAAGAAAATCATGTGAAATTTTCAATGAAAATAGAGGTTATAAAACTCTTAGAGTACGTGAAAACTTTTGGATGCAGTAAATACAGGTTTATGATCCAAGGGGTATTTTTTATTACTTGGCCAGATACAAGAGGCTAAAAAAAGACACTGCCAAGCAATTTCTACAGTTTCAGTTAAGCACAGGCAAGCTCTGACAAACATATGAATTTTTAAAACATTAGAATTTTATTATTTTTATGTGCCTGAAAAGTTTCTGCCCTGCAGTCACTTCAAGTAACCAGGCTATTGCAATCCAGAGGAGTAGCAAGCAGCCTGAAAAGTCCATGAAGTGCAAATTGTGCATTTTTTTTCTTAGTGCACATTTTTCACTTGACAGTACCAAATCCTCAAGAGAACTGTTTCCCTTGAATTGCTGGCCTGCTGAGAGCCAAATTTGACCGATCAGTTGTACACAACCATTACAAGGGAGAAGCAGCAGCAGAAATTTGTGCTTCATAAAGGAATCTGTAATGAGGGCAAAAGATTTTATTTCATAAAATCAAGGCACCATGTTCTTGGGAATAAAACCTCTTGCCTGCTTGTAAGCAAGGGATAGAATAACCAGAAATAGGCATTAAAAAAAAAATAAATAAATTCCATCATGAAAATGTCTTCAACGTAGGAGATAGCAGGTCTACTCTTCTGATGCTGTAAAGGAGGCAGTTAAGCTACTCAATATAGAAAACAAAGGGACTTAGACTTAAATAAAGAAATTAGTGGGCTAGGAAATTCTAGTGGACCCACTAAAGTAGCAAAAGTCTGTTGAACTGCAGGTGGAGTTGATTTCTTGGCAGGTGCTGCAGTCCAGATGTTGTCTGACAGTATGTGGATGGTGGTAGTACTGGCTCTCTCAGATGATAGCTGCCAATTTTGAATCTCTTAAAAACTTTTCTTATTTTTTCCTTTTGTAAAATGTAAGCATCTGGAAGTATCACTGGACCCGTAAAGATTTATAAATCCAGGACAGATGCAGAGGTGATTGCTCAAAACCACAGTGGAGTCTTGTGCATTGGCTGTTTTCCTTTCCAATGACAGCAATTCTATTGCAATTTGTAACATTGATAGGTTAACTGCATTTACCCTGAATGTGTGAGAAAGTTGACTCTTCATTTGACATTTGAATTTTGGGGTTTGTGACTTTTTTGGTAGTACTAATTTTTGTTTTATTTTAATGAATGTTCAGCTTCACATGATGATTCACTGTTTCGGTTGATGATTTCATTATACTAGTGGAGGATTCTGGTCAGAGACACTCCTGGAATTGCCTTGATAGGGGTCTGGTTTTGAGCACTTACTTCCTTCGGTTTTCACTTGACCCCTGACCAGAGATTGCATAGCTTTGTTGAGCCAGAAGTGTGTACTGCAGAGGTCAGCTTGGAATGGAACCTCACAGCCTATGAGAGGTGGTGAAGTGACATTTCTCTCTGAAATTTAGTGTTAATGAGGACTCAAAAATACCCCACAAATTAATAACACTCTGGATAAAGAATTTCAAGTCAAAGAGATGCTCTATAACTGAGCATTTCCAACTGATTGCTTTTGTCAAATCATTTTTCATCTTAAATGTTTCCATGATCCTTGTTTTCTACCACTGTGAGCTGAATTTAAAGCTGCAGGACGTACATGCTAAAGAGAGATGAGAAAAACGCAACTTTTTTAATACCATGTAAAGGACTTTTTTTTTACTTCAGGGCAAAAGTAAGCTAATCTATGGCTGGTTTTGTGGTTAGTTTTGTGGTAGTTACAGTTGCAAAGAACATTTTTTGGAATGATTTAAACTGGTAATGTATTTGATCTTAGGCAAAAGTAGACAATGTTCTTTCTGAAAAATGAATCATTCTACAGAGCAAGTGAGTTAAATAGGAAAGTTCTTTTGAAAGAAGGGCTTAACTCCTTCAATCTCTGCGTGAACATAATATTGTATTAAAAAACAGTACCACCAGTATCCAATTTGCATGGAATAGAAACAGGGAAATGCTCATCTTTTAGTGGCCCATTAAAGCATTATTTTGCTGCATGCTCTGCCAGACTGTGTTACATAAAGTATTCAAAGGAGTATATGTGGTCTCATACAATGAAAACATCTTTTATTATCCAAGTGTGTTGTTGAAGTGCAGCTGATATGAGCCCAGTAAGGTTCTGAAGAATAAGCATCTCCTGCTAACATACAGATTTGCCTTTTTGCACTGGAAGTAATAGTAAAATGCATGATGCCTTACAAAGCTGGAGTATTATGCTTGCATGGAATAGTAGTTCATACATCAGTCTCCGAAGAAGAGCAAGCATGTTGTTGCTTTCAGAGGACGTGGATTGTATTTTCAAATATTTGCTTTATTATAAATGCCTTATTTAAATGTATGTACATTATAATGTAAAATAATGTACCTTAAGCTCACATAACCACTGTTTCATATTTAGATTAGGTATATGTCCAGGATTATGATGTTCCATATTCTCTGAAAGCAGGTAATCTGGAAGGTGCCATGGAAGAAGTAACCACACAGCTCCTACCAGAATTAATGAACTCTGCTCTGTAGCTAGATCCTCTGACCTTCCTGAAAAACTTTTCCGTGTAATGTAAAAAGCTGACTCAGGAGTTTATTTGATATCTGTACATGCAACTTTTTATTGAAGTCCCAAGTCCATGAGGTTATTTTTCTCATCTGGAACTGTAGCTGGAGATGTTTTCAGGCTATGTATATTCTGATTGCATGATCTGCATTTGACTGATCTGTTTGGCTGAGTCTGATTCAAGCAGCAGAGACCTTTATCCTGCAAGGGCAAAATGTAAGGTGGTGGAGATCCTTGGATGGAGATACTGGATTCACGTACATTTACTTCACATATTAACCTAATCAAATGCCAATGAAGTCTTGTTGGACTGATTGGTGACATATTAAACACTTACCTCCCCTTGGAATGCCTGATCTGTAATCTTAAAAATATATCTGATAACTATATTAGAAGCCTGAAAGGATGTCCTCTTTGAGATTACTGATAGACTGCAGACCAGAACAGTGTCAAAAATGCCCATTCAGTGTCATAGAATTTTTTTTTCAATTCGTTTCACCTGGTACTCTCTTTACAACCCAGTGGCCTTTTCTTCTTTCTTAGCAGCAGTACTCACTCACCTCCCAAAACAACTTATTGCACGTGATGTGGTTGGTGGCTGTCTGCCAAAATAATACTTCTTCCCTGTTCCTCTCCTCCTCTGAGTTTTTGGGATTTTTAATGCCTCAGCCAGGCATTAGGAAAACAATTCTCAATACACTGGGAGAGCCTGGTTAGTTTGCTTGAGGAGCACAGTGCAGGAGCTAGCCCAGATCTGCCTGTCAGCTACCCCTAGGGCTACCCTGAGTTGTCTCCAATTTACATGTACTCATTATGTGCCTAACAAGGTTATACAAAGAAACATAATTAAGGCTATTCAGTTTATCAACATGACTTCTTTGTGTTTATTTTCCTAATTGTCATTAAGTGATAGCAGTTTGTTTCTGAAACTAGGGGTTCTTTAAGGTCCCTTTCAGCCCAAACCATCCTATGATCCATGCTGGTTTAGGATCAGCATATGGATTTAACCATCTGCTCAATATCATGTTCAGGTATATGTTTTCAGCAAGAGGAAGTTAATGTGGTCAACTCCTCCTTGCACTGCCTCCTATAATGAACTGTCGTAAGAGCTTTTACCAGAACAGAAATTACTGTGGAGGGCTTTTGCTTAAAAGAACTTTCCTCAGCAGTTAAGCATTTTTCACCAAGAATTAGATTTGTATAGGACTTTCGTTATGGAATTTAGATTCTATAATTTAAAAAAAATCATCATCTATGTCTTGAATTAGAATTGGACAAATTTGCATGTTACTTCATTTCCCTAACTGTACACCCATATATCATCACATGAACACCCACAGTACAGAAATGTTAAAGTAACAGCTCAAGCCCATTAAAGACAGGGGTGCAAAAGCTGAGCTTAAAGCTCAGCAGGTCTTCACTGCTGGTTCTTTTCACTCACAGCTCCAAATTTAGGCCCAAATGCTGAATTTGACTGAATTTCTTTGCAGCTAATTTTGCTGGCTCTTCCAAGGCAGGGTGCGTACAAGTATCAGTATTGGAAACTCATGTTGTCGTCTTCCGGTGTGTTGAATTGGATGGAGCAATATGAGGATGTGTTGTTCCCTCTCAGGCTATCCCTGCCTTCCTACTGACTGAACCTGTGACCTTATAAACTATTAAAATTCCTTGGGCATTTGTTTTTTACATCTGTAAAACTGAAGATAAGACAATTTTCCTTTTGCTATAAATAACCTGGATCTCAGGATATGAGCTGAAAATCCTGACCCAAACACCAGTGAAGCACTTTCCTCACATGTTGTAATCCTTCTGATGGGGTTATTTGTGGAATATGCATTGCTCCCTGATGGTAGGAGTGCATTAACAGGGGATAATGACAGTATGCTTGCTTTTATATTTGCTACAGAGGATGCTCAGGGGCAGTGCTGACCTTGGAGGGTGACCGGGGAAAAGATGGTTGGTTGTTTGAAGTGTATGGGAATGAATGCTGTTTTAGTCCTATCACATTTTTTTTTCTCCCTCCATGACCTAATTCAGCATCTTTGGTATATGTGATGAAAGCACCTATCCCTGTTGATCTTGGGAAAAAGATCTGTAAAATACTAAATCACCATCCCCTTTCCACTACAACTCTGTTATGTGGCTTTGACCTGGAACTGAAAATTTTCATTTAGCACCTAACTGCTGGGATACCCACTTACTGGGGTAGGGGCATGGAGGGAAGAGATTTTTCTCGGCCAGTGTATGTTTTACAGTACTTGGTAGAGCCTGTTTCCTGAGACTGTTGCTTCTGATATTTTTATATACACAAAGGCACTCCTCTGCCGACTAGGCTTATGTTTTATTTTGTTTAGAGACACTGGAAATAATATTGTGACACAAAAAGTAATATTCTGGAGATATTTTAAAAAATTTTTTGAAGATAGTTTTCTGGGCTTAACATCTTGAAGGGTTTGCTGCCACATGGGGTAGGGGTTGTTTTGTTTCACCACAGAGTATTTCAGAACTGTTGTCCTGAAAGTCTTTTTTGATGTGATGTTTTTCCTTCTCTTTTTCATTCTATGTCATCAAATCAAGTGTCATTAATTTGTTCCATTCAGGGAATGGTGGGAGAAGACTAACTCCTGTTAGGAGTGAGTGTGAGTGATCTTTACAGACACTAGAGTTAAAAGTGTTGGCAGAGCAGAACGCAGTATAGTGTCTTTGTGTGTTGCACAGAAAATAGCTTTTTCCAAGATACTACTTTTGGGGGTTTTTCTATATACAAAGAAGGAAAGTTGACAACAAAACAACGTTGGCAAATGTGGTCTTGATGATTCATTTGCTGTTTTCTTTGCTGTACCCTGTATGGTTAATGGTTTCTGGTTTTATCTTCAGTGAAACAGGCCTCTCTATGAAAATACGTAATTGCAGGTTTTTGTTAATGCCAATTCACTCTGGTAGTATAAACTCATCAACTTGCTTGCTGTGATTGAAGGGAAAAGATAGATGAAAGCCTATTATAATCGTGTTAGATAACCAGATATGAATATGAATGAGATCATGCTTCTTTAGGAAATAGAGCTGTGTTGTTCAATACACCTAGTATAACAAACATTCATATGAAAGCCCATTATGTTGGGTCTCATAGTTTTGTTAGGGCAAGTTACCTAGTGAGCTGTCTAAATGATTCTGACTTTAATTTGAGTAAGTAATGAAGCCTGCAATTCTTTAAACATCTCACTTAGAAACAGGAGCAGAACTGATGAAACAAGGTATGTAATTTAACCACAGAGTTTGTGTCTTGAGCAGCACCGCAATGAGCAGCTACAAATAAAAACTCCTGGAATTTCTTCTGTTATTTTGTGCTTCTCCTTCCTTCTTGTTCTCAAAAAAATAAGGAAGAAAATTGCTCTTTCTTTTAGTGTTAAAAAAAATGCAGTGTGGAATAAAACTGTGGTGTTCTGAACATTTCATATTGCTGTGGCAATATATAACATTCCTCAGAAACACACTTGGAAACAAAGCTCATTCAAGCTGAAAGATTGTGTAATCAAAGACATGTGACCCTTATATGTGACTTTGTTCGTAAATTCTGAGGAAAACAAGTGCCTTCTGGTTTATAGTTGAGCCTTTCAGGAGTAATACAGTAGTTTTTCTTGAAGATCCTGAAATTTTCATGCATACAGCTCTAGCAGGTGTTTTCCCTCATATTTATCAGTTGTCTAAGGAAGCCCAGTCTTTGACAATTCAGCTACAAAAGTTGCTCGAGTTGTATTTGCCTTTGTGTGTCCACTGTTGCTTTTAAGTACTCCTTCCTCGCTTGGCTTCTTCACTCAGTCTTTTGTAACTTTTCATTGCTTCAGACTACTTCCTTGGAGAAATGGTTAGGATACACTTCTCATTGCAGCAGCATGCAGCCTCTTTACATTCTCATTTTCTAGATCTGTACAAGTGACTATCCACAAGTCAGCACAGACCACGTGCAGCTTTACGTAGTGCACTCATTCTGTAGTCAGTAAGGATTTGTAAGTACCAGGTGTCCTTGAAAAGCAGTAAGCTCTTGGAAGCTTGTGCTCACTAATGGAATGATAAGCAGCTAAATGCTTCCAAAACATTGTGCAAAGCAGCCTCCTGTGGGATTTGCAGTCTGCATTCTGCAGTAACTCAATAGGATGTTTTTCTCTCTTAGGTTTTTCAGTATTATGTGCTGCTTTGCTCAAGCACAGACTCTTGGTTGTCAGTGCAAAAACATCCCTAGCTCAGTGATTGTAAAGAACAAGTTGTCAAGTGATGAATATTATTCCCTACACAGAGATTTAGGAGGTGTCTTTTCTTCATTGTTGTTAATTATCTTACATGTATGAGTTTGCAGATGTTGCTTCAGAAGCTGATGATAGAGTTTGCATATCTGCTCCTATTACCTGACGGCATTTGAAGATGGGAGTATAATCTTGTGATACATGAAATGGAAATTCACTTGAAGCATTAATGGCATTTTACTATCAGACTGTAATGTTGCACTGATTAAGTATATGATAAATGAGAAAATAAGTGCAGCATATCCAAATTGGCGCAGATAGAAAATTTTTGAATTGACAGTGTTTATTTAATGTATTATGTATATAAATTTTGTTCTTAATATCCATTTGGAGAGGGAAACCACAAGAATAATCTCTTGACTGAGTCTGTATGTAGTGAAGAGTGTTTACTTATCTGAAGGAAGGTATGTGAAGAGCATTCACAGACTTTTTATTTGTGCCAATAAACACTGCAGTCTAAATCACTGTTATACCATTTTGTCATCTATTAAATAACTGGCAAAACCACTGCTAAGCTTTGGATTTCTTTCACTACTAGTACTACTTGAAATCAGTGGTTCCTGTTTCAGTATTGCTTGTTCCTTTGACATAAATCAAAGCAAGATCCTCACAGTGTAGCCATCAGAAACATAATTTAATTTGTACTAGGATGACAAAAATATTTCTCCTGTCTCTCCCCCATGTCCAATGTCTTTTCTTAAAGTAAAATGGTATTTGATAGACAGTTACATTGGAAAAATTCTGGTGCTATAGGTTAAGAAGCTGTAGTGGATCAAAATACCCATCCATAACAAGTAGAAAAAGCTGCTCAGTAACATGATTTCTCAGTAATTGCAGTGAACTTGAATCTTGTGGTGGGGCCCATGTCTTCCCTGAAAACTTCCTCAGCAGAGATAAATTTCCAAGAAGTCCACTAATAACCAGTGTTTCTTAAACTTTCTGATTATACCAACAATTAATTTGTCAGAAATCAGGGCATCAGCTTCAAATATCTTAAAACATCTGTGTGTGACTGGGTCGTGCAGTTCTGGGGCTTTCTGCCCTGAAAGGTTAGGTAGGTTATTGGCAGGCTCAGATGGACACATTCTTGAGCAACAAGTTTGATGCCTCTACTGATCCCTGGAAATAGTGAGTGAAAACACTGTTTTGTTGTTGCTCAGCAGCAATTTAAGAATATAAAGGAAGGTGGAAAGCACTGAGTAAATTAAGCAGAGCAGTCTTTTTAGGTGAGAAAAAATTGCTGTCAGATTGTTTTGTTATCATAAATGAATGAGAGTAAAAAGGCCATGACTTGATGGCACTTCTGGGGAATCAGTGATACTGGAAAATATGTGAATTCCTCCTCTTGCGGTTTTTTTTGTACAAACACAGCTGCTTTTAATATTAATCCCACACACATACAAATCATGTCCTATGTTCCCTTTGTACACAGTTTAAATCCATAAGATTTTTATCCTGGAGGTCTTCATTAAGAATTGAATTTCCTGCATCATGGTCCTGGGTTTTATTTTGTTCTTACTTGATGGAAAAACATTCATATCTTTTTGCATGTGTTGTTCAATAGCAAGTGCTCCAGTACCAAAAAGGGCCTGTGCAAGTGTAAAGAAATAGGATTTGTCTGGCAAAATTGACAGAACCAACAGATCCAAAGGTAATGCTTGTAAAAGAGTAAGCCTGCCTATATAGTAACTAGTGTGCTTTTAATTTTTTTTTCTTTAAAAGAAAGGAGGCAGGTAGTGGACTTAGTTTTGTAGAAGTGGTGTGGAGTGCATATTAGAATCTCTGCTGTGGGCTCTTGGTGTGACAGTGCTGCAAAGTTCTTTGTTAGTGAACACGAGATGTGACAACTATGACTGACTATTGGCTGGTGGACGTTTCTGCCTTTATGAATAAAAGTATAATGCTGGATCTCTTCTGCTCACACCTAATGAAAGATAAAGCATTGATTCAGCTTCCTGGGAAATCTTCCAGGTTTGCGATTCATAAGAATTTAGAGTTAGAAAAGAAAGGTGGCAGAACTTTAGCTTTAGAAACAGTTGCTTTCAATCTATAAATGGAGCACAGTATTGTATGCATGCAAAATTGCTCTTTGATTTATTTGCAAATAAGGCTATTCATCAGAATGTGAATACATGGGTTTTATATTGCCAGATGTTTCAAGTCTATACATGCAAACCTAGAAAGTGTGAGATCTTTAAGATATTCCATGCTGTTCCAGGCAAAATACTAACTGGATTAACTGTATGTAATGGTGTAGTTTTTTTGGCAGGAATTCTGGGGTCTGACCGTAATAAATGAAATCTCAACACGAACTTGATTTTCAGTGTCTTCTTTCTCACTGTTTTTACCTGCTGATTTTAAATTTATCTTTTGGAACTACTTTAGTTGGCAGGGCTGGCTTTGAGGGCTGGACTTCTCAGCTTTCATCTTTGGTTAGGTTTTTTTGTGGTTTAGGTGTTTGGTTTTTTTCTGGATATATTTCGGCATCTATTGCCAAGTATAAAAGAAGTAGGCTGCTCTGTGCAAAGTGCCTGGAATATCCATCTAGTATCAATTCTCAAGACCAATTCAGAATTTTGCAGGTCATGGGATTGCAGAGCTCTGTACTTTTTACTTCTGTCTTCTTCACTGATTTGCTCACTGCTTTTCTGACTTTGTGACAAATTCATGGACTTAGAGCTACTTGGAGAAAGCTCTGTAACCTTTCTGGTTTCTCTGTAAAGGCCTCAGGCCTCAATGTATTTACCTGTTCACACATGTCTCCATACCAGAAAAAAAAAAAAAGGCACCCCAAGAAGTCTAGTTTCTTTGTGCTTTAAGTGAAAGTACAAAAGTTAAATCCATTTAAAAATCTTCCAGTCTTGTTCAACTTCAGGTTTTTGCAGTTGGAGCAAATGGGGGCGGGTGATAATTGGTAGAGCTGTACAGTTACATAACTAAAAGCTTTTCTGCTGGAAGTTAGGAGAGCAGATTTCCTGGCCATCGATATGTGACACATGTTTTTAATCTTCCCACAGTGTCCGTGCAGAGGAGTACATTCAAGAAGTGTGTATTGATTTGCTAGATTAATGTGTTCAAATAAAAATACTATAAAAAATTTTCCTTTTGGGCTACAAATACTCTTTTTAGAGAAACAGTGGTGATGTTATACCACTTGAGAATTTAAGGAGTATTTATTTTGCATAATTAATGGCCAATATTATATTTAGGTAAAAATTGTAACTGTTGGTGGCTTTTAGCGTGAAAGTTGTCGTCTGAAACTCACAGGTGGGAGTCAACTTAGAAAAAGATTATACAATATAGTACAGTAGTGATAAAATAAAATATGCTATTTTATGGGGGAAATATCATGTTACTATCACAGAAGAACCATCAGCTAGCCAGAAATCATGAACTGTGTCACCAATTTCACAAAAATATTCATGAAAGCAGTGACTGGGACATCAGTGGGTTTTTTCTGTACTCAGAGTGGGTGGGTGGTTGGTTTTGGTTTGGATGGGCATTATTTTTTTATTTGTTTCTTTGGTGGAATAACACTGTATAGATCCTATTCGTAGTGTATGAATCCAGAGAAAAGGGATATGAGTAAAAAAGTATAATGTGACACTGGACTGAGATGGCAGACAATAATGCGTGAACACTGTTTGCACTGTGAGTGTTGAATTTAGTGTTACAGCTGTTGTATATAGTCCTTTCTATATGGAGATGCGAGTTCATGCTTCTCCATGGCATATGGCAGATGTGAGATTTGCTTATCTGTGATGGAACATGACTGTTATGTCATAGGGAGCACCTGAATTCTACCAAAGCTGGACTGCTGTTTCAAGATAAGGCCTATCTTGGGTCTTTGATTTTATACAGTTACTTCATAATCACCCTTAGAGTTTGAAAATCAGATTTTATGAAGTTTTTTGAGTCACTTCAGGGAGAACCAGTCTAAACCGGCCTCAGTAAGTCAGGACTGTTAATGTTGCCATAAAAGGCTCAGGCTTGGCCCTAAATGGGGGGGCGAGGGGGGAGTTCTCCTCTGTCAGGTAGAAGAAGAAAAGCAAGGCAAAACAAAGCAGGTTTTGACATAGCACTATTAGTTAGGCTTCCATGGGATCCTTCAAAAGCCTTGCCTGCCCTCCTGCAGATGCTTGAAATCACCCACCAGGGAGTTTGCAAATTTACAGGATAGCTGAGCTAGGCTCTTGCCCTTAAGGCACAGACAGAGGCATCCCTGCTCAGGCTGGGCTTGGAGTCACTTGTGCCTGCTCTGTCACGCTTATTGGGGCTGCTTGTTCTAGGGAATCTGCCTGCTAGATTGACTTTATTGCAAGGAAGTTGAACTAACCACAAATATATGAGGTTAAATAACGGGTAGAGGTTAAAACATGAAACACCAGTGTCCTCTTGTGTAAGATATGCTTTGGGAAAGAAAGCAGACTGTTTGTCTGTGCAGAAACCAGAAGTCAGAAATGTGTCAGTTTAACCTGTGGCATACACAGGACAGGCATGCTTTGCATTTTATGGAAAGCCTGTTGGTGTTCCTCTGGGTTTAAGACTAGGAAAAATAGAAGAGTAATATTAAAGTAACCTTGCTTCAACATCTTCTCTCTTTCAGGGCAGCTTTGATTTGTCTTAGTACTATTGCCTGTATTGTGTGCTCTGGTGAGAAGTAGAAGGAATGGACAGATGCTTATGAAAATAATTATAGGCTAGATTTACCTGATGACTCTCTTAATTATTTGGTAGCCTTCTGCACGCACATACATGATGTACATCAAAGAAAAACAGCTTCTTCTGAATAGCTGCCAGTGCTCACTGGTTGGTTAACTAGTGAGTGATGCACAAAATTATCATAACACATTTCTTGTAACACAGTGACTTCAGAATGTGTGTGCCAAAGATGATCTTTGCATGGTGAATCTAAATATTGCTCCTCTTCTCTTCTAGTTTGTGGAGACATCCATGGTCAGTTCTTTGACTTGATGAAACTGTTTGAAGTGGGCGGTTCTCCTGCCAACACACGGTACCTCTTCCTGGGGGACTACGTGGACAGAGGGTACTTCAGCATTGAAGTAAGTTTCTAATTTCTGGTTCTGGCTGCAAAACTGCTTGCAGCCTATGATGTATATTTAGCTAGCTTAACTAGTTCAGGAATACTAGTAATTGCAAGGCCCTTCGCAGGTATCAGGTTAGTTTTGCTGGTGGTGTTTTCGTAACAGTTGCTTGGAAACCAGCCAAATCCCACTATATCTGTGCTGGAAAGCTGGCATGGAATGGACCTTGGTGCTAACTAGTGGCCATCCAAATATAGCACAGAAGGCTGTTGCTCTGCAGCTTGCACAAGCTAAATAGGAGAAACAGACATGAGCTATTAGAAAAGAGACATAACAGAAAAATTAAATGAGCAATCCATCATTTAGTTTGACTTGTAGGTTTATTTGATCCGAGTTTTCTGGATGTGAAATTTTATGAAAATGGAAGGACTAGATGGAATTAAATGGGACAACAAGACAGCACATAACATGCTGTGCTGGAGAGAATAAGTTCTGTTTAGATAGGGCCTGCAGGAGTGTATAGTTTCTGATGCAGCACTTGAATCCTCAGAGAGGAAGTGATGCAGGAGTGACCTGTTGGTGGTGCTGAGACCTGTGGACTCCAGTGTCAGGTTGTAGAATGTGGAGGTTAAATGACATCTTTAGCTGGCTTGTGAAAAAAAAACAGTGTCCTATTCAACATGCCCCCACTTTTGACTAGAAGTGAGTCAAGTACCAAGTACAAATCCTTTGTTCCAGTACTCATAGAACAAACTAGATTGTTTCTTCTGTTCTGTGTTACTGCTTGATTTTGCATTGCACAACTCTTGAATAAAAGCTGATCTGGATTTGTTTGTCTAGGTTGTATTTGATCTAGTTGCTGAGCAGTCAGTCAGAAACCCTTGCAGCAGCTTTTGAGCTGTGGCTTTACTGCTTTCTCTGAAAAGTTCAGACTTGAACTCCCTCTGAGTCAAGGGAGAATGGCCATTATCTGTTGGAAGCAGTACAGGTCCTATGATACATGTCTGTGTGTCTGTGACTAGATGAGTTGGCATCATGCAAGAGTACATATGCTGCTGTTTCATTCTACATACCACATTTTACAATGCAGTTGTCATATTGATATAAAAATATGTAATGCCAAGCAGCTGAGTCGTTTATAAAAAGGATCAGTGCATTAATCTTGCCAGTGTTATATTAATAGTATGAAGTTTCTTAAAAATAAGATTCGGTAAAACTACTTTTGCTTTATTAGTTCATTTTAAAACTTAATTTCAAATGTTAATCGAATCTTTTGGCACATTTTGCAAATACAAATATACAATTCCAAATACAAATGCTCTAAAACTTCAGAATTGCAAGGGTTTTTCACCTACCTGCCAAAAATCTATGCAGTTAAGGATTTAGATTCATACTGAAGTCAGCACTTTGATCATGATTATTTTGAGCTTGAGTTATGATTTTCTTAAGAACTGATCCACAGTGAGCTGTGAGCTAAATCATTGCTGTAGATCACCGTGCTGGATTGCTCGGGGAAGGTTGGAAAGGATGGGGGAGGCGAGGAGAGGCTTCACAGACTTAAACTGTTGTGCAGCTCAGTCTTAAACTACTGTTTTTGAGTTGTGATAACCTCATTCATATCTCATGTAGACTTTGACTGAGTCAAGTTGTATATGAAAGAGGAAAGTTTTGTCTTCATTTCTGTTTTGTCTTCATACATAACGTGCTTTTAATACAAGAGATAGAACAAGTGGATTTGCTTCAGCTTTCAGATGCTTGTCTGTTTGCCAAAATCTGTTCCGTGGGTATTACCAATGAAAGACAATAGCAAGACATACAAAACAAAGAAAACAGCTTATGTATAGAGAATAAGCCCCTTAAAATTCCTCATTTAGCAACCTGTGCATACATACTTAGCAAATTGTGTTCTGAGTTCAGTTTTTCCATTCTGGAACAGTGCTTTTTCACTGGAAGCAGAACTGGCTACTGCCAGTGACAAAAAAATATCTCAGCTGTCACTTATATTACTTCTTTTTTATGTAAGGTTCTCAAATCACTATTTATTTTTTTTTTGGTCACATAACTGATTTTCCCCACCTGTCACCTTGATTAAAGAATGGCTTTGAAAGGAAAGGCAGGTTTCTGTTTCATAAGTGTATTTGGATGTAGAGCTGTGCATTCAGGCATGAACTCGGCACAATAAGTAGTGACAAGGAAAGGAAAATTGTCAAGAATGCAACTTGGCATTTAGAGGGGGAGGATGCTTTTGGTGGAGAGGGGAACCTGAGTACATGTATCAGGCACCAGCTCTTGCCAGTACTTTGTACTGGAGAAGTCACGGTGGTAAACAACTGATCTCAGTACATATTTCTACAACACCATAGTGATCTTTCATCGATCTGTTGGCTCCGCTTTCTACTGTGTAGACATGAGACTATTGCAGATCTGGGGTCTTTCCAAGAGAATTAAACAGCTGGTCCAAGTTACTAATCATGAGTAATGTAAGCTTTTAAATAAATTCCGCTTGATTGCTGTGTGATATCTAAGTGTAAAAGTGACACCATTGAGCTTAGACCTAGTTGAGTTCTGATAGTGGGCGAGATAATCCTTCTCTGTGGGCTGCAAAGCATTTGGGATTCTTCTGGATGAAAGGTACTACATAATGCAAGCTATTATCATTAGGAACAGAGGAAGAAATTGCATAAGGTAGGTGGAAGGCATTTGATAATACAGGGGGGAAAAGAGAAAAGTATTTGTGTAAGGAACTCAGCAGAAATGTCAGTCCTTGCCCTGTGGAGTTTTTGATCCAAAGGCTCAGTTCTTCATGTGTGTGCTCCATTTTTACTGGAGTTAGCTTCACTGCTTGAAGCAGGGGGGTGTTTGTGTCTTTGAAATTAGTTCTAAGCAAGGGGTCACAGGATGAGAAACTAGTGAACAAATTAGAGCAGGTAAAATTTAAAAATGTCAAATGATAAGGTAGAATGAGATGGGATTTCTTGGCACAGATGGAATCTTTATCCCATGGGTATGTTCTCTCTTCCATTTGCTCTTTTGGGAGAGCCTGGGCATTTCTTCACTTAAAATAACAAATTTCTGCAATCTGATACAGTGCATTTGTTTCCTTGGCTATATAACTGATAACATTTCCCTCCTGTGCTCGTGCACTGTGCAAGGAGTTTGACTCCAGAGTAGAAACCCCTCGGTTCTCAGTTTCAAACAAGTTTTATGGTCACGAAGAGTAGAAACCTAAATGATCAAAACAGAGGACTGTTTTTAAAGCCAAAGAATAGTTAGAGCATAAGTGGTTGTGCAGGAATGGGTTGTAAGGGAGAATGACTAATCTCTACCTGAGTCTGAAAACTCTCTTTAGAAAGGCAGACATAAATCCTGTGCAGTGTAGGGTAGGGAGGAGTATGCATACAGACTGTTTTTTATCAGTCTTAGAAAAATAATAGAGTAAATACCAATTGCAATCTGTTAATAACATTGTGTAAACGAACTGTTGGAATTATTTTCTTTCTCAGTCCATAGAACAGCATACAGACTTAAATGTCAATTGATGTAATAGTTTTTGAGAGAGTAGTTATGACAGGGAGAATTAAACCAATGTTCAAAATGAACAAAACTGGAGTATGTTTTAAGGTTCAAAACATGCATACATCTTGGTTTCCTGAATGCAAAGACTGAAATGCCAGAAGATTAAACTAGTTTTGTGGTATTTCCAGCAAGAACAAAGTGAGGTCTTTGGAGTGAGTCTGGAATTTGACCACTGGACCTTGCACCAATTAAAAATGTATCTGGGACTTTAGATGGTTCTGAACTCAGTGAACTGTTAGAAATTATTAACTAGTCTCTCCCAAGAAAATAATTACATATAAATAAATTCATATTAGTAAACTGTGGATGAAGTTAATGCTGGTAAAGTTGTGTGTTTATTATCTCTCAAGTCTCTGTGGACTTTCTAGGACTTCATGGGAAGAATGAACACCTCAAGTTTCCTCCACTGCTGTAGTGTGTTAATGTTTTCCAGTAAACATTGTGATTTAAAATAGTTTGGAATGGTTAGGAATAGTTCACTGGTGAAGTCAATAGGTTTTTCACTTCTCTCAGAGCAAAGAAAATTCTAGGACTTTAATTATCCTAAATTTCATTGCCTGTGTCTTCTATATACCAGTAGCAAATATGTTTCTCTGTTACAAGAATTTCCACCTTGTAAAATCATGTATTTTTGCATGGCAACGCTCATCAGAGCTGTGAATAGTCACTAATTCAGCAAATTCAGATTATTTTTATATATATTAGATTCCTAGACTGGAACATCTGTTTGTGTCAGGGCCATCCTCGCAGCTTGCCTGGTCCTGTGCCAGCTGTTGCCAGAGCAAGTCCCCAGCATGCCAAGAACCCCTTTTGGCTGCAAGGAGAGATCATGGGATGGCACCGTTTCCCCTGCACTGCTTCCATCTCTGTGTGGGACCCATCTTCTCAGAGAACTGCTGGGGCCAAGACAGGAGATCCAAAGAGGAGAGTTAGGAGCAAGCACTTGGATACCTTGGATAACAGCAGAATTTCACGCTGGATCACATTTGTGCGATCTACCTGGCATTCTGGCATCTCTTCTCGCTTCCTGCAGTGGCAATAGTGCCTAGGAGGCAGAAGAGTTGGTGTGACCTGAGAAGATGCTGCATATATTTTGGTTGTTTTTCCCTGGCTGTAGACCCTCTGAGAAGAAGAACAGAAATTAGAGAGAAAGAATAGGCAGAGCGTTCAGATGTTTATGTGTAATAAATTCAAGACAAAGACTAGTAATATAAAATCTCTGCTGCTGTGTGATTATCTCTGGATAGTCTAAGTGCAACGTTGCATCCTTTTTTCTTTTGTTTTTATAAATTGAGGATTGTGTAGCAAACGAGAGCTGAAATCTACATGTTGAGACGATTAAAGTAATTATGCTGTTTTTCAAGACACTGAATTTTCGAGGTGAATTCATACTATATAATGTAGAGGCTTTACTTCAACAACAGTGCTGATTTTGTTCTAAGCTGTGACTGTGGTTAGAGTAGTTTCTGAATTTCCAATATTGATTGTTAAGTTAAATAAAATGACTTTTTTTTTCTAACAGAACAAAGGGGAGTGTTAGGAAGTAGTTGTAAATGAGAGTGGGGGGTTTTTGACACTTTATTTCTTGTGCAACATTTCTGCAGTTCATGGATATCGAAACAAGGAAAGCTGGGAGGAAAATTCGCTCAGCTTCTGTTTGTGAGAGGCCATTGTGGTCTGTACAGGGTTCTTGCAGGCAGTGGACTCATCTCATGGGATGAGTGGGTCTTATTTCCATAAGCTTTCTTGGGTTTGTGAGTTTTTTTCAAAATAGCTATGTCAATTAGGTGGTTTAGAGAGATCTGAGCAAATCTTAGCCTCTCTAAGCCTTTTTTTTTTTTTTTTTTTAATCTTTAAAAACATGTCTAAAAGAAATGTCGTCTCAAATAGAAAACTTCAGGAAAGAGAAAAGGCTTTATAGTAGTAGCTTTGTAGTAACTTCATTTAATGCAAGAGCTTTGTGGATTGTTTTTCCCCAGCTGTATGTACAGAACAATGTTAAGTGAAACATGAACAAGCGTTCATGTTAAAACTGTGTAACACTGGAAGCTGAGGTGTTTCCTGAAGTGTGGGTTAAACTGTTCTGAGGCAACTTTTCCTTAAGCCAGGAAATGCAGATCTTCCAGTGAAATTGTTTCCATGGGAGGTTTCTGCCTAACCTTCCAGGTGGAGAGTTGGAAAGTACACACATCATTGTGGAGGTGCCCAGCAATTGGTGTTTGTGAGCCGGGTCTGCTGAAGGCAGTGCCAGCTCACCGGGCAGGTGCCACTCGGCAACAGGGTAAAACCACCAGGATTTACCCAGAGGAGTTTCAGCCAGTCCAGTCTGAAGTGCAGAGAAACATTTGCCTGTAGTGTATGAAGAATGAAGTTGAAAATAAATGTTTCACACATAATACTTCTTTTCTCTGCTGTTTTTGGGGTGGAGGGGAACATAAGTTGTTGTTACATCATTAATTATGAATTCTGTTTTTCTTTCTTGTTTCCAATTTGCAGTGTGTGCTGTACTTGTGGGCCTTGAAAATCCTTTACCCCAAAACACTGTTTTTACTTCGTGGGAATCATGAATGTAGACATTTAACAGAGTATTTCACATTTAAGCAAGAATGTAAGTCTATCTAAATCTTTTTCCTCTTAACTCCTTTTTCAACAACTTAATTTGTTACTTCATGAGTATTTGATCCTGGTTCACCATCAGCAATTTTTCCTGTACTTTTCATGTTTAACTGTCATTAATTTTAAATTGTAATCAGTGTTCCCTGAGGGGGCAGTCATCTCTCAGTAGTGTGGAAAGGAAGAGGTCAACCCCCCCACAGCAGGTAGTGACCAACTGCCCATACAAAGTTTGGGGTGTCCCTTGGTGCTGCAGGTATGAGACGCTTGAGCTTGCCAGCCTGGCTTGGAAAGCATCCTGGGACTGCTGTGGGGCCATCTGGGCCTGGGTGCTCTTGGCAAACTGTGCTGCTGCTCCTTTCTGCAGCAGCTGAGGGTTTGCTGCCCCACGCAGCAGCCTGGCAGCACAGCCTGCTGGCATGCCAGCCTCCAGCACCTCTGTCACCGATCCGTGATTGCCAGGGAAGGAGGTGGCATATCACTGGGCCCCGTCTGCAGGAGAAAAACACAAGGAGTTGTTATTTTGTTTTTTCATTTTCCTTTATGTATAACATTTTCACATTTACCCTGTAAGTAGGCTTAAACTTTTCGGTATGCTCTTGATATGAATTCCTTTCTGTGTTGCAAGGAATGATACAGCGACACATAAAAACTCATTAGATGTAGACCTTCACTTGCACAGTGACATTGTAAGCTGAAGCTACTGCCATAAGTCTGTGTTTCCTTTTTAGCATCGGGGATAAAGGAAATGTTAATAGGCTCAGAGGCTTCATGGTTTACTGATTTAGTATGCATATTGGTAAATTAACATTTCAGCATCGGTGTACCACCTCGTTCATTTCATAATGGCATTTCTGGAGATAATTAATGGCAAGGAACTGGACTAAAGTTCTGACTGCTTCACAGAGGGTATATTGAGTGATAATGTAATAGATGATAACCGTTCAGCAGACATTTTAAGACTTGCAGTACAGATTTCATGGCAGATTATAATGGTATATTAAGTTGTTTATGTACAGTTTTTTAGAAAAATTATAATAAACTTGGCAGAACTTTTATTCATTTCACCTCAGGATATGAAGAATTTTTCTGGAAGTGAAAGACAATAATCATGAAAAATTCTTTAAATGAAGCAAACTTTCAGTATGGTCCCTTGTGCAAGATAGACTAGTGAGAGCAAGATTGAGATATTAACCACTATTGTTTTTCTTCTTAAATATTAATGGCACTTCCTGATACTATCTTAATCTTTAAAAGGTAAAATCAAATATTCAGAACGTGTATATGATGCCTGCATGGATGCCTTCGACTGCCTTCCCTTGGCTGCTCTGATGAACCAACAATTCCTGTGTGTACATGGTGGCTTGTCTCCGGAGATCAACACCTTAGATGACATCAGAAAAGTAAGTCTTTTCAGTGTTATCTATTAGCACAGTGTAAGCACACCATCTGATGATTCCTTGTGCTTTATTAGGAATTCTGCACTTTCTTGGAGAAGATACAAAAATAGCTCTAGAAAAACTTCACAATACTTAAAAGATATAACAAAAAAGTATCGTATGATTTCAATGAGTATAATCAGTATTTTTTCTCAGAGTAGTCAAGAATGCCATTCTCAATAGGTTCTGCCACATTTTTAATAGTTCTGCACTTGAGTGCCTAGCAAATTGTCCAAGTGAGGCTTAGTAAGTTTGTACTTCTATGTATACTCTTGTGTTCCAAGAAGTTTCTCAGAAAATTCATGAAAGTTCAGAGAACAATGTCAAACAGTTTCTTCACATAATCCAGTGTTGTTACATGTTATCAAGGATTAATTTTTTCAGATGTTTTCTAGAAGAGATTTCAGTTGATATTTCCAAAAGGAGATACTTGAACTGTTAATTCTTAGTGATTTCAGCAGGAAAAAAGAATCTTGTTTCTTGTTTGCAGTTTGAGACTTGCAAACATGGATATATACTTCTGAGCTATAAAGTTACTGAAAGGTAGTTTGTATTCTGAGGTTAGTTTGTAGTCTACTAAGAAATTAATATGGTTGAAGAAAAACAAACTTGAGCCAGTAATTACATGTTTGGTTTAAAAGCAATTAGGTTAAGATACTAACCGCACTTTAAAAAATTACTGAATGTAAAGTTTTGTTTCTGAAGTAAAGGTTTGCATCTCTGTAAACAAAAGTACTTCCTGCCTAAAAATTAGCTGGCTTTGCAGCAACATAATGGCAGGGTAAAGGTGTTTAGCTCTCAGATTCTAGATTAGGTTCATTAACATCTTCACCTTCTCTCTGCCCAACCCAGCAGGTTTATTCATCTTTGGTGATCAGCAGCAACTGGGTCTGCATATTTATGAATTTTTGTTTAATTTAAATGAATTTTAATTACATAAGCATGAATTGGAGAGGACTGAAATAAGTTAGAAGTGTAGGTATACTGCGAATATTTCAAGATGGGAATGCAAGGGTAAAAATTGTAGAGGTCTCTTATTAAAGCTTCTTAACTGAGTGTTAAACATATAAACCCAATTTTTTCTCTTTGGATTTTTTTCCAGAGGTGGGGGAAAGTCTGTTATGTGTGCTACTGAATCATTACTTGATCTTTCCTGGTCAGTGCAGAGAATGTTTTGGACTGCAAGCCTTATTCATACGTCCATTTTAACAGGGGTATTCTTACATGAAAAAATTCTTGCAGATAACAAATGATCTTTTTATATTAAAGAGTTCTTACAGGAGAATGCAGGTTTTTGTTATTTCCCTATTTTGCTATACTTTATCTTATTTGCAGTATTATTGTATATAATTTGAAGTTTAAAATACACACTCAGGCCAGAAAGAGGAGTTTTTAGCTGCTTAATTGGGGTTAAGGTTATGAGAGCACCAAGAATTTAATGGAAAGATGCTGTAATGCAGAGATACTGGCTTGATATTTAAATACAACTTTTTTGTGAAACGATATATAAATTAAAATGGGAATTTGCATTGGAATAGCTCTTGTATTTTTTCTTGAGACGTCTCACTCACATAAAGTGAGTGCCATAAGGTTTGAAAAGCCACAAAATACAGAACTACTATATTCCCTCTTGTCCAGTGGACTGCTTGCAAAAACCAGCAGAAAAGGGGGTAAAAAGCAAACAAAAATTTGTGTAAAATGGGACTCCACTGTATCTCTTAATTTTCAATTTTATCTGTTCTTTCTCCTCTCTCTGTGTTAACAAGGAATGTTTTACAGTTACCCAAAATCCATTGCTTTAAAGCTGAAGAACTGTTTGCATTGGGTCTCTGTTTGCCTGCTCATGAAATGAAAAACTGTAATTTGGCTTCAATGTTTCTGTGATACACAGTTGAAAGAAGTTAGTATTTTTTTGTCTCCTATTTTTCTTAGTTAGATCGATTCAAGGAACCACCTGCATATGGACCTATGTGTGACATTCTGTGGTCAGACCCCTTGGAGGACTTTGGAAATGAGAAGACTCAGGAACACTTTACTCACAACACAGTCAGGGGGTGCTCGTACTTCTACAGGTGATTATTACTGCTTTGGATAGATTTCTGTGGGTGACCTTCTTCTGTTTTTGCAGTATAAATGTTTGCTTGAACTTTGTGGGACTACTTAGATAATTAGGCCTTTTTTTCTGCAGACTAGCCTTGCTTTCAGGTAAATTCACGCTTGCTTTATTTGCACTTCTTTCTTCAAGACACAACTAGGAAACCCTAAAGGACTTAATTTTATTCACCAAAGCCTGTGTATTTTGCTTATTTCTGTTCTTGTAAGTTAGACAATGAATGTGTCACTTCTAAAAAGTGGTACATAATGCATTTGTAGTTTGAAAATTAAAACTTAATTTCAAATGAGAGATTCCAGCATTGGAAAATTGATTACCTATTGTTCTGCAGGGTAAGTAAAAGTTGTGATTTTTCCCTCACAGGTACCTTTTTTCTCTCAGTTTGATCAAAATTTTGTTTATGTGTGGGAATAATTCTTCCCAAGAAATTCAGGGTTTGAACAGCATTATTAAATTGAACTTACTAAGAGCTAAAATGCAGACAAGTGCCTGTAATGTTCTGAAGAAACATGTATGGACTTAAATGCAAAGATGCCAAGTTGTAATTCATTTTGGAAATTATTGCATTCTATTGATATTTGTTAGTAAAATATAGCTGTGAGAACATTCCTGAAAATGTAATAATAATGGGGATAGAAGGACATCTAAAGCAAATCTGTGGTTAGTTTGTGACTATTTCAGTGAAGCTTTCTTCTGTGTCTTTTATCATAATTGTTCTTTCATTATTGGGAATTTTTTCAACTCTCTCTGTAATGCGTCAGAAGACTGTCTCCTGTACAACAGAGAGGATTTCCTTGGGTGCTGGGGGATGTCCCACTGTCTCCTCTCTGGCAATGCACAGGGAGACCAAAGCAAGCCCCAAAGTCCCTGTTTCCCAATTGTGCCTAGGTGCTGACTGCTGCCTTTCTCCATTTCCAGTGGTGAGCAGGTTGCTTTGTAGGCCAACTCCTGTTGGTCACCAGACAGAAGACACCCCCTTAGCTGTGCTTGAGCTAATGATGAAGAACCTCTCAAGCACTACTTCCATTCTCTCTTCATCATAGGATCATCCTGTGTTACCTCATGAACAGTGGTGGTGATTACATTGTACTTTCCTCAGACAGTATAGGGATTTTGAGGGATTTGAACTATTTTGTTTGTTTGTTTGTTTGTTGGGGTTTTTAATTGTTATGGTAGTTAAGAACAACATACAAAGATACCAGAGTAGCAGAAGCATCGGGAGAGGACATTAAATGGCAAAATGAGCAATGTATTCAGTGAAATCTCAATTAAAAAATTCATTTTTATTCAGGAGAAATGTGAAGATGCTATTGAAATGTTAAGAGGTTGTTGAACTTTTTGAAGGGACGCAGTTCTCCTTCAGCCCATGCTAGCAACACCCAAGTCTAAGTTTTCTCAACAAACTCAGCAGAAAGAATCCAGCTCCTTTAGTTGTCTTAGAAAGGTCCGGAAGGTGCTCCATACATGTGTTTGGGCTCACTATGAAAGGGAGTGTCAAACTGTTGCAAACAATTGATCCTTGCAGAAATAGGTTTATGACTGAGGGATAAAATCATTCCGCTTCCTCTCAGCAGCACCAAATATTGGAGCCTGCCTGGGACTAATAGAGCGATTAATAGTGATTTCTCCATGTGAAAAGCCTGGCAAACATGCCTTGTGCTTAAATACAGAGCTGTGTATATACTGAAACACCTTTTAGATTTTAGACTGTGGTTTTTTTCAGAGGTCTGCTTCAATTAAAGTTTCCTTAAAATACGTATCAGTTTCCCCCAGAAAGTACATCAGACCTCTAGTCTTGTGTCCTTACTCATATTCAGAAGAGTGCATGTTTCAGGAGAAGAAGAAATACTTAGAAGACACCTAATTATCAGGTCATGTGTGAGGGACATTTAACTGGCTAATGATTCAAGCAGACAGCTGGCTTCAGGTCACGTTATCTGAGATTATATAAAGGCAAGCATTCATTTTAAAAGAAGTGCCTCGTTGCTCTGGAAAGTGATTAATTACTTACCTAACGATAATACCTGGCAAAAAATGTTATCCATCAGTGTGCAGTGCCTAGTGTCTAATCTTCCTTGCCTTTTCTAGTTACTTACTGAGAAAAGAAATTAATTTCCCTAAACAGGCAGCTCAGTCTGTAAAGAAGGGACTGAGTTATGCAGTCCTACTTCAATAATGTCTGTTAATAGGATGACTTTGTTTATTATTCAGTGAATAAAATGGTACAATAACTCTCAGGAATTTCCATGAGAAACAGGTTCAGTCTCAGGAAGAATTTCTTCACTGAAAGGGTGGTCAAGCACTGGAAGGGTTGCCCAGGGAGTTGGTGGAATCACCGTCTCTGGAGGCGTTCAGGAAACAACTGGACATGGCACTTAGTGCTGTGCTTCAATTGACAAAGTGGTGATTAATCAAAGGTTGGACTTGATCTTGGAGGTCTTTTCCAACCTTAATGATTCTGTG
The DNA here is from genome assembly GCA_013400415.1 of Scytalopus superciliaris. Taxonomy (NCBI): domain Eukaryota; kingdom Metazoa; phylum Chordata; class Aves; order Passeriformes; family Rhinocryptidae; genus Scytalopus; species Scytalopus superciliaris. The sequence continues at coordinate 149,221 of VXBX01002107.1, forward strand.
GTATCTGACTTGGCAAGATAAACTGCTACTTATCATCTTGATAATGTCTTCTTGCAGTGATCAGAAAGCTTCAAGAGGTCAGCTGGACTTTTTAATCTCTGAAAATAATACTAAGATATGGAGAGTCAGCCACTAAGCAGGTTTAGTCCTTTGTTGAGGTGTGGAGAAAAGTCTCCCCTTTCTAAGCCATGCTAGGATGGGGAATGTAATTTCTGTAAGATTTCTGCATGGATGAAGAATTAAAATGTTCTTTGATCACATTTGGACAAAGTTGTTATGAACATACATGGTCTTATCCATGAAAATTTGTCATTGGATCCACATCCAACTTGTTTCATTTCCCTTGTGTCTAAGGTGTGCTAAAGAACATTGACAGTTTGGTTGTGCCACTGAGTTAATTAGTTAGATAGTGTTAATTAATTATTGTCTTGCTCTATGCAAAGTATATCAAGGGCTTCCTATCAGGACTAAGCACATATGCAAGGTTGACACTTGCTTTTCTGGGTTCATCTATGTGATTAAGACTTGATTAATTACTGCTCAGAAGTAGAGCAGATACTTTTTGTACAGGCATGGTGCTCCAACCTCTAGGGTTTTCTTAGTGAGATGAATATTGGTTCTTAAGCAGTATAGGCTTATGAAGCTTTGAGCTTTATAAATCTGTTTGACTGTTGACTACTTTGTTGTATTTTTCCAAAGCAAAAAAAAAAAAGCAAAGTCAGAAATGGCAAGAGTGACTAGCATTGCAGACTCCTCTGAGAACTTTGTTTGCCAGTGAAGAAGCCACTGGATAACTGAAATGGTTCAGCCTTATAGATACTCTGTGGTACAGTAACAATTTTGGCCCTGCCAGCACATCATTTCAGTGGTGTACTTGACATGCAAGTTAAGTTTGTGAGTATGCAAACACTAGAGAAATGTCTGCTGAAAGCTTTTGAAGACTGTAGTGTGTTTCAGCTCAGGGTGGAAGGCACAGTTATATGAATCTTTTTCTTTTGCCCACTTCTTCACCCTTCCTTCTCCCAGGCCAAAAGCTTTTTGCTGCCTTCAGATTATCTGCCCAGAAATACTTACAGAATTGCTCATCAGACCTGGGAACACATCCAATTTTAAAAGCATGACTCTGCAAAGAAGATGTGTGTTTATTTGTTCTAATCCCATACAGTTTCCTGTTCTACTTCCCAGTGCAGCTCTGCAGACAGCACTGCTGAGAGCAAGAAAAAGCAGGTGGAAAGGGATGTTCTGGGAGCTTCTTAAGACAGCACAGCAGCAAAAGCATTTGCCTTTGGATGCTCAAATGTGAGGCCAGTGGGTTTTGCTGAAAGCTTAATTTTATATTTTCATTGTAATCTTAGAGAAGCTTTTGGACTAAATTTGAATGACCTCTTTTTAAAGAAATGTTTACACCTCTGTTTTAATGATATGATGGAGGATATGAAAGAAAGTTATGTTAATTCCATCCCGTTTTTCCAGTTATTGGTGGAAGAACAATGTGAAAACATTTAGCATTTTTTATTAGCGAAGTATTGCTTCTCTTCCAAAACTGCATAGAAGATCATGCAAAAAGAGACCTCAGAACTAGTAAACTATGCATGAGACATTTTAATGAAGGAAGGATGCCAAAGAAGGGAATATCAGAGTCACATACTCCATGGGGAATAACATCTCCCTAGCTTAGCAGAGTGTTATTTTGTTTTCTCTGTGAGTCACCACTCTTCCATGATTCAGCATGACACATGAAGGCAGAAGGCTGGGTTGCTCTGGAAAAGCCTGTTGCGTGGGGGATTTCTGTTTGTTTGTTTTCCCTCTTGGCCAACTGCTTTATTTCTGGCTCATCTGAATTACAGTCTGGGCTCTGCAAAGCAGGAACAAGGAGAAAGTATTTCTGAGAGAGTAATGCTCAGAGAAACTAGTAGGGAATTTGATTACAAGACAGTCATTTTCATTAGAAAAATTAGGAAAAAATTTTCCAAGCAGTAGTAATTTCTGTAAAATTTCTGGTTTTTTCTGATAACTTTTGCTGTAATCTCCATTTTGTTGGCATTTTGCAGGACTTCCTGCTTTTTACCTGAAGGACACGTATTTTTGTGTTGAGGAATATAGTTTAATAGAAAGCAAACAGATACTGAGGAAGTGCTGTATGGATAGCTATGGACAGCATATGTAATACCTGCATGTGGAGGAAACTTTGCTTCTCCCCAGCCTTGGCTTCAACAAGGAGCTGAAGAAAAATGCCTGTGACTTGTTTTGTTTTTTTCAAAATAAAATATCCAGATAGACTGTTTCTGGGTTGTAGTAGTCTGGGTAATAGAACTGCTGGCACATTGCAGATCCCATCCTATTCACTTAGAAGAAAAGATGGCAGGAAGGTATATTTTTTGTCAATTTGCATGGAGCACTGTGTGGCATCTCTTCCTTAGTACATGTGGGTCCTGTAGAACCAGCCAAATTCTGCTAGTAGAACTCTATTTTCCACAGGCTTAGGAAGAATAAGATAATTGAGGAACAAAAAAACCCTCCACTTCTGTACTTGAAATGGAAAGAAGAATTTAGCATGTCTATTTAAGAGCATTTTTTACCACACCATTATATCTTCTGTAAAAGCAGTACTTAACACTGGATGAAAAGAATGCTATAGGGGAAAAAAAAGTAATAGCCTAGACATTTGGAACAGCTGCACTGATAATGAACATAATCAACTGTCTATCAGATTTTTCCTTATAGACCCCAGTTTTCAGAAGTTAATGTAAAAATTTCTAAACAAAATGTACCATAAGTCTACATTTAGTCACAATTAATTATGAAATGTATGCAAATTAGTTCTCCTTTTCCAGTGGTTTGAATGGCAACCTGTCAGCTTTTGAGATCACTGTAGTTGCCAAAACGATAGCCCACATAATTTGGGAATTGAAATTACTTTACAATGGCAATCTTTTTAGACAATTCCAAATACCAAACCTGCATCTGAGAATATATGCTAGATGGCTCAAGTCCAAAACCAGCAATATAGCATTCCATTGGGTTTGTAGCCGCTAGCTGCAAATGACATTTCAGCTTCAGAATATCCAGGAAGGCTGGAAGTAAGTAGTACCATTTCGATAAACTGAAGGAAGATGATGCATTAGATTGGTGGGGGCATTTGGGGTTTGGTTTTTTTTTTCTGTTGTGAGTTTTCATCTTGTCCATGCATGAAGTTAGAAACTGATAGGGCTGTTAATTGATTGCAAATGGGCACTGAGGGTAGTCCATGATATCATGCCTGGGACAGCAGTTTTTTTGTGTAATATATATTTGATATTGGGGTTTTTTTTAATCTTGCTCAGTATATTTAGGACAGCTTTAATAAAAGTATTGTGCATAACAGTGTTACTGTATGACTTTATCTTGCTAATAAAGGTACTGCAAAATAGTCTGCTCTTGCCAGGGTCTTTGATAATGCACACTGTTCTTAGCATAATACCTTGCCATGAGTTACAGTTGGAGATTCAGAGGCTCTGCAAGTCTGTTTGTGTTATTTACAGGCACAGTGTGAGCACAGAAGGGAACAGCCTCATGTTGTGCCAGGGGAGGTTTAGATTGGATATTAGGAGAAATTTCTTCACAGAAAGAGTTGTCAAGCATTGAAACAGGCTGTCCAAGAAAGTGGATGGGTCACCATTCCAGGAGGTATTTAGAAGACATGTAGAATGCTGCTTATGGACACGATTTGGGGGTGGGCTTGGCAATGCTGGGTTTACAGTTGAGCTAAAGGATCATTTCCAACCTGAATGGTTCTGTGGAAATTCCCCAACACCTTCTAATTCCTTCTTTCAACCCTTCTGTCCTATTATTTGAACTAGAAGAGAGATGAATGGATGGCGAAAAAAAAAAAAATTATGACGACTGGATGTTACCACAGGGTATATTTTGGTTTTTTTCCAGCTATCAGGTAACATTTCAGAGCTTTTATGCCAGATTGGTGCTTTTTGTCACCAGTTTGGGGCTTCTTGGGCAACAGTTTTGATTGTTGTTCTCTGACTTGGCCAGCAACTTGGACAGATAATTGTAACATTTACATGTCATATCCTGGGCCTCATATCCAAGAAAATCTGTGTCCTGGTCCCAGTCTCAGGTCAGATACTGCTTTGGAGTAGACTGCACTCAGAAGGCAGCTCAATTCTCCGCCCATGCCAGTCTGTCCCTCCACCATGTCACCTTCAGAGCTCGGGCACTTGGAGCTGGTCAGGCTCACATCAGACACAGGGACACAGGTCAAACTCCTTTATCTGGCCAGCCTGACTAGCAGCACCAGTACTGGAAGTAAAGTCAGATAGTGACAGGAAGTGGGAACACTTGGTTTCTCCCAAGGTTTAATGTTCTAAATGCAACTCCTTTAAGCTAGTAGCGAGGACTGTTCCAATACCTTGCTGGTAACTGACACTGAGTTCATCAGTGCCTTTCAGATATTGGGTCACTGGGCTGCAGGGATGTGGATGTGACCAGCTGCAACCTCACAGGGTTGCCAGCTTCCCACCCCGCTGAAAGGGCATGAAATACCGAGCAGTCACCTGAAGGACTGCTTGTTTTCAGGGGTGAGAAATAAATCTGAATAAGGCAAAACAAATTATATGGGACTGACTTAAAGAGGGGGCAAAAGGGAAGTGCTCTAGATGGGGTCTGGATCAAGACTCCTGCCCCTTGGATGTTTTTAAGGGGCCTGGAAAGGTTCTGCCTGTGAAGTATTTTTCATTCCAGCACCACTTCTTAACTCTCTTCCACACATATTCTTTGTTGTGTTTTGCTCTGCCACAACTGGCTTTTGACAGGGGAAGAGAGGAAATGTTGGCTTTCTTGGATTCTGCATTAAATTACTAAGAGGACAAGAGAGGTTTTCCTGTCTTGTAGTGATAGGTGGCCATTGTGCTTGTTATCCTGCAGTAGAGGCATGGAGAGTCATCAGTAGTTTAAAAGCAGGTCATTACAGGAAAAAAAAAAGTTTGAAAGCAACAAAAAAATTAAGTAATTTTAAGTTCTGTAGCATTTAAGTATAATTTTAAATAGCTTTTCTCTGAAAACTTAGTATTTCACACTTGTGCTGTCAGAACTGCTGTGTTCTGTTTCTCTTGCATGTGATTTCCATGTGTTCAATGTCTGAAACAGAAAGAGTAATTTTCACAGTGCTCAGGTATTAAGAAAGGTCTCCTTTCATTCTCCTTAAACGCAGCGGGGTCCATTTGCAGTGAAAAATATGATAGAGGTTCCACCATCACAATTTTCACCTTATGAGTCTGTTTTCACTCATACAGTAGAACATGTCTTGGAAACATGTATTCAGTGGGCACTTCGGGGCAGTTTCAGAAGTCACAGGATTTACATTTTGATTTGCCAGGGGGAAAGACAATTCTTGTTTATCAATGAGATAAAGTTAAGGAAGATCAAATATCCCCAGTTTGGAGACTGATTTGTCTTTCTTCTTTCTGTCTCTTTCCCTCTCTTTCCACTTACCACCTTATTTTCTGGCACCCACAAGCAGCCAGTGTTGGTAGGTGAGGAGGTTTTGTGTTGCGAGCAACCATTCTATTACATTTCACTTTTTTGGAATACGTTAAATCTTAGAGTAATACAAGAAAGTGCTTTTCTTTCTGCCAAGCCATAGGGTGATTGTTATATAATGAACTGCCACTTTTAGCATTCCACTCGATGCAGTTCTGAGGTGGGATTAAAATAGAGACTTCTGCTAGTGTTGTCTCTCCTGAAATCTGCCTGCAGAGCAGGGGCTGATTTAATGAATGATGTATGTTGCATGATACAGTTTTGAAAACTCTGATAGTAGTGCTTCTGATAATGCCATAATAATTGGTGCTGTTATCTTTTCCAACAGTTACCCAGCTGTATGTGAATTCCTGCAGCACAATAACTTGTTATCCATACTCCGAGCTCATGAAGCCCAGGACGCTGGGTAAGTATGTGTGGGAAGGGGGCAGTAATAATGTATAGTGGCTTACCAGTTCCAAACAGAGAGCAGAGAGGAAGAACGGGTGAGGGACAATGAAATAGAAAACTGAAAATTAAGTTGCAACAGCCGTCACCTTTTGTTAATGCTGTAAAAATATACACTGGCATTATGGTGTCTTTAATATTACTGGGTTATGGGACTTAATGAGTCTTTATATACGCTGCTTATTTAGCCTTAGAGATTTTAAGTGACATAAAATGACCAAAAGTTATTTTGATGCCAAACTTGGAAAGAAAAACAAATTCATCTCAGAAAAATATGTTTTGCAAATGTGCCAGAGACTTTTGACACACAGATTGCCATCATGCCTGGTAAGTAATTTGGCTCATGTAGGCCAGACCTGTCATCTTTCAAGTCTTTCACAGCTACCTGAAACTTCTGAGCCTACTGCTTTTACACTTCATAAAAATAAAAATTACAGAATTCAATAGCCACAAATTTTTGTGTGCAGGAGTATCATTAATGAATTTAAGGAGTTTAAGACATTGTGTGCAAAACCAGTTCAGGTCAAGCACCAGGTGGTGTTGATGGCTGCCCAGGAAACTATTGTATTTTATTTTTTGTGCTGCTTTAAAAAATCCTATTATTTGAATTGTACCATACTTGTGAGATATTAATGAAGGATTGGAATCTGAATAAATAGTTATGTGTATCATGCATATATTATTATTGTGCGTGTTTGGAGGTAAAACTTTATGCAATTAGAATAGCAATAAAAGATAAACTAGCAACATTGTAGGAATAAAGTCAATATTCATTATGCATATAAAAATCTATTCTGAATGTTTGAATTGTCACATACTTAAAAACATCAGCGCAATTAAAAGCAAGCTATTACTGTGCCAAAAATACCTGGCATGAAATACCCAGTGGTAATGAAATTTCATTTTTATTGTATTGCTTTCTGATAAAGGGTGAAAAATTAAATTTTGTAGAAGAGATTGCATTGAAACTATACAACAGTTTTAGTGCAACTAGTGTGGATGTTTGCCAGATTCTTCAGTTTCTTGTAGCTGAGGACTAAAGAGTAGTATTTGTGTACTTGTGTCTAAGTACTGTTTGGTTAGTTTGTTTCGAATTACTTGCAGGTTTAATGCTTGATTGATTATTTGTTGGTCCAATAAGCCTTTTATTTTTCATAAGGCAGCAAGGGTAGGTAATGAAAACATGCAGACCTTAATAAACTGGATAATAGACTGGATAAGATTAGACACAGCACTGAAAGTGTTGGACCCCCCTGTTTCCCCTCCCCTTCTCATACTTTGCACTTCCACTGGCCTTGCCATCTTCTGCAGTGGGATATGGATAACGTGCACTTCTCTTCTGAAGGCACTACCCTGCAGCTCTGGGCTGTTTGCTGGTGCTTGCTTCATCCGCAGTCCCACAGAGAAAGGTCTTGGAATGTCCTGGGGTGCATGCCTGTAGAGGCCACATGGCTCCAGGGATAGGCAGCGAGCAGACTTACAACAAAACCCACTTCTGGCTCACTAAATTTCAGACAGAGACACAGGTTTCAAGCATGGTGTGGATCACTGGTCATGCCAATGGATGTAATGAGAAAGCCTGCAGGAAATACTCTTTGCTATGGCTTTTAAACAGCTCATATGTGTGTTTCTCTTTCTTGGCATTCGTTAACAGCCAGTACAGTAAAGTACTAGGGTCTTTCTGCACTATATCTGGTCAGTGACGAATATACATTCATCACTGGGTAATAATTAGTGTCTTCTCTCTCCTCTTAGGTATCGTATGTACAGGAAAAGCCAAACAACAGGCTTCCCTTCTCTAATCACAATTTTTTCAGCACCAAACTATCTAGATGTATACAATAACAAAGGTAAGAATTTAATTCCTGTTAATATACAGTGTACTTCTCTTTACTCAAGTATGTTGAGTTTTTTCCACTCCTTTATTAATCAGTTCATGCCCATTTTCTTTCTCCATTTATTAGTTCATGCTCATTCCATTTATTACATAATACAGACCTAATTAAATCTATTGCAGGCAGACATATGCCTCTGAACATAACTGTATTCTTAATTATGCCTTAGGATATTTCTGTATTTTGACTGCAAGTTAAGTGAATGTTATACAGAAAGCAAAACCAAAAACAGCTCTATTAACTAAGAGAAGTATATTAAAAAGTGTTCTGGGTAAGATATTTAGAGCCCAGTGTTCCTTATAATTAATTATTTGTCCTCTACTTCTTGCCAGCAAAATTAATGGAGTTTGTATAGGCAAACTGCCTAGTCAGTTAACAAACTTTATGATACATTATCAGTAGATAAAAGCATGGGATAGATATTGTCTGTGTTCCTTTATGTTTTGGGCTTCTTAATCCTTGAACACTATAATGTAGAAAGTTAAATATAATTTCCAAAAAATAAAAAGGTTACTGCATAAATAAGAGCTATAGTCACTCTATAAAAACTCCACTGAATTATAAGTGTTTGCAGCTTCTCTGAATTTATTTATTGCATTCCCGGAAATCTCTAATGAACTGGGGGAAAAAAAATCATGTTTCTAAAGATAAAGCATTTTAATAAACCTGTCCTCCTATATCTCTAAATGAGCAGTAATAATCACTCTTTCCTAGTCCCAGTAAAGTTAAAATTATTGGTGTTCCTCTGTCAGGAAAGTAAAATAATTTTTTCTGAATTATATTGTTGAAAGTAGCTCCCTTGCAAAGAGATTGGTTTCTCTTGAGAATGGATATTTTTAATTTGGATGCTTGTTTGCAGAGGAAGTAAGCAATTTTTTTTCAAACTTGCAAAAAAAAGCTTCTTCGGGCATCATTTTGTATTGTTAAATGTATAATCTAAAAGCTGTTGTGCCATGAAGTGTATGCAAGGGAAGGAAACACTTCACTTAGATAATGGGGCTTGTACACTTCAAATTTCTCAATATGCCTGTTAATTTGTGAAAAAATTAATAAATGATTCTGTAAACCGTGCAAACAGAACTGTGGGTAGCTACTTTCATGAAAGTTTATAATGTACGGTCTCTGCTAGCAACCTAAGTGCATCATGAAGCAAGAAAAGTGTTAATTTTCTTGGTAGCATCATTGCTGTTGGTGGGGAAGTGTGTTTACTCTTTGAGTTGGCTGCTTTGGGTCGAAGACTGGATGACCGTGAGCCTGTACAAGGAAGGTGACAGAAAGTGTTCACCTTTTGTTTCTTAATGCATGGAGGCAGTTCTGTGCAATGAAGGCAACGGGTGAATAATGTGAGACCTTGTCCTGAAGGCAAATGTTAAATGTAAAGCAATGATTTATAATGTTCAAAATGTTGAATTTAAAAACAGTGATTGGATGGTAAAGAGCAGTGCCTTTCCATTATCTTTCTCTCAGAAGAGAGAGTCATCTCCCTTGTCCAAGAAACCTTTTTTGGTGGAAGGCTGTACAGGAGCTGGAGTTTCGGTGTGCTTTGGGCAATACCTGCTCTGAGTGAGCTCGGGAAAATCAGCAGTGGGGCAACATCAGCACCTGTGTGCCGCTCTTTAATATATGGCTTGTTGTAAATTTAGAGGCTGACCTTTAGCAGCTTTGTAATGAATTTCCATTGAGTTTAACTGCCTCCTTTTCTCTCGTTAGAAGTTTTGATGCATTATTTCATGTGACTGATGGAACTGGCTCTTGGCATTTAAAGTACATTGTGCATAGTTTTTCATGCTGCGTTGGTCATGCATCTTTATCTGGCTAGTCTTTGGGGGCTTGCTTCCCTCTTCAAGAATAAAACTCACCATCATACTCAGTAAGTCCAAGGCATGGCTACTTGTTGGCTTCCTTGATTTGCAGCTGTTGAATTAACTGGGAACACAGAATTTCTGACTGACTGATTTCAGGAGATGAAGGAAAGCATTTCCATCCAGAGGTACTGCAGGACAGTTTCTCTGGCTGCTGACTCATCGGGCACTGGTGCAGAACCTGATGATTTTTATCATTTGGGGTTTAGGTTATTGTCAGTCCTTGGAAAAGGAGTTAATCTGCTACTAGTAAGTGCCTTCCTGTCATAGTATGCATTCTTAGTGTGCTTCTGGTTGTCAGCTCTGGAAGTCACCCTAAATAATTCCTGAGTGGCTCCAGCTCCCACTGTCATGAAATGGGTCATTTTTAAATGCAGTGTTGTTTAAGATAAATGTATTTTTTAAAAAGCTGCAAGAGGCTAACAACTCTCATTTTCTCCCAGGTGGATAGTTCCCACAACCCATTAAAGCAGTTGTACTTTCTTGTGCTTTTTCAAAGCACTTCAGAAGGAGTAAACCTGATTCCCAACTTTATGTAAGGGCTCCTTCAGTCACCACTGGAGAGCAGCCACTGGGATCAGATATGTCCTCAAAGAGTAATAGAGAGGCAACAATCCCAGACCAAAAGAAGGTTTGACAGGAGTAGCTGAAGACAAGCTACCCCAAACAAGACCATGTTCAGCATATCTGCTGTTAATAATGCTGCTGCGAACCTTTTGCATGGGCTATCTCACAGTATTGACCCACTGTAGGAATCTCGTTTGGCTTTCTCTGCCAAATTCTGGCACCAAGGGGGGTTCTCTGTATCCTTTGGTTACTGGATATTGCCTCATGAAAGCTGTGTGTGTTATTCGTCCAACATGTGGCTGCTGGTCCCATCGCACTCCCAGGCCACACACACGCACAACTTTGGATGCCACAGTGAGCTTTTTCCTTTAGGAGGCTCCTGTCAAGGTTTCCCTGTATAGTAAATGGAGACTGAGGGGCTTTCAGGCGGTGATTCAGAGACTCAGAAACTATCTGGGTATTGGGAGTCTTAAATCCTCCTTTTTCCATTCATCATTATTTCCTTCTATGTTCATTGGCAAAGGGAAGGAATTTTTATTTGTTTTTGGCAACTTCTGAACTAATGTTTGGTGTCTTCATAGCTTTCATTTCTGCTTTCATTTGTATTATTAGAAGGCATAAAGAAAATTATCTTTTAGGTTTATTATTAAAACTTGTTAGAAGAAATATCAGTGCATTGATGACTTTTCTGAGACTACTGCTTCTGGGGGGGAAGCTCATGCAAGAAGATAAATGTTAATTGGATTGTGGTAGTTACCTGTGACTTCAGGCCCTCAGAGGAAGGCTGTGCTGATGGAGGAACTCTGAGAAAGTTGTGTAAGTTCAGATTTACCTGTGGCTTCAAGGGTGCCCATCACTACGAGAAATTGTCTATAGCAAGAGAATAAGAGGGTGCCAAAAATTACAGTATGGTATGATCTGGCCTTGTATCATGTCTAAACTTTTGTTCCTGCATTTGGTATTTCTTAATTAATTAGGACTTACTGTAATGCTGTTCATGACACACACACCCCCCTCACCCCCCAACAAAACAAAAAAAAAATCAAAACAAAAAGTAAAAAATAAAAATCAAGTGAAAGATTTTACAGACGTTCTACAGAGGCAGGAAATGTATTTGTAAAACACTGGCAATACTTTGTTATTTTAGTGTCTGGCAGTTTCTTCAGTAAGTGCAATGCTTCTTGGCTGAGCGAACACTTTTAACTAGCTCTTTAAAGACAGACTATTATCTTTTGAACACTTAAAAAATTAGGGTTTGTAGTAGAGAGAGAACCGTGAGAGAATCCAGAGTTATCAAGAACAAACCCCAACATGCGGCAACATACATGTGTTGTTGCTGAAAGGAAAAACATGATGCAGAGGAACAAAATCTGCAGGAGAGTTTGGGATACTAGAAAATTAAAAAACATCTATAAATCGGCATGCTTGTTAATGTATCACCTAAGTGATACGTCACTGAAGTGTGTATAAAGTACCAGAATGTAAACCAAGGTTACACATTAAGAAATGTGCCTGATCCAAATGGATCTAATAGGAAAATTATTTTTATCTGGAAAAAGGCAGAGTAATATACCTGGAAGACAAGAATGATATTTGAGAAATACTAGCACTTTGGGAGAAAGTAAAGAGATGAAACGTTCTGTTTGCCTATCAGTTTTCTTTAATGCCTTATCTCTGCAGTTATGATGAGTTCTTGTCACAGAAACAAAAGCTTTTACAGAGGAGCTGTCAGGGTATCTAGGCCACCTCATTGCCAAATCAGAGAAGTTTGCCAAAAGTGATTTTTGCAGTCTCTAGATAAAAATCTTGAATGCTGCTCTGCTCTTTCTTTGGAACATGCAGTTGCACATGTAAAATAAAAATCTTCAGAATTCTGTAAGGGAAGATTTTCCCACCTGCAATTAGACTCACTTCTGCACTGGATTATTTAGATCATTACCTTGTATAGTAAATAATTTTTTTCCTTTGATAATGTTTAAACATCTTGAGCATTTTACTAACCCTTATCCTTGATCTGACTTGGGCAGAAAATGCTGTGGTTACTTAGCAACTCTGCTTGACAAGAAGGCAGTGTTCCCAGTTGCACAGTTAATGCTGAAGTTAATTCAGCATTAAATCACAAATTGAAATTCTTTCTTAGGTATGAAGAATTTGAGAGACTTTTCACTGATCTATTTCCTAAATGCAGGATGAGTTTTTTGGAAAAAAAATTAAAATAAAATCAGTTAAATTGTTCACTAAAATTATTTTGAGGTTGTTCATCTAAAAACATTCTGGGCTGGTATTTCTACCATTCTCATTATTTGTTTCCTCTGATGGAAATGTTATCCATTAATTTATACTGAAAAATGGTTTGGCAGATCTTGAAGCAGGACATGTAATGTCTTTGAGAAATTTTGAACTATCTGTGACACATTTTAATGTTGTTCGTGTTGCTTAGGGCCTTAATCCACCTCCAAATATAAAGGCTTTTAAAGCACCATTTGAGATGCCAGAGGGTCTGAGACATCCACTCAGATCTGCCAGGTATGACACATGAGACAGTTGTTCCCGGCTCATCTTTAACCAAAGGACACCAAGGAAGTACAGCACGAGGTGCTTATATTTAACCCTGAGAAGGTTAGAAGAGCTGTCTCCATTTCTAGCTGAAGGAAGGAAGTTTCTTACCTGAACAATTTTCAACACACATATGCCCAGCCTTGGGTGCCTGTGTTAAATGCTTAAAACTAAACTGTACAAATGCTCTTTGCCTGCTGTGTTAGAGTTTCATTTCACTCTGATGTGATTTCAGCATCCAATATTGGATATCTGCACATCTTCACAAAACATTAGCTTTTAAAACTTACTTAAAACAGCACATATCAAAATTAGGTTAAAATGTGTGTGTCTATTAAGATAAGATTCTTGCTGTGGTTGGTGATTATGCATGATAATGGCTGCTGGCTTGGTCTGCTTGGCATCTGTTTGAGTATGTGTTTGGAAAGAAAAGTATGAAGGTTGCAGCCTCGAATAATAGCAAATATTGGAGAGAGTCAGGTTTTTCTCTGTTACAGGTTTCATAACCAAAGGAACCCATCCCACTTTCTTCTGCTCCTCCATGAGTGACTGTGTGACCTCTAGTCTTATAACTTTCAAAAAACTGGTGCTCTTTCAAGGATGCTGGGATCTCCTGTATCTACTTAGGCATCAAGTTAAGGTAGACTAAGAAATGAAGCAGAGATGGAACCCCCAACCTTTTCTGAGCCAACAGAGAGAAAAAAGAGAGCTATGACCAAAAGAAGGAAAGGAGCCAGGGAAACTCCTGCTGATATATTAGGAGCATTTTCTTCTCGATCCAGATGAAGTTTTCTTTTTCTAAGTAGTAGTCAGAACTTCACAACCATAACAAGAGCATGTTTATTTAATGTTAAATACCATCTTCATTAGTTATCTATATAAAAATTTTTTGTGTGCATTGTGCTTGCAAATGACAGATTTCTAATTAAAAATGCCCAAAAATATTTGTGATACTGGTAACTACCCTGCTTTATTTTATACTTTCAAGAGGAGGGTAATTTTGAAGAACTCTCTCTATTATTACCCTGCTCTATTCTATAGTGTTATTTTTCTTAAAGTGGCTTTCGAAGTAATTTGTTGAGGAGATGTGCAGGTCGTTAACAGACAATTTCTAAAAAAATACTATTATCCGAACTTTCTTCTGTAAGATACTGAGGTATATGAATTAATAAAGTGGTGTGAAGATTTTTTTATTATACTAATCTTGGCATCAGTTATCTTCCTTTCAAAGAAAACAACCCCACTAAAGCCACTTATATTTAATTTGGTGTTTTTCAAACTGTTCTGCATATGGTTCAGGCTTTTTCAGACGCCAGTTTTAAAAGTTTGTTGTAGAAATTATTTATTCAGATTTCACAGAATTTAGAAATAGACTTACGGGATAAATTTAAAAAGTAGTGGGAAGGGGAACTACCTCAGCTCACCTCACTAATATGATAAATTTGGAGCTTTAGTCCTCCTAAATGAATCTTCACAACCATTAAGAGGTCCTTTTTGTGTGGTTTTGACTCATTTTTTTCTGTAAAGCCACAAACTATTTATTTTTATTACTTAATTGTGTCACTAATAGAAGAAGAATGAATTTCGATCTGCTGTATGTGATCACAGCCAGAAAGTGGTGGAAATCTTGAGAGCATCAACACTAGTTTTCTCAGTTTTGTTAATAGCGGTACTAAACTGTTTTTGCTTTTATTGAGCATAAATACTTGTATTTCTGCCCGTTAGCAAACGTAGTCTCTGTGTGTATATGTTGACAAGAATGATGCGAATGTTAAATGGTGCAAGACAAATTGTGTTAGTATTGATTCATATTATAGGGAGCACAGTCCTAGAGGTTGAATAATGTGAGAAGCAGGCGTCATCTCTTGTACAATACTATGAATGAAATAAGCTGAAAATGTCCATTGGAAGAGCAGCATTCAAACTCTGAGTGATAAATGCTCCTCTGTTATATTCAAAGTATGATTGTGAGGAGCTCAGATAACTGTGAAATGGGGGTTTGTGGATAGTCTGCTTCATCCTCACTGGTGGCAGATCTCAGAGCTTATGTTCTTCACTCACAGGTATGAATTCACTTATCGGCCCATCTTAATGCCAGGGAAAGCTGATGACACTGCTTTCAGCCTGAAAATGAGTTTGGACTTTACTGACTCTTTATCCTATTGTAACTGCTGTTCAAGTGCTGCTGCTGGATCCAGTGGGTGAAAGCTGGTGAGCAGCTCTGCGGGCTGTGCACACTGTCAGTGTTACTGGTCTGGTAGTCAGTCACATACATGCATGCCCGATGTCTCTTACTTCTTTTCTTTCTCTCTTCTAGCTGCAGTATTGAAATATGAGAACAATGTTATGAATATCAGGCAGTTCAACTGCTCCCCTCATCCGTACTGGCTTCCAAACTTCATGGATGTGTTTACCTGGTCCTTGCCATTTGTGGGTGAGAAAGGTATGTCAATCGGTTTTGTTCATAAAAACTGCAAAATCATTTCTTAGTCACTGAGCATGTGGCCTCTTTTTTTTTAAAGGGTAAGAATAATTTGAAGACAAATGTCTTGCTTTTGAGGACAAATTTGTAGAAACAGGCATCAGAGGGACAAGCAGTTAACAATGGCTACTCACACTTCCATATATTTTTGTAATTTCCACTATTTCCAGGCTATGTGATGCCATTATGTTTCTGCTGTAGATTTTATGGCACTGCAAGCCAGAGGTGCATTCACTGAACAAAATTCTGATTAGTTTTTCCTTTACAAGCTCTTGAGCATTCCCTTGGATATTGCTTACTGCTCAAGGGACATCTCAACAGATCTCACTACATGTGGTTACATCTTTACTCAGTTGACCTTTATGGTAAGATGATGATGGGTTGCTTTTTCAAGGCAGAGCTGGTGATACTAAGATCCAGTCTGGCTTAACTGTTCCTGGAGAGAGTAGAGGGATGCCAGCAAGTAGGAAAACCTGCAGCTCAGCCCCTTCTCTGCACAGGGCATACGGTGCCTCATCACTGGCAAGAAGACTCTAAGGAATGCAAATAATGCTTTATTGAAACATGAGCTCTTGGTGTTGCCTGAGTACAGCTTCATGCTATGAATGGCAAGCACACAAAAGGCATGAAAACACTTTGGTCTAGCATATTAAGTGAATCCCAAGTAATTTTATTCAGTGCCTGAGATGAAGCTTGCTTTGATTCATCCATTATAGACTATTGCTGCAACAGCAATTACCGCCAGAAAACTATAATAAACTCTTAAAAGCTGCTTGGAGTAACAATTATAATTCTCTCTTAATAGGCAACTGGAAATACAGCCAGCTGTGGCTCTTACCTGCAGTCATGACCAGCTTTGTTTTCAGCTACTCTTTTCTATTAGGAAAGCTGCTGGTGAGACGCCTGGGGTCTCTGAACAAAGCAGATAGACAATGAAACAGGGATTAACAAAGAATAGATAGCTGTTTCCACTAATGGGAGACATTACATAATCCACACTGAAGTGTGTTGCAGACTCTTGTGAAGCAGATAAAATGCTTTGCTTTTCTTTGGCCATAAACTCAGCAAGGCTGTTTTTAGTTTGGTCATGTTCTCCATACACATTGCAGTCCTGTGAGATGTTCTGTAAGGTCATTCTTTCAGAGACTTCCCATCAGCATCCTCCTCAGGTGGGGCTAAAGGATGCATGGCCAGATTTGCTAAGGTTCTGAGACCATGGGTGTTCCTCATTCTTCTTCAATCTTTTTTCTTCTTCATGTCTCTCCAACAGTCACACTTAGCAATTTCATGGAAAATTGAGAGTCTAAAGAAGGGAAACCAATATTTTCCTTTCTATGCAAAGCAATATTCATGGATGTAAGAATTGGTGTTCTACACAGCTTGTTATTTATTTCCTTTTTTTTTTAATATAGATTTTTTCCCTCAAAGGCCAACCAAGGTAGGAAGCTGTTAGTTTCACCGGTTTTTGTTCATGTGGAAACTGTTTCCACTAATCCTCTCGAAGGAAGATACTAAATCGTTTACTAAAGTAGGAAAAAAAAATAGCTTTGTCCGACACTTTTAATGTTCCAAGTCATCATAGTTTCACAGAAGAGGATTTTAATAACCACTTGACTAAAAAAATTAAATTTCCAATCTGTGTAGCTAGTACAAGGCTAGACATGCCTCGTAACCCATTTAATGGTGCTTACTACATGTAGATGTAGTGGAGTTTTTCTTAATCTGCTAATGGTTTCACATTTTACCTCCTAACTTTGGCTTTTTTGTTCTCTAAATTACATTTCCTTGACTGTGATTTTGGCTGGGGTTGGGGTTTTTTTATTGTTCTTACTCTGTGTGCTGTCTAGTTAGTGTCTCACAGTTGTCTTTCCAGAAAGAGATGAGACCAGGGTAGGGATAGCCTGTGGCTGACCCTTTTGTGCTCAAGCTCCAAAGTAAGCAAACTGAATATTGTCTGAATTCTCTGAAAATGATGTAACTAGTGAATATAGAATAGTTCTGTCTGTAAGGTAACTACAATGTCTAGTCTATTTGTCCTCGATTTCAAGGGACACTGAGGACATCTTAGAAGGGTTAATATTTTCTTGAACTGGAAGTACAGTGTCCAAAACCTGGATAAATAAATAAATACTCTGTGATCCCTCTTGATGTAACGTCTTCCACTGAAATGTTGTTCCATTCAATGAGCAGAAAAATCAAATCCTGCTGCCATGTAGGAGCAAGAGGAGAGGGATCAGTTCTGTTATCCAGGTTGAGTGAAAGGCAAAAATGTATTGAGGGAGAGAAAACAAATGTTACATACTTCATTGTCAATTGCAAAAAGAGAGATCATATACACATCATATTTTTTAAGGTCTGTTTTTTGTGGTTTTCGTTATATTTGGAAAAATTTTTATGGAAACCTTTACTTTTTCTTAGCTACATACAGCACTTTCAGCTTCTATTACTACATGTGTAAAACAGGTCCTATTGTTTAAAAAGTGGGTGCCATTATTACACTGAATTTTTATTCACACTCCTACAGCTAGAGTTTGTTCTCTGACAGATGAGGGAATCTTAATATGAACATTTTGCACTTGTTTTCCATCTTAGTGACAGAGATGCTGGTAAACGTGCTGAACATCTGCTCAGATGATGAACTGGGAACAGAGGAAGATGGGTTTGATGGTAAGAGCCTCCCGCCCTTGATTGAGATTGTTTGCCTTGAGATTACTTTCAAAGTTTATTTACTAGCACTGAAATAATTTTCTGAGTCCCATTTGCATTCTGTGCTGCTGAAAGCACCTATTGTGCCAGACTCCAGTGGATTTGCTTACTGTATACTTCGGAAAGAATTAATAGTTCTTCTGCCCTGTTCTAACCCTTTTTTTGGTCTCAATCTTTTGGTTAAAAAATGTATTTCCCTCCATGAAATCTGGGTTGTGTTTTCACAAAGGGGTCGGGTGTTGATTTCATGGAAAAGATCGCAGGAATTCTCATAGCAAGTTATGAGAATTCATTATATCAATGAAAATTCTTCCTACAATGAAGTAAGCTTCCTGCAGAGCTCCTTCCAAAATACTGGTACTGTGACTTTTGGAAGATACTTGAAGTATTTCTCTAAGTCACTTCTTTTGATGCATTTGTGTGTCTAAAAGGCTTTGCAAGCGTAGAATCATTAAAAATAAACATGTAAACTCAGAAAATGTTCTAACCTGACACTTATGCTAAGAAGAGAGGAATGGTCACTTCTGTTACCGTTTGGGTTGAAGTTTATGTGATGATTAGTTGCCTTGTACCTGCTGGTTTGACAGTAAATTATACTTTATATCTTAAAATTTGGAGATTCTTAGAAGTCAATTTATTTTCTTAGGTATAATTTTCTGCTAGGTTGTGCAGAAGGAAATTGGAGCTCTCCAAAATGTCCCTTCTCAATTGAGCAAAACAGGAAAAAATCCCATGCATCCCTAACATTCTTACTATGAATGCTTTCAGTGTTAAAAAAAAACCACACTATGAAAAGTAATAATAAATAATCTATTTAATAAAAGTAGTCTATGAAAAAACACAAATACTAAAAATATTAAGAAAATAAGAACCTGGAAAAATCTACCACTACCAAATATTCTCAAGATTTCTCTAGGTAAAATGAATGAACAAGGAGAATGAAGAACTTTGAAGTAAGACAAATACTTAATGATACTGTAATTAATAATTAAGCTTCTCTCTCAAAGTATTTATTTTTAAACTTTGGAACAGGAAGCTAGATCACAGGTTTTGCAAAATGTTTACTTTGTGATGGAGAAGACTGGTATGGATGATAGTGTTTTGATTTTATTCTGAAAAGCCAGATGGAATTCCCTGTTCCGCATCTGCCACAGAGTGTGGACATGTACAATTATCTTGCAGGACTTGGGACAGACTGAATTTATTGAAACCAGTAATCAGTGGAGAGAAGAAAACACCTGTTTGAATATTGTGCCCATTTTTTATCTCATGAAATTTAAATAAGTCAGTACTGTGTAATTAGAGCAGCGTGTGAAACTGTGCAGAGGCATACAATGAGTAAAAACTGTGTCAGATACAGTAGCAACAAAACCAAGTGCTTAAAATCCTTGGTTCAAGTAAGCATTTAAGCACAGGCTGAAATCCCACTGGATACAATGCCAAAGCAAAGACTTTTTAAAATTAATTCAGCCTAGCCTAATACTTTCTTTTAAAGTTGTATTATAAGCTTCCATTGGGTGTAGACAGGCCAATACCTGTAGTCTTTTCCTAAAATTGCAGTATCAGCATTCCCATCACTAAGTTACAGTTCACAACCATGTTTTCAAAAGCACAATCAGAAATACTGAGGCATTAGAGGTCTGGGGGAACAGCAGCCCTCTCCAGTTGCAGGAGGTCTCTGTATCTACTGCACTTTTTCTTTGAGGAGGGTGAACCCCCACCCCATTTCCCTGGGAGTTTTACCATGGCATTCCTCCAGACGTGTTGTTTGCAGCATTGCAGGTGTCTTAGCAAGGAGACAGGCTGAAATCCTCTGGACTCGCATGCATGTGTACTGCATAACAATATCTAACAGTGTTAAAATTTCCAGATGAGGAATAATTAAACTGTTCCTGGTACTGTAATGCTAATACTGTTGTCTAAATCTGCTTTCAGTTTTTTCTATATGAATGATATCTCTGTGTAAAACATTATGGTAAGGAAGATACTAGAAATGTTGTCTTTAGCATGTGTAGCAAAAAACCAGAGCTGGCATATGTTCATGTCTGCTTTCCCATATAATCTCCTTAGAGCTCTAAAATGGGATCTGTGGCACTGGTCCCTCAGCTTGCTGTGGGCTTGTGCTTGTACCTCCAGCCCACGGGACCCAGTGGGCTCATGGGGATGGTGGACATGAGGAGATTGAAGGATTCAGACATAAAAGTAAATTTGAGGATTGATGCAAATTTAAATAGCAGCTAATATCTGTAATGATTTCCTAGTGAGTTCTGATGTATTATCTGTACAGCCAACAAAAATACTTTTTCTCTCAGAGACAGTTGAGTTCCCTCTCCTTTTTTTTTCTTTTTTTTTTTCCTCTTTTTTTTTTTTTTTCCCCCTCCTGAAAGCCTTGCCTTTTGGGGGAGAAATTATAAGATGTGTTTTGTGTGTGTTCTTTATTAAACAGACCACAACAACTATCAGCTTAAGACTCTTTCTGTTAGGACTATATACTGATAGTCTTGTAGTGTCTCAACATTTCCACTGTTCTTCAATAATTTCTGTCCAGCTTCCTTGGAGTACTGCAGCAGTACAGTCCTTTTTACCTGCTGGCATTTTTCTTTAGCAGTATTTCCCATAGAAGGGAATGCCTGATGTCTGCAACAGCCAGATGCGTTTTGTTTGATGTAATGATCCTTAAAAGTCATTGCTTATTTTTAGATCATCAGTAGTTTTCAGGGCACGCTGCTGATTTCCTTTGTCTCCTTGCAGTTTGAACATACCCTGACCTGGGTTCCCATAGGTAGTGAGAATGGTCCATCACTATGGTTTGCACTGATCATTCGTTATCTTCCCTTACACTTTCTTGCCCCCTGTCTTTCACTCCTTCCTTCAAAGCAAAACCCATGAGTATTGCCTGACTTCACTGCATGGTGTTCTTGTGTACCCTTTCTTTTTTCTTTATTATTTTTATGTCTGAGTCATGCGTGGTGCATCTAGCCGTGAGCAGGATGCTCAGCAGCATGTATTCCTTTTTGTTTTCCCTCTCCCTGACCCCCCCCNCCCCAAGAAAACACATCAGGATCTGATCAGTTTGTTTGTAGGCTGTTTCTGTGTATGTTTAGTGTGAAAAAAGCCCCAGTATCATAATGCCTTTTTTCCCGTATGTCCCTGCTGGCCTGTATTGGCCTTTTGGTTTCACTGGCTTTTAAAAAGGAGAAAACATGATAAGTCAGGTTGTCTTATCTCTGACAAGTTTCCTCTTGCTGTACTTTCTCTTTCCTGTTTGCTGTGGTGGTTTCAATATAATCTGATCCAGAAAAAAATCTGGTCTTGGGCAAATGTTTGTTCACATGCTGTATGTTTTGTGCATCAAATGTATCACTTAGCAACAGGAACTGCAAATACCTCTACCTCGCCAGCATATTGTCAGAGTCCTGTTTTATTTTAATTAGCAACATTTCTGGCCTTGTGCATTTGATTGAAGCTGCTAATTAAAAGGATGCAATAGCATAATAAACAGCTTGACACAAATCCATTGCTTGCTTTGTAAGCATCCTTATCATGATTTGGCATGAAGACACTCCTAAAGTACCTGCCTTATTATTTTATTGCCTTCAACATTGGAGCTCACAGCCTTCTCACAGAAAAGCCCTTGTCTCACAGCATTAGCTGAAACATTTATTCCTCAGCTGGAAAACAACTTCTCCAATACAGTGCTGTAGTTCAGTCTTGAAGAGAACTACCAAGTCAAACATCATCTGCCCATCAAAACCTTTTTCTGCTGTGAACAGTGGCATACAACATTTGCCACATCTCTTCAGTACAATAAACTGTGCCTGGGGAAAACTCAGCAGAACTAACACAGAGACTGATCGAGCAAAAGCAAGGGCCTTGTCATTAGGTCTGTTACTTACCAATGCCTTGACAAGAATGTTCATACTACCTGATGAGAGTCTTAGCTTCTCAGTGATGTAATTTTTATCTGGAATGGAATTGGAGGGGTTTTCTTGATGGTTTGTATCTGTTCTTCCTCCAAGCCAGCAAGGTTGGACTGC
Source organism: Scytalopus superciliaris (assembly GCA_013400415.1). NCBI lineage: Eukaryota > Metazoa > Chordata > Aves > Passeriformes > Rhinocryptidae > Scytalopus > Scytalopus superciliaris. The sequence goes on from VXBX01002107.1 coordinate 171,305, forward strand.
AGTGTATACTTTATTTCTATGAGTTGATGATAGAGTGACATTTTAATGTGATCTTTTTATGTATTTATTCATTTGGTGATTTGGCCAGATATGGTTGTTTCCATGCCCAAACTATTTTTCACGTGTGCCATGCTACAGCCCATCAGTGTGCTCTGCCTCTGGACCAACCTAGTAGTGTGCACTAGATTACCAGTGTGATAGTAAGCTATTCTCTCAGATATCAGATGTCAGTACTCTGGAGGAATTGGCTTGATTCTTTTAAGAAAAGTGGTGTCATCACACAGGCACACCCCACAGGAACAGGCGGGGCTGTTTGTGAGAAGTGATTAAGCCATATGAAAGCAACAGCAATGTAGGAGAAAGTCTGTGTTCAAGGGGTACTAACACGAAGGTTAAGCTTCACTGCTGGTCTTCTGCCTGCATGTTCATTTCCTGCAAAACCTACTAACGGAGCTTTTAGCTGAAAAGGCTTTTTTCTTTTTTTCTTTTTTTTTTAATTTTTTATTTTCCCATCATTCTTAGCCTGTTTCTTTCCTTTTGGATGTTCTCTGCTTAATTTGTTTCTTTTCTGTTTTTCAGACTTTACTTAAGCATTACCTATCCATTGGTGTTGTCAAATGTTCTGTATTGTTTTTTATTTTCATTCTACAAGCATCACTGATCTTTTTCTTTCCCCCTCTTTGGAATTCATAAGAAGATCCCATTTATGCACAGAAGAAAGGTATTCAGTAAGTTGGAAGGCTTACATTTTATTAATTTTCCTTAACAATTTCCTTAACAATTATGCTTAACAAGATAATACATACTACTAGGATACCAGTGAGAGAGTTGGGTTTGACTTTTTTACTCAGTATCATTTTATATCTGTTCAATCCTACATCTCAGAATATTGTCTGAGTTTATATCCAATTTTAACTTGTTGTGCTTCTTAATCTGAAATTACATTTCCAGTTTTCAGTTCTCAAATCTTCTAGACTTTAGTCTTAGTCTGTGTTCAACAAAGTTAAACAGTGACTGAAAAAGTTGAATATACTTACAAGATCTACTAGAACAGTGTAGAACTGTAACACGTAGGGATGGTGACACTTGTTGGGGGGGGAAGATAAATTGTGTTTAAATGCTTTCAGGGTACGAAAGGCTGAAACCCATGTCATGTATATATTGAGAGTATCATTCTGTGAGATCATAGTAATTGAGGCAGGAAGGTATCCCCTCTATTTCCTGAAAAGCCAGCTGAATCACTGGTGTTTTATTTAAATTTTTCATTAAGGTGTTACAAGTATATTATATTATCTTTAATTCAGTTACAGCTGAATTACAGCTATTTCTCCCACTCTTTATTGTCTAGAATTAGGCATATATGCCTAAGTGTTCATATTTTTATCTTTATATTTTTATCTTTATATGTGGGATATTTGAAAGCCATCATTCTGAGTGTCTATTAAGGAGAAAGCTAACTCTTTTTCAGCCAGAAACAGGACAGTATCCTGGTATTACATCATATGACATCCCACATTTTCCAATACACCATCACCTTTCCTGGTTTTGGTAGATAAACACACAGGTATCATTCCCTTAGTCCGTGAACTATCCCTATAAAAGTCTGTTGAGTTCATTAATTCCGTGACCTTGAGCTCCATCTGTCATAACAGTCTTTCAGGGCAGGAAAGATGGTGTGTGGTGTTGGATTGTTGCATGCTGAAGCTGGTTCTGATTCCATCACCACTGCGCTTGTCCAGTTTCATCAAAGCTTATTCTTCCCTCATATGGTAATTAAAGGGGGGGGGGGTCAGGCTCAGATCCCCAAAAATCTGTAGTGGTGGAGTTGGGCACTGCAAAGCACCCCATGCAGCAATGGGCATAAAGCTGTCATAAAAGAGGTAATGTATAGTCTTATATAACAATTAGCATAATACAATTTAATTCACTTGTTATTATCACCCAAAATCAAATCCCCTGGAGGCACACACCAGATTTAACCATCCTCCCCCACTGCCCATCAAGTGCACCCAGATACTTTGAAATTCAAGCGTAGAAAAAAAAAGATTACCTCCTTTTCACCTCTTCTAAAGTGCCAGGGTATCAACCAGGCTACCTGCTCAGCTTTACAACAAAGCAATGCTTGCCTTTCCAGAGCTGGTCTCAAACTGTTGAAAATTGAATTGCAATTGAGAAATCTGCAGTAGGAAAGGTGACAGTGCCTGATAGAAGGGCTATGGGGCTCCTATCAGCAGAGGTGCATGGACAAAACTGAAACTGTGAGAATTATTACAGTCATCTCCCAGAAGCCACCCAGAAAATCTCGTGCTTGGCAGTGTTCAACCTCTCCAGCACTGCCTAGAGCAGCTGGCATCTCGAGGAGGAGGAGGAGCAGTGTGTGAAATACTGATGCCACTGGCACAGATGGGACTTTTGCCATTGAGTTCAGCAGAGCCTGTATTTCCTTACAAAGCCCTTTTGGCTGGAGTCACTAAGCTCTCATAATACAGCAAAGGAAGGTTTGCACAGCACGGTCCCATGGCTGTGTCTCCAGCAGCTTTCTAGGTCTTGCATCCATCCCCTGTGTTCAGCAGTGCCTTGCTCCCATGCCTGGTGTCCCTGCTGCCACTCCCTGGGGCTGTCCCCTGTGCTGCTGTAACTGTCCCCCTTATTTTTGCCCCTTTCTGCTAATTTAGCATCTGTGACGGGCTCTACTTTATAAAATGGATCAAATTGCTAGGATTTGAAATTTTCAGTTTTATTCTTGAATTGTGGAGTAGCAAAGAAGGAAGTGTTACTGTGACATGGAGAGGTTTTTTGGGTTGCGCTCTGAACTTCTGAGGCAGGAGTTGTCAGGCAGCAGCCATACAGGTGAAGGTTACCTGTCCTTCACAAACCTTTGGGAGAAATCCTCATGATATATATTGTTATGATTGTAATAATTAAATGAAACTGTTTTTTTGAGTAAAACAGGACATTTTTGGAGGGACGTGGGGGGTTCTTTATTAAAAGAAATTCCTCGTTGTTACAGGGAGGGTTCAAAAGCACGTTAGAACTGAAACCCAGACACCGTTGTGAGCGTAACTTAAGCAGTATTTTATTACAAAAGGTGGCCAAGTAAGATGGAAACCCTGAGCGAGGGAGAGCAAGGGAGAGAGAGAGAGAAACCCCAATGCCCCACGCAAGGACCCATCCAGGTGTCACTTACACGGACTTGTCTTACCAACTTTAGAATGCCCAATCCCCCAAAGGCAGAGGCAGTACCCTCAAAGGCCCGCCCGCTGGCAGGCATCCCAGCCAAAACAACGTGGTCCGTTCATGAATAGCAAGCCCCCCACCCTGAGCAAGCCACCCACCCTTTATAACTTTGCCAAAGAGGCGTCTACCTCAGTGGGTGTGGCCATCGGCCTCTAGGCAGAGGTCCCAGGCTTCTCCCCCTGCCATGCAAGAACGCATGAGCGGCAGCACTGGAATTTCCCTCAAGGACAAAGTTTCTCCCTTTATCAGTGTGTTTCTCTCATAACAGGTGGCTGGGCAAAACACAGACCAAAAATACCAGTATTTACACCAGCACGGCTACACTCGTTCTGATAAATATACTATTGCTTTTGTACTATGTGCTTTTCCTTTGCTTGTGGTTCTCTCTTGAATGTACAGATTTTTGATGATATCCAGGTAACAAGTGCACCTGCAAACTCAGCTGAACTGTAGTTTCTGTAGCATCATCCCTTTTTATCACTGCCAGCCAATGCAACCCCTACCACTTCATGGTGGTTTTCAGGACTCTGCCTTTAGGTTTTATTACTTTTTAAATACTTTTTAACTAGGGATAGGAAAACTCAATGGACCCTTCTGGCCTTAACACAGTTTTTTTTAAAAATTGAGACATGATTTTTTTTCTACTTAAAATTATTAGATTATTAAATAGATTTAAACTATTGTTGTTTAACTTTTTAACTTTTTTTTATGGTTCATGTTGAATATCTCTTTGGCATTTTGACTGTTTTCTAAGAAACTTGTTTACAAAGGATATGGTTTCTGAAAATGTTTTTGAAATGGAAAAGTATGTTGATGAATAAACGTGCAGTTACAAAAAAGGATCAAAATGATCTGTCTTGAGCTGTAAATAAAAAAAAGTATTTTCTGTTTTGACTGCAAATGTGGCTTAGTTTGGTGAACTGTAGCATTAATATGATGTTTCTTGTATTTAGAGTGTATAGAGTATTTAGCAATGAATTGTTTACAAATTCCTGTAACTGTTCGTCATGTGTTTTCCACAGGAGCAACAGCTGCCGCTCGAAAGGAGGTTATAAGAAACAAGATACGAGCAATAGGAAAAATGGCTAGAGTTTTCTCAGTGTTAAGGTAAGCTTTTGTGCTCTTTCACATTTTTTTAATGCTAAAGGACACCTTTGAATGGTTACTTAGAACACTCAACTGTTAACCAAACAGCAGATTTGTTATTTTAGTATACCACTCATCTGAGTTTTGCTGCAGCCTTTTAGAGACTGTTTTATTTATACAATACTGCTAGTTATTGTGGCTCTGAATATCCTCCTTCCTCAGGGCTTTTGCTGAATGTAAAACAGACAAACAAAAGATATCAGCAAAAAAATTGCAATTACCTTTTTTTATAAATTGCTCACCAGGTGTAATAATTAACTTGAAGCCACTGTGAGACAAGAGTTAAATGTGGAGAAAGGATATATTATGCATCACCTCTCGTTAAAAAAGAAACCAGCTATCCCACTTTGTCACCCACGGATGTTGCTACAGCCATGAGTAAAGATGACTAAATATGAAAGCTTTAGGGTCATTTAACTAGAAATCCAGGAAATCACTGTGCAGGCAACAGCAGCTTGTTACTTTGGGCTGCACTCCCCCAAACACATGAACATGAGTAACTAATTGCTACCCAGTGTTTAGAACTCTCCATTTGATGTCTCTGAGCAGAAAAGAAAACATGCTGTACTGTGCTGAAGTCTAAATATAGCAAATACAGTTCTCCCTTTCCCTCAGGAAACTGTGTACTGCTCTGCTGTAGTCAGTTTATGACTGTTATGGTTAGTGGAGAATCAAGGGAGATCTAAAAAATTTATTGGTGTGATTGTGTGACTGATACAAGCAGAATAAATAAAATAGTTACTTGAAAAATACACTCCTAATTTTAGGGGAAACTGAAACTTGCTTGGTTTGAAGCTCTTCTGCAGCATGCAAGCAGTAGTCAGGTTCTCACTGGGGTTTTGCATGGACGCAGCAGTTTGCTCACACCTCGCACGTTGCAGCAGGATAACTCTAAATAGCATATTGAGATGGAGGACTTTGTACCTGGGGTTCCCAAAGCATTACATGTGAATTACTAGTGATGCACAAGCTACTTCAAAATGTGTCCATAAAAAAAAAAAAAAGTTGGCATCATGCCTTTTCCCTAAACAAGATGAGGGAGCAGTCAACTGTTTCCACCTGCTCCTCTCTACCATGTCTGGCAGAAAGCCTGGAGCTGACATGGCCACCACCTTCATTAAAACAGCAGAATGATAGTTGAGCAAACAAAGTTTGGGAAATCTGGCTTTCTCCCATAACCTTCCACCACAGCTTCTGGATCTGTTGCGAGTGCATCCTCTCTGGGGTCAGACGTGTGTTCAGCAAATAAACCTCCAAGGTTTTGCTAACTGATATTCCAGGGGGATGAGTGACATTTCATCCCAGCCACCATTGCCCCCCTGGGAGTACCTTTTCTTCTCTTTTCTCTGAGAAAGGTTGATTCTCCTCAGCTAAGTGCCAGGCTTGTAGACAGGAAAAGTTAAAGCAAGTTAATCTTGTAAATACTGTTACTACAGAAAAGCCTGAGTTATTTTTGCTGTCTTGCTAGCACAATCCACATGTAACACACTGGTGTCTGGTAATTGTGTGTAACCCTGAGAAGACTGCAGTGGCGCTATCATCTATACCAACCTCTTCTGGAAAAGTTCTTGTTTGAGTTATAGCTGGTTTATGAAATTTATTTCACTAATTCTTGAAAAGCATTTCTGAGTAGCAGCACCTGACCTGACCACCTGCAAAGGACTCAGTCAAGCATCTCTTCTCTGGGCTGGAGTGGCCTCCTTACTTGAGAACATAAAGCTGAAATAATTTAATCCATTTTAGTTTCAAAATTAGATGTCAAAATAGTGTTGTATTAAGTTTAAAATGTTATGAATGAGCTTTGCTGAGAATAGTCATCATAGAAAGATTGGCTTAAGCTTAGGAGGACCTAATGATTTCCTGTCATTGCATCTCTCTGACTTCATTTCTCAAGTCTGACTTTTGATATATTAAAACAGAAGTGAGTTTAATAAACTATTTAATAATGTTATTATCTTTTTTAAAATGTAAATAGGGAACTGATATTAGCTCACTTGGTTGGAACATAATACTAATAACACTAAGGTCATGGGTTTGATCCCTGTATGGGACATTCACTTAGAATTGGACTCAAGATCCTCATGGGTCCTTTCTAACTTAAAATATTCTGTGATTCTGTGACATCAAATAGAAATTATGGAACACTGAAGACTAAAGAAATCTCAAAATCTGTGATACAGAGCTTTCTTGTGCATATACAGTTTAAAGATAATAAAAATACAGCGAATAAGCTTATCCTGTGAAGGTGAAGCTAAAAGTCGCACTGCAGTTTAATTTTTAAAAAAAAAAGAGAGAGAGAGGTAAAATAGCCTGAATAATCAAGAGAAAGCAAAAACTTTGGTGTGTGACTCTTGATGATGAAAATACTGTGTTAATTCTGAGAATATTTTGCTGTTGCATTAGTTCTAATTGCTTGGGAAAATGGCAAGGAAAATGGTCACAATTTGATTTTTACTATTACACAAAGAAAAGTGAGTAAAAAGAGAATTATTTTTGAACTAAAAATACAACTTAAAGAGTACATATAGTAGGTAAACAAGAGTTGCTTAAAATACGTGAGTAATTCAGGGCACATAGGTCTAAAGAAAATTGTAAGTAGTAGAATTGCTGAGAGACAGTTTTTGTAGACAAAACTACATTATCCTCAAGTGAATGTGGAACTAAATTCTGTCTTTGTGTTTGCTTCCTCCATCTTAATGTCATTATATACTTCAAAGTAAAGCACTTCAAAATAGGTTTCTCTTAAGGAATTGGGGTCAGTTTTGCTGCTGAGAAAGTATGTCATCACAGGCAGCATTACAGTCTGTGTAGAAAGGTGTACTTAAAGGCTTCTCCAGATAGCTGTTGTATTCCTCTTGCAATTTATTAAATCTGTATGTATTTGAAGACCAACAAGATATATTTAGGTTTCTTAAAACAATTTTCTTGAATCCAGTATTATTTTTAGCATACAAAACTATTGAGATCACTACTAGCAAGAATGGAAGTGCTTATTAATTTTAATGAACTTTTAGCTGCCTTTCTTTAAGTGATGATCATTAATAAATAATGTATCTGGTTGCTACTGTAGACAAGAGCAAAACAACAGTTTAAGTTGATTTTGGACCACACAATGTAAGATGCTTCAATGCATTGTTGGCAAGAAGTGATCCTTTTGGTCCTCCTCAGATTTGTGGGTTTGCACATGTATTGTTTCATAGGTGCAGATTATAGTGTTAATGGTAGTGGGAGTCTGCATAAGGTGTGATACAAAGATTAATCACGTAGATAGCAGTGGTGAAACTGCAGTGGTGCTGATGTTACCACAAAATTCAGTCTATCTTGGTAGGGAAACGAGATAACCAAATCATTGTGTAGGGCATGTGTCCAAAACATGTTCTAAAATTAAGGAAAAAAAAAGAAAATTTTTCACGTTTTTGTTTGGTTGGTTTGGTTTTTTTTTACTTTCCCAGAGAAGAGAGTGAGAGCGTGCTGACACTGAAAGGCCTGACTCCAACAGGAATGCTGCCCAGTGGTGTTCTCTCTGGAGGAAAACAAACACTGCAAAGCGGTAAGCCTGTTTGCCTTTGTGTCTTGTTATGTGTAAAGAAAACCAATTGGTTTTCCACTGCAGAACCTAAGAAAAGTAACCTCAACTGTCTCAGTAAAAGACAAAGAACAGAATAAAACAGGTGATTTGTTGTGCCGGAGCATTTGTGAGCAGTTCATGTAAGGCCACTTCTCAAGACTTATCATGTACCACTGATTTTCAGGGAAAGAGGTGGGGCGGGGGAGTCCCTGAAAGTCAGTCCTTCAGAAGGGTGGATAAGGATTGCATGTGAAGTGTGCTCTTTCCACAGTTTGCAGCATCTTTTGGGGATTTCTTTTTAAAGAACATCTTTGCTTCATGAAACGCTGAAGGGTCGACTTATATGACACTCAAACTTCTATTTTATCTGATTTGTTCTTCCTCATAGAGAATCACCAGTGAAAAATAGCTCTAGAATTAGAATTTCTCTCCTAGCAATTCTAGGTGACAGCATGAAAACAATTTCGCTCTGGTTTAAGCCCAAGTGAAGGGAGGCTCTTACAAACACTGTGTTTGCCTTGTACCCAAACACAATATAGATTTTTCAGTTTTATATCAAGTGCTTCTTGTTACAGGAAATTTGTAAGTCTATAGCAGGGCTGCCTTTGATTCTTTGCGGAACAAGGAGCTGCAAAATATTTAATTTACCCCTGTAAGCTCTCCTTTTTTCTTCTCTGTGTGTTGCTGTAGAGTATATTGCAGGCAAACTAAAAGGTCTCTCATATATTGAGGTTCTGTTGGCAGTAGATGTAAGAAATAGAAATGCTTTATAACCCTGACACAGTCTCAGCCTCTTGTTTTCCTGTTTCCTTCCTGGAGCATTCTTTCTCTATATTTTTCCCTTTACTGTGTCTTTTACCCAGAAGATTCAGGTATATGGTGGTAAACTTTCTTTTCCCCTTTTTTCCCTTCCTTTTTTTCTTGTTGATGACTTCTGTGCTACAGACATAGTAACGTTCTGCTTTGAAAATGCTGCACTATGATTTCACAGGATGCCTTTCTTAATGGATTTGTGGTCTTTACCTGGGCTTTTCTCCATATAGTTGCTTTACATTTGTCAGAAAATTTGGTCCAAGGAAACTACTATTGTTGCCCTGGCAAAATCTTAGGAATAGAAATGAACTTGAGAAAATTGCCTAAAGTTCTTGTTACAATGGCTAAAAGGAAAATCTCCTCATACTGCAGTATTCTGGCTGAGTAAAACATTACTATACATAAGCTTCTGTGTTAGTTAACACGTAGTAGCCCATTCACCAAATACCCTGAAGTTCACATAGTTTCTGTTAAGCACACCTATTACCATATGTATTAACAGAAAATATGAGTAGTATGTTCTGTTGTGGAAATAGACATTTTAGTTGTCATTTTTTTCTAATGTGTCAGTGCTGGTTTGGATCTGGTTATTCATTTTAATATCTCGTCCTAGTTATCATGTTCCCTTTTCTTTTAAGTTTGCATTGGTTTCATTCCCTGGTTTTTGCCATCTCTCTCGCTCTGCAGCTTGAGAGGCACAGGCTTACCTTGGTGCATGTGGGTTAGTTCCTCTCATTTCCCCATGCAGCAAGATAGTAGTATAGATATTTTAGATTTATCTCAATCATATTTAACATCCTAACTACAAAAAAAAAAAAAAAATTGGAATTTTATGTAGGGGAAAATAAGACAAAAAAGAAGAGAGGAGTTCCTAAAAACTTGACTTCTTGAGCTATTCTCTAAGTCAGAGAAATTCTTGAAAATCAAAATTTCTTTTAAAATATTTGCTACATTGGATTGCATTTGATGATTTGCATCAGCTTCTAAATCTCTCACTGTAAAAACAATTAGTACCAAAGCTGATGGGCAAAATTCAAATTAAATTATGTCTTTAAGAACAATGAATGGTTTCTGAACAGTGGTAACAGCGTATTCATAACACTGCAGCAACCTCCCAGTTACAAACTTTGCTCTCTCTGACCAGGCTTTGCAGTTTTGGAGGTCCAACAGCTTTCAATCTTATATCTGCATCCATTGATTTAAATAAAATATTAGAAGAATACTGTTTACAGAGATTGGGTTGACAAAAAAAAAAAAAAGGTTACAGATGGAGCAGACTGGGCAAGGTTGCAAGCAAAGGCAAAGCTTTCTGAGCAAACTCTGTCCCATGCTGTGTGGAGGTTTCTTTTAGTCAGGAGAGAGAAAAAAAATAACTCTGAGAAGTTGTAATGTGGGACTCTTTTGCTTTGTACTGGCAGCTAATACTTTTCAGGCTGATTTTGTAAGTGGTATGAATTTTGCTTGATGGCTTTATGCCATTTTTTTTGTTCTCTTTTGACAGGGCAAATCAAACTGCTCTTTATTCAGAGCTGGGAGTGTTATATAATGACCTTTTCAGGTCAGATGTGCAATATGGAAGACATTTACATTTTGTAGTTCTTTTGAGTCGAAAGAAAACTACTCAAATGTGTCTTTAAAAACTTTAGTTTGTGAAACTTCTGCTTCAAAACAAACTCTAGCTTAATTCAAACTGCAAATTATTGTTTTTGTGTAAACATTTCTGTGTGTGTCTGTTTTGCCAAAATCCAGCACTTACAGTAACATTAGTGTTGTAGGTCCTTTGCTATTCACTGACTTGTTCTTAGAGTTAAAATCCTCTGCTCATTTTTCTCATTCGTTTTGCTACCCCTTTCTTCTCTTCAGCTACTGTTGAGGCTATTGAGGCTGATGAAGGTAAATTGGCCAGTCCCCTTTCTGTTGGTGCCACAACAGATAAGGGCTCTGCTGGGTGTATTCATTTTGCTGTAGCTTGTACAGATTGTGTGGGTGTTGGGCTAACAATTGTGGCTCGGTATTAACCAAAATGTAATTGCTTTAAAGGGGAAAATTTTTTTTGGTTTTTCTTTCTGTTGCTGCTGTTGAGGTTTTTTTTCTTTCCGAAAGCTACAGTCACATTGGAGTTGCTGTGTGTTGAACTAAGCACTGAATAATGCCACAGGAAGAGATTAGGGAACTTGGATGTCATGGGACATAACTCAGCAGCAGATCACAAATGCTTTGTGACACATAGTTCAAAAGCTGTGCGCTGGAGACTGGCTCTTGTCTCTGCCTCAAACTATCCTCAGCCATCTTGAGTCTAGGAAAACACAGCTTTTTTATAAATATTCTCTCTTTTTGTTGATTTTGTTTCTTTCCCCCTTTTTCTTATTTTTGCCTCAGTTTGTTTCCTTTCTTTTAGATAACAATTAAAAAAATTTTATTGGTCTTTTGTTACAGTTCAGCATGTTTGTTTCTCTTTAAAAGTAAACCAACATGAGACATTTGTCTGCAAGATGTCTGCTTCCTCTGGTAGTGGCAGTTTACACACTGGATATTTACATTAGAGCAACCATGAACACAGGCACCATTTTAGCCACAAATATAAAGTGACTGGCTGCCTTGGAAGACTTCTGAATGTTCAGTATTGAAAACTATGGTATTTTGTTGACAGACCTCTAATTTAACCCTTAAGCAATTAAGTTAAAATCTAAGTAACCATGTATTACAAAGTAGATGCACAATATTCATTTAGCATTATAAAGTTTTGGAAGAAGAATTTTCAGAATTCCCCTTTAAAACAAAATTCTTCAGTTGTATTTTGTTCTTGCCCCTCTCAAATTTTCTGTGGGTATTTTTTTTTTCAGTTAATTTAAAAAAAAAAAAAATCTAATGATTGCTGTCTGTTGGTAAGATGTGCCCTTTTGGCCAGTCTAATTTGTTTTTGAATTTTGTAAAGCAGTGAATAAAATTGCAGAAAAAACAAGTAAGAGAAAATACAACTGCTTTCTAAATAGCAGTGAGTAAGCTGCTATTTATGTTGGAATTACCTATTCCTATAGGCAATCTCTAATCTGCAGTGTGCATTCTTGTTGAAAGTTTGGCTGTTTTCTGTGATTTTTGTGACTATGTGTTGTGTTTTAGTATACTCTCAGTGTAACCTGCTAATACTCATTGTCTGACCAGCAACTACAGCAGAGCACCTTCCTTAGTATTACAGGTGATAACGTGTCTACTTGAAATACAATTGATTGAATGTGGCCCCGTGCCAGCAATATGCACCCTTCAAGCCGATTCTTCAAGATTTGCCATCCTTGCTAGTTAGAGACCATCACCATAGTGGCAACAACTAGTCTGTGTAGATGAAGCTTCTAATGGGGAAAAAGGTTCACTCTTTACCAATTGTCCTTCTGCAGTTTGATTCAGGGCCCAGTAACACCAACTGAGCTGTGCTACTGGCAAACTCCAGGACAGAGCAAGTGTTTCAGCTTGAACACAGCCATCCATTAAACTGTTGCTTTAAGGGATTGGCCTGGGTGCTTGTTGGACATCTTAATTTTTGTGGGAGAAGATACAGTGGGGAAAAAAAAAAAAAAACCAAAACCCAGAAGTTAAGAAAACTCACTCTAGGGCCTGTTCTGTTTTCACTGCTCCATCCCTGCTCACTTGACTAATCACCATTATGTTTTCATTGTTTTTCTGAGTTTAAGTATAATAAATGTTAAAATTCGTGCACTTCACAAAGTTCCAATATAGCATTTGTGAAACTGGCCAAAGAACCAAATCCTGAGGCAAACGGGATCTACCAATTTTCATAGAAATGGCTGGCAAAACTGTCAGCATGAAAATGCTGTTCTTGCTCTTCCCAAAATGCAAGGAGTGGTAGATTGGTATCAGGGATGTTCTGGAGTTTTGGATGTGTTTGCCATTTTTTAACAGAATTTGCCAACATATCTGAAATTGGGAGAGCAGGAATACTTTGGGGTAAAGAGAAGATAAAAGGGGAGAAGGAATACTAAATTTGATCTTTGAAACCCCCCTACCATTTTTTCTTCAGGGAGTTTGCAGTTTCCTGGTACTAACACACCGTTTCTGCTCTATGGCATGTCATGATAGAGGCATAGCAGCAATGCCAGTTCTGGAAGTACAGTGCATTGATTTGGTGTAGACAAGAGAAAAACACACAGAAGGCTATGACAAAGTATCTGCAGAGCTGTGATCTGCTGTTTGCCTGCAGTGCTTTTTTCTTTTGCTTTAAATCTAAAGATCTTCAACACTTGAATTAAAGAGATAATAAAATTAAATAAAAATCACACTCTGCAAATACATTTTCCAGCCTGTGGCCTCCTTCTGAGGTTTGTGTGACCTCACCAATGTCGCTGCTGAAGGGCAGATTAAAAGTCCTCAGGATCAGTTGGAACTTGGGTCTTTTGTCAGTGCGTTTCCAAAGTTAAAGTGTAAGAATGTGCCAAAATGACAATATCCTGGCTCCATACTGCACAGTGTTACTGTTGTTTGACTCAGCCTGCTTTCTAGAAGTCCAGGAATGTGTCAGGGAGGGTAACTGCCCTGAGCATTCAACAAGCAACTCACCTGTGTTGAGAACATAAAGCAACCTCTTGTAGGGTCACACCAGATCTCCCGTAGCTTTAATGTATGTCCCACAAACTGGCCTTACCATGTCATCACCATCTGTAACTAGCCAGCACTTTTTCCCTGATTTTTGAAAGTTAAGTGTGAGTTTTGCCTCATTAAAGGGTGTAAGGGCAAGGCACAATGTCCTTAAAGCTGTAAGTGATGACAACAAATGCTAACTCACAGCTCATTGGCTGTGCCTTAAGCATGCTTCCTAATTGCAAACTGTCGTTTCATATCAGTGTTTTAGCGTTCTAAGCTGAACCCCAGAAGTTGGGAAAAAAATAGTTGTGTTTCAAGAGACGGTGGTGGTTACCCCCCCAGCTCTCTCTGAGCATGGTAAGCAGTCGGTCATGGTGTCAGATCTTCTCATTGCCACCTTCGCAAAGAAGGACTTTCACACTTGTTGCTAAGTTGGGGGGAAAGCTGGTGAGAGTTTTACCTTGCTAATTTTACTTCTTAATTAATCCTTTATTTAGCTATCAAAGGATTTTCACCCCAGCATAAGATCACTAGCTTCGAAGAGGCCAAAGGCTTAGATCGAATTAATGAGCGAATGCCTCCGCGCAGAGACGTGCCATCCGATGCCAACCTTAACTCCATCAACAAGGCAATCTCCACAGAGACTAATGGCACGGACAGCAACGGCAGTAATAGCAGCAATATTCAGTGACCACTGTCCGGGAGGGGGGTTGAGCTGCAGGGCGCGATGGCGTTGCTGCACATCAGCAGTGGGATGTTCTTGCCTCTGATAATAGCTTACTTGCTCTGGGGGCCAGGTGTTGGATTCAGTTTACAAAAATCATCCACGAAGAGATCGTCAACTTTAATTTGGTGGGAGGGGGGG